>JACAXG010000552.1:3155-68483 GCA_018881555.1 Amblyornis subalaris | reverse complement strand
GCCTTGGACTCCAGTTCATACTGGAGCTCCAACACGTCCGGCACAGCAGCGCTCAATGGTGGAGTCACTTCATTCAAGGCACGATAGTCCACTGTCAGTCTCCATTCCCCATCAGAATTGTGCACAGGCCAAATGGGACTGTTGAAGGGTGAGTGGGCTTTGCTGACCACCCCTTGGCTCTCCAGCTCACGGATCATCTTGTGGATGGGGATCACGGCATCTCCATTTGTCCGGTACTGCCGGCGATGCACTGTTGAAGTGGCAATTGGGATTCTTTGTTCCTCTACCTTCAGGAGTCCTACTGCAGATGGATTTTCTGACAGTCCAGGCAAGGTGTTCAATTGCCTGATGCCCTCTGTCTCCACAGCAGCTATTCCAAAGGCCCACTTGAGTCCTTTTGGGTCTTTGAAATAACCACTCCAGAGAAAATCTATGCCCAAAATATACGGGGCTTCTGGGCCAGTCACAATGGGATGTTTCTTCCACTCTTTCCCTGTCAAGCTCACTTCAGCGTCTAGCAAAGTCAACTCCTGCGATCCCCGTTACCCCAGCAATAGAAACAGGCTCTGCTCCGACATGTCCCGATGGCATTAAAGTACATTGAGCACCAGTGTCAACCAAAGCTTCATATTTTTGTGGCTCTGATGTTCCAGGCCATCGGATCCACACAGTCCAAAAGACCCGGTTCTCCCTGGCCTCTACCTGGCTAGAGGCAGGGCCCCTCTAACACTGGTCTGGCGAATACATATGGTAGGTACCTTCCAGTGGGTCGGACTCTTGTCCACGGGAAATTGGCACTGCACTCACTCTCATTGACTTCCCCTTTTCTTTCTCCTTCAACCCTTGTACTCAGGCTGCTAGGACGCGGGTAGGTTTCCTGTCCCACCATCTCATGTCTTCTCCATGGTCAAGTAGAAAATACCACAATTCAGTCTGTGGAGCATATCCACTCTCTTTGGCTGGGGGGCGCCTGGCTCTGACGTCAGGGGCTCTGCTTCGCACCGATGCCACATAGGGACTGCTCTCCCTCCTCTCCGTCCTCATCTCCTCCTTTATTTCCTCTTTGAGACTCCTTGCTGTAGCAGAAACCTGAGCCTTTATCGTGCCATGAACCATGCTCTCGTAGTTCCTGAGTTTGTTGGCTACCGAGTCCACAGTCTCTCGGTTGTCTTCAACATTTATTGTTGCCAGGAAACTGGAGTATTCGGGTGGCCCGAGGTGTGCCAGGCTCCACAACATCTGCGGTGTGCATCTGACCTTGTCAGGGTCGTTACCGTGTTGCCCGTCCCTTCCAAAGAGTATTTCCAACACTGCCGGTTCTCTCATGCGTTGGATCCCATCCTCAGTAGTCTTCCAGGGCATTCTGTGATGGTGCTCCTGCAGTCTTTCTCTGTGGACAAACCTCTCTTTTACACTCGTTATGAGTCGCTCCCAGAGAGGAAGAGGCCCTGGCTCCCTCACGAACACTTGGTCAATGCCTGCATCCTTGGTCAGGGATCCCAAGTACCTAGCTTCACTACTGTCTAGTTGGATACCTGGGCCCATAAGGTCCCAAACTCGAGTCAAGCAAGTTGAAAATGCCTCGCGCCCCCGTTTCACAATGTCATTCCGCAGAYTGCGGAGACTGTCATGCGACAGGGACTCTGTGATGATCTCAGGCTCTGGCCCCTCCACGGGTTGTGAGGGCCCTGGTACCTCATCATCACTRACTGGGCRTACTGATTTGGTTTTATATTTTCTCCTCTGCACAGGGGCAACTGCCGCTGGTTGTGGCTGCCCTTGTGGTGCAGCTGGAACCTGGGCAGTTGTAACATCTCTTAGTTCCACTGCTGTGTCACTGGGCTTGTCCTCCTTAGGGCAAGGGGAAGGGTTCCAAACAGTTGGGGACAAATGTTCTTTTAACACCCGGACTATCTCCTCCACCATCTTTGTCAAATCTGAGTGATTTGTCTGTACTGTGGGCTGTTGGGCAGTGATAGGCTGTTGGGCAGTGCCCCCAGCCCCTGGGACATGCCCCTGGGCAGCAGCCTTAGTATCTGGGGTGGATGTCAGAGTGGTTACCCAAGGCAATCTCAGTTTATCTTTAAATGCTAAATAGAATAGGCCTATCAGCAACACCAGCCATTGCATGATATGGTTAGCATCTAGAGAAGCACTGATCCCTTCAAAAATTGTTGGGATAGGCCCAAAAAGGTCAGTGAAGAATTGAGAGAAAACTTCCTCCTCTGTTGCTTCTTTCGAATGGGTACCATTATTAAAGGACCCCAAAAGATGTGAGGCTAGCGTGTGACATTTATGCAGCCATGCACCCGCATTCCAGAGGAAAATTACGATCTTTGAATCCTTCACCTTATTGACCCATCCCACAAATAGGGTAACAGCCACAGTGGTCCTAGTCACCGGACCCATGTGTAGAAGAGGAGCTGCAAATGGGAGATACGTAGCCACGATCATTTGCCAACAGAACCGAAACAAGCTCCACCACATGGTGATGTGTAGTGTGATTTTTACATCTAACACACAAATTGGGTTACCTAGAAACTGTTATTCCTTTTCTCAATGCCCTCGAGCCCCACATTGGGCGCCAAGAATTGTCCTGGTTTGAAGGACAGGTGTCTGTCAAGGAAGGTGGGAAACCTCCCTTGAGCACAGGAATGACCCCCCTCCCTCCTCCAAATTACTGTACCTTTGAAATTACAGGGCGCTCAGGCAAAGATGTGGTAAAAAGAATAACAGTTCTTTACTAGGGTTATATAACTATATATATATATATAAAACAAGACAGTTAAACGGCAACCATAAGAGAACAGACAAACCCCTTATCAGTTCCTTGTGTGTTGTTGGGAAAAAACCTCCGCTGGGGCAGAGAGGCTGCGGTGACTCCCCCATGGCTGCAGGGGGCGCTGTGGTGCGAGCGCGACAACCTTCACGTGCAATGGCAGCTCCAGAGAACGGGAAAGGGGGGGGGTCGCCCCCAGTGCGAACCCACGGGCAGCAGCCCGGCTCCACCAACCTCGGTAGCGGGCAGCGAGCAGTGCAGGCAGGCAGGGTTGACTGGGGAGCGATGGATCTCGGTATCACCCACCGGCAGACCAGCAGAAGGCAGGAAACAGCAGAGACGAGCAGCTCCGGGTGGAGGTTGGTTACAGCGTAACTCTGAACCCTGTGCYGCCGCGGGACCCTCGGAGATGTCACAGTGTATCCGTGCTCTGGAGCCAGCCGGCGGAGGCGTCGCAGTGTAGCAGTGTTCCCGGAGCGAAACCAGCACTTGCCGCAGACACGACCGCCCTCACCGAATGCAGAGCGGGGAGTGAGGCAAGCCCCGGTCTCCAACCACCTCTCGCCCAAGCCTCGGGCAGTTCTCTCGAGATGCTCCAGCCTCTGGGGAAACATCCCCCTTGTCAGTATTTCCAAGTCTTTGGTTTTCTTTAAATGAGGGAATTGTCCTGGCTTCTGGGCTGGGCAAGTGGTCCCTTTTGTCCTTAAGTATCATCCATTCTGTGTCATTAATGTGGAATGCAGCTGAACAGATAACTCCCTTTTGTTCTTAAGTATCGCCCATTAATTCCCGGCCAGCCCGTCCCCAACTACACAGCCTCCCTGGTACCCCAGGGGAAAGGAAACAAATTTTCATTTCTTCTTTTTCTAACTCATAACAATAATATAAGAAAGATAGAAAGCTATTAGCATCCAAAGGAGGGCTATGAAGATGGTGAAGGGCCTCGAGGGGAAACCTTATGAGGAGTGGCTGAGGTCACTTGGTTTTTTCAGCCTATAGAAGAGGAGACTGAGGGGAGACATCATTGTAGTCTACAGTTTCCTCACAAGGGGAAGTGAAGGAGCAGGCACTGGCCTCTTCTCTCTGGTGACCACTGACAGGACCTGAGGGAACGGCATGAAGGTGAGTCAGGGGAGATTTAGGTTAGACATCAGGAAAAATTTCTTCACACAGAGGGTGTTTGGTCACTGGAACATGTTCCCCAGGGAAGTGGTCACAGCACCAAGCCTGACAGAGTTCAAGAAGCATTTAGACAATGATCAGGGACACCCGATCAGCAGCCCGGAGCCCCACGCGGACCTGGAAGCTCTGGCGAGCCAATCAGGCATGGAGTGAGCATTGCCAGGAGCATCCGAGGGAGGTTTAAACAGCTTCAGGGAGTGCGTAGCACGTTAGTAGGATGTGGCATGTCAGCTTGGGCAGGCAGTTTGCAAAGGTAGGGCACAGAAAGTAGGAAGTGAGTCATCACTCACCCAACTAGAAAAGGACTAATATGGTTTCCACTTGGTCAAAAGCCACTGTCAGAAGGAACGTGGTGACCCAGATGGAGCTCACACATCACCATGCAGCTATCCACGTCTCTGGCAGCACTTAGTGCCTGAACTTGTCACTGACCCTAGAGGGCAGCAGAGACAATATCTGTTTGCAGTGTAAACAGGGGGACAATTTGCTCAGCCTGGTAGCAGAGCTCAAATAGGAACTGAAGAGGTCAAGGAGTATCAGGGAGTCCGATGGGTAGTTCACTGAACTGTAACAGGTGCGCCCTTGTGGAGGACCTCCAGAAACAGGTGGTCAAGCTGCAGGAGGCAGTCAAAAGACTGAGAGATATCAGGGAGCCTGAGAGGTAGTTGGACAGCTGGTTCCAAGCCCCTATGGTGTGGGAAATAGTGGGGAAAAATATCAATAAAAGGAAGAGGAAGGAACTAATTAAAGGAAAGAGCTTCCTTCAAAAACAGACATTCCCACCCAGCCGGACATCCCCACCCAGAACTGCTTTGTAGCTTTGTGGGTTAACGAGGCAACACCCGACACACTGGAAGAACATCTGGAGCTTACTGAAGCAGCCCAACCTGCTCCAAGAATAAAGAAATTAACAACTAGTTCAACCAAGAAAAGACAGCAGGTGATAGTAGGGGGTGACTACACTTCTTTAAGAGGCACTTAAGCACTCATATTGGCCTGACCTGCTTTTGAGGGAGGTGAGTTGCCTTCTGGGAGCCCGGATCAGAGATGTTACTGAGTGTTACGAATGGGAAAGAGAGCATTTCACGGCTCTGCCTTTGCTCAGATTTCTGACAGTAGGCAGTAGCTCTTTTGAGATGGCCCGCACCTCAAAACCCGCTCTTGCTCACAAGTTCTTTAATCATGACCGATTAGGTCTATTGCAACATGAATTATTTATTGAATAGACACAAGAAAACAGACATAGGACTTTAACAGATTACTTACTACACAGGATAAACAAGAGAATTACTACTAGTAGGTTACAATATAAATACACAGTGCACGATAAAGGTGCCTATATTTCAGCTAGTGAAGAAATAGTATAGATTAGAAGCCCAATGTGACTTATCAAACCAAGATTATGGTGCAAAGGCTTCTTTCACCCAGTTTCTAGAAGAGAAGGTTTACTCGAGCCCGACATCCCAGAGCTTGAGTGGTCTGCCCTCTTACTTACCTTTTGAGGTGTGTAGAAGGTTTTCCACTGTGTGAGAGTTACGGTAGATCTTTTATAGCTGTAAAGTTTTAGTGTCTGTCAGTCACAAATTGCAGCATAATCTCCCCTCATAGCAGCTGTTTATTGTCATGTCAGCCTTGGGCACCTGAGTGTCTCACAAGACTGAGCAAAAATGGGAGATTCCCTAATTTATGCAAACAGCAGATGACCTTCTTCACCTGGGAAGGAAGGGGGGGAGGTGAGCTGCCTCGCCACACTGAGAAGCTTCCAAGCCTAGTTAAACCCACTGATTATTACTCACTATTAGTGTTCCATGTGGCAGCTGGCGATATAGTTGGCAGCAGTCTGGGAAGCATTAAGAGGGACTACAGAGGCCTGGGAGAGGTGGTAAAGGGCTTTGGAGCTCTACTAGTTTTTTCATCAGTCCTCCAGGTCAAAGGAGAGAAACTTGAAATGGCCAGACAAATTTGGCATGTCAAGCAATGGTGCTGTAGTCAGGGTTTTGGTTACTCTGATGCCTATTTTTTTGCTTTTAATACATTTTTCATATATTTGTAGTTTCGTAGACTACTAATACATAGTTGTAGCTTCTAGTACTTTTCCTACCCTTTTCCCCTACATTTTAGAACAATAAGCTAACCCTTCTAATACATTCTTAAGATTCTGTTTAGTCTTATCTTCAAGAAGAAATCTCCAACAAGGACATTTTGTTTGCAACCAGAGTCTTAGAAGACATAACAAGAAAGGAGGCAGAGAAGCCCCTGGACCGACTCCAAAGGGGCTAACCCAGAGGTGGGTTACTGGGGCAACTGAATCTCCTACTGGATTTACCTGCTAGATATACTAATCAATTAACCTTATAAAAATCATAGAAATCCTTTATCACATGTTCATATAGCTATATCATGCACCTTGAAAGCTTTCGATAAAGACCTGCTTTTTTATCTTACCATTGTAATGGTTTTATTTCCTCTCTTATTAGGCAACAAGACCATGGGACTTGCTTTGGCATGCCTGGTCTACTGATGGGGTCCATCTGACAAAGAAGGGAAAAAATATCTTTGGTTGGGGACTTGCCAGACTGGTGAAGGGGGCTTTAAACTAGATTTGTTATGAGAGGGCACCTATCCATCCCAACCCTGCCAGTTGGATGCCAACACCTGTAATGGATTCCTGGATTCCTGGAACAGTGCAAAGACACTCCAGATACTCCAGCCAGTGAGTTGGCTTTATCCAGGGCCTGGCTTAGATGCCTATACACAAACATGCATAGTATAAGGAGCAAGAGGAAATAGAGATGTGTGCATGCTTGTGTGGGTATGATATCATTGGCATCACAGAGACATGGTGGGATGGCTCCTATGACTGGAGCATTGAAATGAAAGGTTTTATGCTTTTTAGGAAAGACAGGCTAGGGAGATGAGGAGTGGGTGTAGCCCTATATGTCAATGACTGGCTGGAGTGTATGGAACTCTGCCTGGGGAAGGCTGAGGAGCCAGCCAGGAGCTTGCAGGTCAAGATTAAGGGGAGGGCAGGGACAGGGGATATTATACTGGGAGTCTGCTACAGGCTACCTGATCAGGAGGATGGTGTGGATGAAGCCCTCCATAGGTAGATAGGAGCAGCCTCACGCTCACAAGCCCTGGTCCTCATGGGGGATTTCAACCATCCTGATATCTGTTGGAGGGACAACACAGCAGGGTACAAGTGTTGCACCCCAGTCACTTAAATCTAGGGCTAAACCAAGATTCTTTTTCTCTGGGTAGGCGCGAGGAGAAAATTCAACCAAAATTTCCCAAGAGGTAAAAAACACACAAAAGTTTACTGGCAGAACTACAGAAAATTAAGGAACACTGGCAAAAGAATAAATGGTATACATTACTTATCCCAACATAAACTTAGCTCATTAAACATAGAAAACCTTATAGCCCATTCGATGTTATGTTCCGTAAGAAGAAAGTTAGAAAAAGAAGAAAGAGAGGAAAACAGAAAGATAGGAAAGATATAGAAAAACAGGCATAGCTACCAACTCCTGAGTTCCAGCGATGTTACTCTCCAGGTTGGAGGTATGTGAAAGAGGGAAAGGTAGCCACGTGGTGGGGCTTCTTAAAACCTTGGCCCCGCCACCAGGCCTGCCTCCCAGGTGGCACTTCCAGTCTCTCGTCCAAATGGGTGGGTAAGGTGACACCAAGAGCTGCCTCCAGTGTCTCTTGATGGACAGGCACTGTGGGGCTGGGGGGGGGCATGGGGGTGGGGCGCTGTCCTACCAAAGTGGGGCCCGATCCTCCCCCTTCCCCACAATTCCAAGCTCCTCAAGATGTCTCGAAACACCTTTTCCAGTCTCTGACACCACCCCATGTGTCGAGACATTGACTGAGACCACCGTAATGGGACCTTTTGTGTTGTGATTTTATCAGGGTACTTCTCCTCTCCTGGTCTAATTTAGCAGACAGAATAGAAAGGAAAGAAGAGGAAAGCATACCGGAACTCATATAATGGGCGATTGCTATCTTAATAAAACTTGGTTAATATCTTTTCATGCAGTTTATTCCCCTCCCACCTCTCACCCTCTGAGTCCAAAAAACAATCAAGCTCCGGAGGGGGAGGAGAGTTCATGCAGCAGTCTTTCAGCAGTCTTTCAGCCCCCAAAGAGTCCAGCAGTTTGGTCCATGATTTTTGATGTGTTCTTGGGGATGGCACTTTCCTTCTGTGAGATTTAGCATTCTCTAAAAGTAGATAACTGTCCTAGGGTGACTTTATGATGCTATATATCCCAACTGCCTGCTTAATGAAAAATATTAACTCTGTGTCTTTAAGCTGGCTCAAGAAGCCAGGCATTTGTTTTGGTTTTTTTTGAAGGTGTTTACATTCCTGGCTTTATCAGCTAGCTGTTGTGGTTCTCAGGAGAAACTCTGCTTCTCAGGAGAGAACTCTCACCGGCTGCTTTTCTGTGTGGCAGAAGGTGAAGGGGACACTTTTACCTTTTTTTCTTGTGAGCTTTCACCCTGCTTTTGCTCAACTGAAGGATATCGGAGGGAGTTAAAAACTTACTTTTGGTATTTTCCCTCCTCTGCCTGAGGCAGGGAAAGAAGACAGGTTTTTTTTCCCTGGGATTGTGTTTTCCTTCTTCCTTTGGAACTGTACAACAGACAACTGGGCTCTGTTTTACATACCATCTCTCCGGGACCTACACCCCGGGCCTGGAGAGAGCCTACTCCATACTCAAGCAGCTAGCTAGAGACAGAGCAGAAGACCACACCCAGAAAAGGACTCTGAATTCATCCAGGTTGTCTTCATCACGACAGGTTTATTATCTAACATTATTAATTTTTTATTCTCCTTTCCCTTCCCCTGGTGCCTGCATGCATCCCCCCCAGCAGCTGGGTTTTGTTAAATAAACTGGTTTTTTTCACTTTCCTCCAAGAAATTCTTATTGGGAGGGGAAGGGAGTTTTGGCACCCTATCTTTTGCAGAGGAGGCTCTTTGAGTCTTCCTCCTAAGTTTTCCAAACCATGACAATAACTTATATAATTATTTTTTAATACTTGTTGGACTTATAAGATGAGCTCCAAAATAGCTCGGCAGTTTTAATTTAGAATTCTCTTTCGCTTGTTGATGGTGTGATGCATTGCACTCCTTGTTAAACTCTAAGGATTAATAGTCAGCCTCACCTTGCATTTTGGAGTTCACGTTCTTGCAAATGCAGGTAACCCCACCACTCAAACAAATACATGTATCCCAGACCACCACCCCTATCCCTCTCACCAACCAGGTTTCAGGGGGATTCCCAGAACCTGTAACCAGAGAAAGAGAAAAGATCAGTGGACATCATGAGAAATAACATACAGTACAATTCTACTATCTAAAATAACCTGAATTGCCTTAGGGGTGGGAGTCAAAGATATTCATTCCAATCTCCTCAGCATATTATTTGCAGGGTCTTGCATTCCGACCAAACACCTTTCAACTTTACCAAAACCTTCAGTGGTTATCCAACCCAAATTTTGTCTACAGCTGGAGAGAACTTTCCAGCTGCCACTTCAGCTCTTCTGTCAGCTCCTTCTGCACAATTATGCTTTGCAGATTTCTTACCATTACTACATGGGCTTCCCTTGGTAATTTTATGCTTTGCTCTGAGGAGATATGAAGAAGTACACAGATTATTTTCCATAATCATATGAGCTCCCAAAACTAGATTGATGAAAGAATTTTTTCCACCCACTGTGGCAACCAGTAAGAAAAACATATAAACTTATATAAACGTATATATGAATATAAGCATACTAACAACAACAGTTAGAAATATGACAATCATTAATAGAACTTGTTCGGTCTTAGCACTTTGAGTTAAGAGTATTCAGCCATCCTTTTGAAACCTTTTCACTTCATACAACATGGTTTTCATTGGAGTTATATATTTTGTTAAATCCAATTTTACAAATTTGGGCTGAAAACCATAAGACAACCAATAATGTTAAAACTATGATAATTAAACCAATCAGTTTTCTTTCAACAGCATTCAAATTTGGAATCCATGATGTTATCCAATCCAATATATCCTCCCCTTGATGCTCTTGTATCTCATGAAAGATCTTAGTGTTCTTCCTAATTTCTTCCAAATCCATTTGAATTCTCAAGGTCTGGTCCACATATACACAGCAACTGGTGTTGACAACTGCACACACACCATCTTTGGAAGCCAAAAGCAAACCTAAAGCCATTCGATTTTGTTTAACTATTTTCGAAAGGCTGGTAACTTCTTGTTGCAAGGCACTGATTGCATCATTTGTTCGATTTTCTATTTGTTCAGTAACTCCAGATATGTTTATTATAGCATTTTCCGATTCAGGCACTCCCAACCATGGCAAGAATCCTCTCACAAACTTGTGGAATCCAGAGGATCTCTCAACTAAGGGATTCAAATTTAGTTTGTGTCTTGTTATGAAAGACTGTAGGTTTCCTCTAGGGAATTCCAACTTATCAATGATATCTATTTTGGGAACTACAGTCCCAATGGTACAGATTCCTTGCCAATTAGGGGGGTAGAGCTTTTCTAGCTTCATTTCCACAAAGCCAGTAGTATCCCATATTGTCTGGAATAGGCCACCAACATGTGCTTAAAATGCCTATTCCTGTTGCATCCAAATACAAGTGACACTTGGGATAAATCCCTACCATTTTTCCTTGGTTACACTCAGGCAAGTCCATTTTTTCATGTAAAGCCACTCCTGGTCCCTTTAAGCATCTGTGAACACAGGAGGTCTCAATGGCTGCTATTTCTACTGTCAGGGTTTGTTGATCTATGGAGGTTGGGGTTGTCTTTCCTTCCAGAAGGAGCATCACTGGCTGAAGGAAGACTTGAAAAATATGTTTGGTGTCGGAATTCCCATCATCTGAATGCTCTCATCTGAATGAGTGGGAAGCTGAGAACAAATCCAGTAGTTGCTGTGGTTTGTTATCAGTGTCACGGCTTGTATTAGTTTCAGGTGCAAATTTTTCTTCCAAGGGTCAGGTAGAATTTGTTCTATGGGTGTTACATTGAAGTGGCCCTTAAGAAAAACAACACTGCTTTCCCTTTTTCCTTTTACAATTGTCAGTTAGAAGGTTCTGTTGGGATGGCTGATTACCCATGCTGTGTTATTGAAAACATTGACCCGTAAACATAAAAATGCAAACAATACAATAATTATCATTTTGGCTACAGTGGATTTAGTAGTTACTGTGCAGTCCAGTACGGTCCTTCTGGTTGCAGAGTTGACTTTATTTGCTGATTCTGGAGTTTCTGGATGTAGATGTCACAACTGTACAGGTAATCAAAAAGTCCTTTCTACTTCTGCTTATGCTGCTCTTTATTTCACATCCAGATGTACAGTCTGGTGAGGAAATACTTGAATATTCAGTTATTACTAAGACAACAAACTTGCACGGTGATAAAAGCATTTTTCCTGCTGCAGCAATTCTGCCCGTGGCATCTGGTGGCAGGCAAGGTTTAACACTCACTGCCGACAGAAGCAGGCAGTGCAGGAGCATTATACAAAGTCTCATTGAAAAAACAGGGAACTTAAATTTCCATGCATTTTCAGTGAGTTTTTGGGGATATTCAAATTTACCTCGCAGTCCCAGCTCACCTTTTGGGAGTGGTTCCAAAAGTTTTTTGTCTCGGTCCCGATCTTTACATTTCGGTATAAATACCAATAACTTGAGAGAGAGCCAAGAGGATATTAGCTCCTTCTCTGGCATTGTTTGGAAGTTTGCCACTTTCCACACGCTCCCATATCTTTATCATATGTTGGAGTGGGGAGAGAGATCAGTTCTCCCCCCTCAAGCAAGTTTAAACTTTTCACGTAACAATTAGCATTCTGATTAAAAGACCGCAGCTCTTTGCCATGTGCCTTCTCTTCAGAAAGCCTTATTTCATTTCTCCACATTGGTAAAATTTTTAAAAGAGTCTCTGTTTTATTTCTTTTGGGCTGGTTGCTCTTCGCTGTAACAATCTTGTTACGGGGTGTGGTGTAATTACCTCTGGGTCTGTGTCTGAATGTGTTAATTCCATAACAAAAGGGCAAGGCTGGGTGTCAGTGTTCAGAGCCACAGGCTTCGATGAGTCATCCCCCTCCCCCGGGGTGTGCGAGGAAGTGATATCAGTGACACATATTTGCTTTTTATCGGGGACTACCTTGCATTTTTCTGTGGTTTCTTTTAGAACAGATATTTGAGCCTCTGTGTCTACTAAAAAGGTGGCTGGGGGTTGCAAAGGAAGAAGAGGAAAAGTTACCAACATATCATTCAGTGAGCTTTGTAATATATTTACCTCTGCCATCCCCCCGCCCACTTAGAGGGGACAGCGCCTGCAGTTTCCCAACCACTCAGCACAAGCTGTATTTGGCTCTGCCGGTGGGGCTGTGGGGACTGCTGGCCTGTAAGGTACTGGGGCAGGGGGACCTCTGTCCTGGGGGTCCTTATCCCTTGCCCACTACAACTTTACCAACATTTGTAATTTCTGGGTAGGCTGTCCATCCATCAACTCCTGAGGGATGCCTTTATGCCCTTTTCATATCCCTCCCACCAGATCAGGGTTCTCAGAGGTTCGCCTTCTCCATCCCTCTCTTTGAACCGAGAAGGCTTTCCCCTCAGTTCTGCCCTCTGGACAGGAATCTGATTTTTCACTCCACTGCCACTCAAGCCCACCTGTCTCCTATAAGTCGCTATTTCCTCTGTTATTTCCCCCCACGTGAGTCTAGGTCCTGCCTCCAGCCCCCCCACCCAAGTGATGCGCGCGAAAACTCTATAACCCAAAAGTTATAAAGTAGGTATGTTTAATCAGCATGCTGGGCACGTGGAGAAGAGCTCCTCTTAAGGCATGTGCAACGTCTACAACAAAGCTCTCTATATTTATTTTCTAAAACATTACCTATGTATTAAGGTTCCCCAATATGTCTATATATATGCATAACCTATTCCCGCTTCCCATGATAATGAGCTCTGAGATCATTTCCATAYRCTTGCGCTTGCGCAGTGCCTCCTGGTGGTCATGGGCAGGGGTCCCAAGGTGAAGTAAGACAAGTCTTCCTCGAAGTTGAACTTTTCACCTCGCCTCCTTGCGCATGCTCTCTGGTCCCTTGGTCTCAGTCCAAACTTTATGGCTAGTTCCAACCAGTTCAGGGGTCCAGAGAGCAGGAAACTGAGTCACGGTTCCTTCATTTTATCAATAGTTTGGCATTTTCCCTCGTTCTGCCTTAGCAAGCACAATTGAGCTAAGCAAACAATATATTGTCTAACAAACAGCACAGCTCCTGCAGGTGGATATGGTTCTGCAGGTGAGCCCTTAACCCCTTAATTCCCTAATATCAGTCCCCCCTTTTCTAAAATTTAAGTGAATTCTTTTACTAACACGCTGATTTCTAATATACAGATTCTTCTTCTAACAAATTTCTACAAAAAATATTTTTCAGTGTTTTGTCATATACATTTGACAAAAAGGTCAAAATTGCTACTCATTGTAACATCCTCCAGTTTCACACTATCAAAATAATAGACAAAACAAAACTAATACTAACCAATATTAAAAAAATAATAATGAGGTGACACAATGCATTTAGAGCACCAGTTGCAATAGATAACCATCCAAAAAACACATCCCACCAGTGATGACTTGTATCCTGCCTTACCTTTTGTAAGACTCTGCTTATTTTTTTTTCAGTATCATAATAAATTGTAATTAAAGTTTTCTTTCCACTTTCTTGGATTTCTTCTAAAATTTTAACTAAGTCTGGATATTTCACTAATTGTCTGACTAATGTGAGGTCCATTCCAATAGGTGTGGGTGATAATCTGTGATACATTATATAATTGGACTTTATTAGCTGGGGAGATACAACTGGTGCTAAATATGAAAAGTCACACTCAATAGTTTTAACAAAATTACAAATACAAAAATTCAAATGATTCTTAACAGCCATGGGTACACTGTTATTACAAATGAACCATTGCTGCTTTCGAGTAACACAGGATTCCAAGTTTACAGTCTGTCATCTCTTATCTCCCATCCAGGCCCATGCTCTATGTTCAAAGGGATAAAGTACTATTCTCTCATGATTTAATCCTAATACAATAATAAAATGAATAACACAGATTGTGACATTTCGTATAATAAGCACAAAGGCTATAGCTATGTTAATAATAGGGTTATATATAAAATTTACTAGGGTCCACCAGGATTGGAGCTTCCTTTCCAGGTCAGTGGCATTGTCCCAAATAGCTATTCAAATTTTAATGGGGAAAACACCTTCACTTCCTTCTCTTATTATTAAGGCGACTATTGACTGCATCCACAGTTGTGCCTATATACAACTAAGAGCTAGGGACACATTATCCTGGACTTTACCAAGTACATTTATTATTAATTTATGGTCCTGTCCTTCTGCTTTTTTCCATTTTGGTAATACCTTTGAAATTTGCCACTGGCCAGTTCCTAATACTAATAAAAAAATTATAAGGGTTATTTTAGTTTCGTCAAATCAATAGTGGCTGTAGCCAATTTATTCATTAATACCTCCGAATCAATTCAATTTAGCACTCCCAATCCTGTCCCTAGCACTCTGGTTAAGTCTCTTCGTGTTTTGCCTTGAAAGGAAAATACCTGTTTCCCTAGCCAGGCTGTCAATCCTTAAAAAAATATTTATAAAAGAGGAGAGCATGCTGGCTAAATTTCGGAAATAGTGGTTTACATTAATGTCAAAGGGTTAACCTGGAGGCAAACTCCAGATCTCCACGCTTAGTTCTTCAGAGAAGAGCAGACAGCAAAAACAGGCTGCAAACGTGAAAAATGATTAAATGATTTATTTCACTAACACTACTAAGAATAGAAAGAATGAAAAATAATGAAAAAATATTAAGGCATAATATACAAATATCACTCTCCCCCCATACATTCCAATCTTTCTCACTGATCACGCAAAGGACATAAACATGAGATTCTGATCTTATGATTAAGAGTTCTTATTGCCACCTCATGAGATAAAGAGAGTTCTTTCTGTAGTATAGTGGGATCCATCCCACGGAAGACAGTTCCCTAAGAAGTGTCTTCGGCTTGGTTCCAAACCTTCCAGAAACACCACAGCCCGCCCGGATTTTTGCAGTGGTGTATCCTCTCTCCCGCCATACACTCCACAGTTTGTGGGTCACAAGAAAAGTCTGATGGGGTTAAACATTTTAAGAGTAAGTCATTCCAGCCTAAAGGCACTCAGGTACAGTCTCCTGCTTTACTCATAATCTCCAAAGGCTGCAAAGGCTACAAAGGCTGCAAATTTCACCTGCACACAACATAAAAATGTTCTTATTTCAGGCTGTTAAAATTCTCACTCCCCCATGGCTCATATTGTGATTTAAAAAGATATTTAGTTTGGTATTATTTCAGATCACACAGCACAGCTCACAGAAAAAAGATGGATCTCGATGCTGGTAAAGATGGCTTCTCTGGCTCTTCCTGCCACTCCTTGTCTTCTCTTCCATTTGTGCTACTGGACTCCACATTTAGTCTTTCACGTGACTGCTTTCCTTTCTCTCTAGCTTAGAGAAGAGGTTAATATTTGCAGAAAAGGCCTGCAAAAGTATTTATAACAGTTACATGCTCCCACTAAGATAATGCAGCTGTAATGAGGCTTGCTTCCCTGGGCCCAAGGTTCTTCCTCCCCCATTCTGTTTCTCTGCACTGGCAGCCGTCCAAATTTTAGTAAGTCTTTTGGCTGCTAATTAAATACTGTACTTTTCTTAATCTGCAACATCAAGGTCACCCTTTGATCTCACCAATACACCTTCGAAAGGAAGCGCTTTTTCTTCTCCAGCAAAATCTCAGCGCTCTCTCTCTGCATAGCTTGGCTCAGCTTAGCTTAGCTGCTTCTCTGACTTGGCCTTGGTCCAGAAGGCATCAGACCAGCTCCTCTCAGGTCCGGAACGGCACAGGACCGGTGGAGGTGAGGCTGGCTGACCCCGCCGGCCCCCCGGGCCATGGGCCCCTGGCCCAGGGGTCGGAGGGAAAGCCTCTCCTGCTCGTGGTCAGCAGGGAGCAAGGGAGCAAGGGAGGAAGTGAGAGCAAGTGCTGCATCACTCCCTAGGTGTTTTGATAACATTCCTTTCACAGAGACGTCACAGGAACACTACATGGCTCATAGAACTGTCCTTTACCTGTTCTTAACCAATCAAATTTGTCTCACACCGTGTCAAATCATGACAATTAACAACTCAACACGTTTAGGAGACTATTCTGGGTTAAACAATAATTGTTGTTAACCAGTGTTCCTTATTACATAGGGACCGATTTCATAAACTTTGGGTTCCAACTCAGGTAGTGTGGTTTGTGTGACATGGGTTATTCGGGCCTGGGTGGTAGTGCTTACAGGAGACTTTGATAGAATTCAAAGTTCAAAAGTAAATCCCCAGTCTGTGCCAGCCCTGAACTTTACACCACATCTCACCAACGTTGTATAATTTGTTATAAAATTCAACCAGCATACTCTGCCATACTAATTGGGTGCAGTGGTGTTTACACAGGGCTGGTATTTTCATGATCTTTTTCTTTGATAGACTTCCGTAACTATTCTTGTGGGTCTACTACATTGAATTGCATCTTGTTGGTTTGTGTCCCCTTCTCATCTTATTCGAGTTGTAAACGCTCGGCCTCCTGCATTAGTTAGTCCTTTAGTGCCATTAAGATAATATGGGCTGTCTGGCAATACTTCTACAGTTGTGTAAAAGTGTGATTTTTTAATATTATTAATATTTTCCCATTTATCTTTTTAATATAGTTGCTGATTTTGCAAAACTACAGCTTGGAGGGTTATATTCCAATGTGGGAACAGTGTCTTCGCTTTGTCTGGGGTCCCAAATGTTATTCCTCTTTGGGACCAGATGTCTCCTTGTCCATAAGCAACCTCCCATCCCAGAGTTACGATTATAACTGTTAAAAAAATAGTTTTCATTTTGCCCTAATAAACTTCAATTTTAGTTCGTTACCGCCAGGAGTCACTCTCCAAGGGGCCTCTGGAGCTTTCTTTACTAGAGTGTGATGAATCCAGGCATTTTGCTTCTTGATTTTGATTGCAATAAAAGAGGTGAAAAGTACTTGGAATGGCCCTTCCCACTGTGGTTCCAGAGTTTTTTTCTGCAAAAGACTTTACATATATGTAATCTCCAGGTTGTATATTATGTACAGGTCCATCTAGCCCCTGACTTTGGGTTCCAGCCACGTGTTTTTCAGTTTTTCTAAGTTCTTTGCTTAATGCTATCATGCAATTGGTCATCATTTTTTCCCCAATTTAAGTGGACATTCCCTTCTGCATCCCATACGGTCTCCCATAGAGCATTTCCAAAGGGCTTAGTCCCTCTTTGGCTCTTGGTTTGGTTATGATGCGCAACAAAGCAAGTGGGAGAGACTGGGGCCAAGCTAGGTTGGTTTCTTGTCCTAGCTTCACAATTTGTTGTTTGATCAAGTGATTCATTTTCTCCACTTGACCACTTGACTGAGGATGATAGGGGGTGTGGAGCTGCCAATCTATACCCAAATGATGGCTAATTTGTTGTACCACCTTTGAGGTAACGTGTGGTCCCCTATCTGAGGACATCGTGGCTGGAACTCCAAAGCGTGGTATTATTTTCTGCAGCAATATTTTAGTTACTTCTCGGGCTTTTGCTGTTCTAGTGGGGAAGGCTTCTGGCCAGCCTGAAAAGGTATCTGTTAGTACCAACAAATATCGATACCCCCTTTTCTTGGAAGTTCCGAAAAAACAATTTGCCATTGTTGCCCAGGTCCATCTCCTTTCCCAATTTGACCCAATTTTGGCTTGGGGGTGTTTTTGGGGTTAGTCTGGAGGCAAAGGTCACATTGCTGAGTTACCTGCTTGATGATGGCATATAAATTCCTGGCAATAATTTTTTCAATTAAATAATTATATAAAGCATCAACTTCCCAATGTGTTTTCTGATGTTCCTCCCTAACCAGTAACCATAATAGGTGAGATGGAACAATCAACCTCCCTTGTGCAGTAATGGCCCACCCTTCCTCATTGTATGTTCCTTTTTGATCTGTGATCAATTTCTTATTTTCCTTATTATAAACTGGCTTACCTTCTAAAAAGATCTGTCCATCTAAAATTAAAACCCCTTCAGTTGTCACCTCACCTTTCGCTGCCTCTTTTGTCTCTCTGTCCGCCAGTTCATTCCCTTCTTCCAATTCTGAGCTCACCTTTTGGTGAGCTTTATTGTGCATAATTGCCACCTTCTCGGGTAGTTGGACTGCTTCCAATAGTCACAATATTTCTTGTGCATGTTTGATATTCTTCCTCTGTGAATTTAACAGTCCCCGTTCTTTCTATATGGCCCCATGTGCATGTACAACTCCGAATGCATACCTTGAGTCTGTATAGATGTTAATCTTTTTGCCTTTTGCCATTTCTAAGGCACAAGTTAAGCCAATTATTTCAGCTTTCTGTGCAAAGGTACTCTTACCTCTCGGCAGGTGGTAATAGCATACCCAGCATGTCGTTTTCCCGCTGATGACGTAGCTGCTTCCATCAGTGAACCAGGTTTCTGCACGACGCAGAAGGGTTGACTTGGAGGCAAACTCCAGATTCCCACGTTTAGTTCTTTAGAGGAGAGGAGGCAGCAAAAACAGGCTACAAACTTGAAAAATGATTAAATGATTTATTTTTTAACTCTACTAAGAATAGAAAGAATAAAAAATAATAAAAAATATTAAGGCATAATATACAAATATCATTCTCCTTCTATACATTCTAATCTTCCACACTGATTACGCAAAGGACGTAAACATGACATTTTGATCTTATGATTAAGAGTTCTTATTACCACCTCATGGAATAAAGAGTGTTCTTTCTGTAGTATAGTGGGATCCATCCCATGGAAGACAGTTCCCTAAGAAGTGTCTTCAGCATGGTTCCAAACCTTTCAGAAACACCACAGCCCGCCCGGATTTTTGCAGTGGTGTATCCTCTCTCCCACAATACACTCCGCAGTTTGTGGGTCACAAGAAAAGTCTGATGGGGTTAAACATTTTAAGAGTAAGTCATTTCAGTCTAAAGGCATCAAAGGCAACAGGCTCCTGCTGTACTCATAAACTCCAAAGGCTGCAAGCTTCATCTGCACACAACATAAAAATGTTCTTATTTCAGGCTGTTGAAATTCTCACTCCCCCATGGCTCATCTGTGATTTAAAAAGATATTTAGTTTGGTATTACTCCAGATCACACAGCACAGCTCACAGAAAAAAGATGGATCTCATCCCGATGCTGGTAAAGATGGCTTCTTTGACACTTCCTGCCACTCCTTGTCTTCTCTTCCGTTTGGGCTACTGGACTCCATATTTAGTCTTTCACATGACTGCTTTCCTTTCTCTCTAGCTTAGAGAAGAGGTTAATATTTGCAGAAAATGCCTACAAAAGTATTTATAACAGTTACATGCTCCCACTAAGATAATGCCGCTGTATTAGAATTGCTTTTCCCAGGCTCAAAGCTTTTTTCCTCCCCCTTCTCTGCACTGGCAGCCATCCAAATTTTAGTAAGTCTTTTTGGCTGCTATTAACTTTTATCAAGAACAACAAGGTCACTCTTTGATCTCACCAACTTGGCTCCCTCTGTGTAGCTTGGCTCTACTCAGCTTCGCTCGGCTTTCCTCGGCCTGGCTTAACTTAGCTGCTTCTCTGACTTGGCCTTAGTCCAGATGGTATCAGACCAGCTCCTCTCAGATCCGGAGTGGCGTGAGACCGGTGGGGAGTGAGGCCGGCTGCCCCCGCCGGCCCACTGGGCCTTGAAATTCTGGTCCGGGGGCCGGGGGGGGAGCCACTGCCTCCCGTGGGTCAGCAGGCAGCCAGGGAGCAAGAGGAAGTGAGAGCCAGTCCACATCACTTCCTAGGATTTTTCTAACATTCCTTTCACAGAGATGTCACAGGAACACTAAGTGACTCACAGAACTGTCCTTTACCTGTTTTTAACCAATCAAATTTGTTCTACACCGGGTTAAACAGTGACACTCGTCTAAAGGGGTATCCTTCAAATCAGGCCAACTGGAGTACGTGGCTTCAATGGGCTTCAGGCAATCATGGTGTACCGGGTCCCCTTTATTTTCGCTAAGAAAAAAAGCTGGGTTGACAGTGTTAGTTACCACTATTTCTACATCATCTTGTTCCACCATGATGGCTTGGTATTTCAGAAACCTTTGTGGGGGGAGCCAGTACCCACCTTTCACTTCCAGCACTGCAGACACTGTGTGGGACACTAGCACAGTCATTTTCTGACCCAAAGTAAATTTGTGTGCTTCCTAAATATTTAGCATCACTGCTGCAACAGCTCTGAGGCATCCAGGCCATCCCTTAGCTGCTGCGTCTAGTTGCTTAAAAAAATAAGCAACTGCTCATCAATATGGGCCCAGATCCTGYGCTAGTATTCCCAGGGCAATCCCCTGTTTCTCATGGGAAAACAGAAAATATGGTTTACTCACATCCAGAAGTCCTAGAGCTGGGGCTGACATGAGGGCATTCTTCAGCTGGTTGAAGGCCTGTGTGGCTTCCTTCGTCCATTGGAGGTCTCTGTTTTCCTTTGCAATGAGCTCATATAAAGGTTTCACGAGCAATCCATAGTTATAAATCCATAATCTGCACCATCCTGTCATACCCAGAAAAGTCCGTAATTCCCTTACTGTCTGGGGTTTCGGGGTTTGGCATATTGCTTCCTTGCGGTCTTGCCCTAAGGTTCTCTGTCCAGCACTGACCTCATAGCCCAGGTAAATCACTTTTTGTTTCACCACCTGAGCTTTCTTCTTAGATACCCTGTACCCTTGGAGTCCCAGAAAGTTTAAGAGGCTTACCGTCCAAGCCACGCAAGCCTCTTCTGTCCGGGTAGCTATTAGAAGGTTGTCTACATACTGCAGTAGCTTTCCTTCTTCTGGTGGGGCCTCCCAGAATTCCAAGTCTTTTGCAAGTTGTTCTCCAAATAGGGTAGGACTATTCTTGAATCCCTGAGGTAGCACTGTCCATGTGAGCTGAGTCTTACGCCCACTCTTAGGGCTTTCCCATTCAAATGCAAAAATTTTCTGGCTGGCTTCATGGAGAGGGAGGCAAAAGAAGGCATCCTTCAAATCTAAAACGGTAAACGAAGTTAGCTCTGGGGTTAAACATGTTAAAGTGTAGAGATTTGCCACCACAGGATAAAGATCCTCAGTTATCTTGTTAACAGCTTGTAAATCCTGTACTATCCTATACGACCCATCAGGTTTGCGGACGGGTAAAGTGGGGGTGTTAAATTCAGATTGACACTCTTTTAATAACCCTAGTTATAAAAAGTTCTCAATTACTGATTTAATTTCTTTCATATCTTCCTTTTTCAAGGGATATTATTTAATCCTGACTACCTGTTTCCCTTCCTCTAATTTGTATAGGAGGCACATTCTTTGCCTTTTTTGGCACATTGGTGGCCTATACTTAAAAAAACCCTTGATTTATTTTTATTATTTTTATTTTTTTTTTACTAATTCCCTCTTCAATTTTAGTGGTTATTCATTTACCTCCAGAATAATTTTCTCATTTTTAAACATGATGGTTGCCTACAATTGTTCCAATAAATCTCTACTTAATGGCGCCTTTGAAAAGTTAGGCATATATAAAAACTTACAAATACCCCATTATTTCCCAAGTTTATACTTCAAAGGTTTACAAAAATATGCTTTTTCAGATTGACCAGTTGCCTTTTTTTTTAAATCATAATATATTTGTCTCCCACAGGCATTAAAGCTTTATTTAAAACCAAATATGTTGCTCCTGTATTAACCAAAAATTTCACTTCTTTTTCTCCAGCTTTTATTATACCCGGTAAATCTGCCAGGGTAAATTCCCCGGGTCCTCCTCAGTCTTTTTTCACATGCACGACCACCCTCTCCCTTTCCCAGTCTCCTCTTTCCTGACGGTCATCTTGGAAAAGTCTCAAAAATCGAGACTAAACCACTGAGGGAGAGGGGTCCCTTCAATTCATTTATCCACTTTTAAGCTTTCACTTCCCCATGCTTTACCACATTATTTCACCTTTTCGCGCAAGGTCCAAGTGTCGGGGATAAAATGTGTTTATCCACAGAAAAACTTCACAATATTAAACTCCTGGCTATTATGACACATTATGCATTCATCTCCTTACAGCTTAGTTAAAAAACAATACCTCCAAGCCTTACAACCTTTACACTGTTCCAAAATCCACATGTGGTGCCATGGGTCTAAAGTCATTATGCACCCACACACAAAACAGGGAATTCCCCTTGTTCAACACAAAGTTAAAATAATATACAAAAGGTTAAAAAGGTCTATTGCCATGCTTCTTTTATATAGCCACTGGGAAATACTCTCCCACTTAGGCACACTCTAATATAACAATCAAAAAATACTCTCCCATTTAGCCATGGTTTTAGTTTAAATAACACACAAAATAAATACCAGTCACCACATCCAAACACACTCCTGCTCGTATTCACACTCACACACCTCAGGGCCCCACACACAAACTTAAAAGGTTTCGCCTTACCCTTCTCCTGTTTGTTATACAATCATTAGCAGGTCCGTCCTGCTTCCAAAAGCTGGAGTGTAGCGGAAACCCCCCTAGATTCACCCGATCCTCTCCTAGGATTGCCGGCAGCCGCCCGCCAGCTGACGAATCGCTTCGCTGGCTCCCTTAGCCAGTCGAATCTCCCCCGACCACCTCCCTTAGCCGGTCACTTGCAAGCTCTCACCTACCCAGAACAGGGACTATGCTGTGCACTCAGATGTCTCTGAGCGACTTATCAGCGGCCCTGGCCGCTGCACCCTAAATTCCAAACATACCATTTTATCCGCGGTTGCAGCAGGTTGTTGTCTGTCCCCGCAGTGAGCAAACTGAGAGGCAGAGATCCTCCAGGGAAAGCCCCCTGGGGCGCGCCTAGGACGTCCGCCCCTCAGCCGATCCTGCAGCTGAACAGAGTTTGTCCTGCTGGCTCGCCAAAATGATGCGCACGGAAAACTCTATAACCCAAAAGTTATAAAGTAAGTATGTTTAATCAGCACGCTGGGCACGTGGAGAATAGCTCCTCTTAAGGCACATGCAACGTCTACAGCAAAGCTCTCTATATTTATTTTCTAAAACATTACCTATGTATTAAGGTTCCCCAATATGTCTATACATATGCATAACCTATTCCCGCTTCCCATGATAATGAGCTCTGAGATCATTTCCATATGCTTGCGCTTGCGCAGTGCCTCCTGGTGGTCRTGGGCAGGGGTCCCCAGGGGTCCCAAGRYGAAGTAAGACAAGTCTTCCTCGAAGTTGAACTTTTCACCTCGCCTCCTTGCGCATGCTCTCTGGTCCCTTGGTCTCAGTCCAAACTTTATGGCTAGTTCCAACCAGTTCAGGGGTCCAGAGAGCAGGAAACTGWGTCACGGTTCCTTCATTTTATCAATAGTTTGGCATTTTCCCTCGTTCTGCCTTAGCAAGCACAATTGAGCTAAGCGAACAATATATTGTCTAACAAACAGCACAGCTCCTGCAGGTGGATATGGTTCTACAGGTGAGCCCTTAACCCCTTAATTCCCTTATATCACAAGCAGCTCTCAGCTAATCTTGTAATTGAGTAGCATACAGATTTAACAAGTCAGGCAAGCCTTTTATGAGGGGATTCATCCTGTCTGGGTCAGCAATCAACAACATGGGGGGGGCTGGGGGATACAAGCTGCCTCTCATGTATTAGTTGGAGGCAAGCAGCTTTTTGCACACTCTCAGTGAGTTTATCCAATGTTGGAGTGGGGATAGAGACAGGTTCTCCGCTTTCCAATGGGTCCAAGCTTCCAACAAAAAATACAGCCCTCTGAGTCAAAGACCAAGATTCCCTACCATCGTGCATTGTTAAAAATACACCAGGGCCCCCAAACCCGTTGGCTTCCTCCTCTGAGAGCCTAATTCTGTCTCCACCTGAGAGAGAAATTCTCCAGACGAACTGTTTCCATTTCTGTTGCAAGTCTACTGTATTTTTCTTGCAGTTTTTCCAGTTCAGTTGCACTGTAAGGTCTCTTTAGTTGTAACAACAGGTTCCACCCCATTCTCTTCCCCTCCCCCTTCATATGTGAATTCAGTTTTTACAAGCGGCCAGAGCTTAGGGGGAGGAGGAGGGGAGGGGTTTGTCCTTACCGAGACAAACTCCTCCCGGGAGTGCAGGGAGGTGACATCACCTCATTAGCTGAGATTCTCCTCTTTAGCGAGGCTTGAAAACCCCGCCCCGCTTTCCACCTCCCCACCCATGCGGGCAATCTGCAACTGTAATTGTTTCTCTCCTTCAAAAGATGCATTTAACTGGTTTCTCAAGTTATCAATCATCCTCTTTTCAACAGTTAATAGCCCCTCCAGCCTCTGCCGATGTGCAGATTCTGCCTTAAGGCTGCTTTCCAAGGGTTTAGTTCTCTGTTAATGAAGCAATTATCTCTGTATCTCCATGTTTCGCCATGTGCTGCTATTTCTAAGCAGCCATGAGGGACACCCCCAGCACCACACAAACCAAAGCTTTCCCCTTACCCGGTTTTTTCTTCTTTTCTTTTGACAATTCCTTCATTTTCTCTGTGACTAACAGTGGGTTCTGCCAGTTTATCTCAGCCCAAATTTCCCTGCTTGGGTCTGGGCAAGATTTATAAGCTTTCAGCAAATCTGTAATCAGAGAGCAATCCATGTCTGCCATGACCTGACTTCCGGAGAAGGCCGGTTGTAACCAAAATCTCTCTCTCCTTTCTGCAGCTAGTAGTTTATCTCAAAATTACCTCTTCGCCAACCAGAGAATCCTGCCGACTATGCCAATTTAAATTTTGCACCCCAGTCACTTAAACCTAGAGCTAAACCAAGATTCTTTTTCTCTGGGTAGGTGCAAAGAGAAAATTCAACCAAAATTTCCCAAGAGGTAAAAAACACACAAAAGTTTACTGGCAGAACTACAGAAAATTAAGGAACATTGGCAAAAGAATAAATGGTACACAACATCACTTATCCCAGCATAAACTTAGCTCATTAAACATAGACAACCTTATAGCCCATTCGATGTTATGTTCTGTGAGAAGAAAGAAAAAGAAGAAGAAAGGGAAGAAAACAGAAAGATAGGAAAGATATAGAAAAATAGGCATAGCTACCAACTCCTGGGCTCCAGCAATGTTATTCTCCAGGTTGGAGGTATGTGAAAGAGGGAAAGTTAGCCACGTGGTGGGGCTTCTTAAAACCTTGGCCCTGCCCCCGGGCCTGCCTCCCAGGTGGGACCTCCAGTCTCTCGTCCAAATGGGTGGGTAAGGTGACACCAAGAGCTGCCTCCAGTGTCCCTTGATGGACAGGCACTGTGGGGCTGGGGGGGGCATGAGGGTGGGGCGCTGTCCTACCAAAGCGGGGCCAAATCCTCCCCCTTCCCCACAATTCCAAGCTCCTCAAGATGTCTCGAAACACCTTTTCCAGTCTCTGAAAACAAGCAATCCTGGAGGTTCCTCGAATGTGTCAATGATAACTTCCTTACACAAGTGATTGAGGAGCCAACAAGGAGAGGTGCAATGCTGGACCTTGTGCTCACCAAAAGGGAGGAGCTGGTGGGGAATGTGATGCTCCAAGGCAGCTTTGGCTGCAATGACCATGAGATGGTGGAGTTTGAGATCCTCAGGGCAGTGAGGAGGGCACGCAGCAAGCTCACTGCCCTGGACTTCAGGAGAGCAGACTTTGGCCTCTTCAAGGATCTACTCAGTAGAGTCCCATGGGGTAGAGCTCTGCAGGGCAGAGGGGCCCAAGAATGCTGGCTGAATTTCAAGGATCACCTCCTCCAAGTTCAGGAATGATGCATCCTGTCAAGAAGGAAATCAGGCAAAAATGCCAGGAGGCCTCCATGGATGGATAAGGAGCTGCTGAGCAAACTCAGAGCAAAAAAAGAAGCTTAAAGAAGGTGGAAACAAGGACAGGTAGCCTGGGAGGAATACAGGGAAACTGTACAGGAATCTAGGGATAAGGTTAGGGAAGTCAAGGCCCAGTTCTAATTGAGTCCAGCCAGGGATATCAAGAATAATAGGAAGGGCTTCTATAGATAGGTTGCAAGCAAAAGAAAGACTAGGGATAATTTGAGCCCTCTCTGGAAGGAAATGGGAGACCTGGCTGCCTTGGACAAAGAGAAAGCTGAGGTTCTAAATTACTTCTATGCCTCAGTCTTCAATGGCAAGTGCCCCAGCCACATCACCCAAGTTGGGAAAGCAAATGCAGGGACTGGAAAAATGAAGACCCCCTGAGCCCACTGTAGGAGAGGACCAGGTTCAAGACCATCTAAGGAACCGAAATGTGCACAAGTCCATGGAACCTCATGAGATTCATCTGTGGATGCTGAGGGAACTGACAAAGTTGCTAAGCCACTATCCACCATATTTGAAAAATCGTGGCAGTCAGGTGAAGTCCCCAATGACTGGAAACCCTGATTTTTAAAAAGGGGAAAGCAGAAGACCTGGGGAACTACAGACCAGTCAGTGTCACCTCTGTGCCAGGCAAAATCATGGAGCAGATTCTCCTGGAAACTATGCTAAGGCACTGTCGAGGGTTAACCTGGAGGCAGACTCCAGATCCCCATGCTATATTCTTCAGAGGATGTAAGACGGCAGAAACAAGCTGCAAGCTTGAAAAATGATTAAATCATTTTATTCACTAAATACTACTAAGAATAGAAAGAATAAAAAAAATAATAAAAATATTAAGGCATAATGTACAAATATCATTCTCCTCCCAAATACATCCCAATCTCTCTCTCTGATCATGCAAAGAACATAAACATGAGATTCTGATCTTTTGATTAAGAGTTCTTATTGCCACTTTATGGGATAAAGAGTTCTTTCTGCAGTGTAGCGGGATCCATCCCACGGAAGATAGCTCCCTACACAGTGTCTTCAGCATGGTCCCAAACCTTCAGGAAAACACCACAGCCCGCCCAGGTGTTGCAGTGGTGAATCCTCTCTCCCACAATACTCTCGGCAGTTTGTGGGTCACAGGAAAAGTCTGAATGGGGTTAAGCATTTAAGAATAAGTCATCTCAGCCTAAAGGCACCCAGTAGTACAGTCTCCTGCTTTTACTCATAATCTCCAAAGGCTGCAAACTTCATCTGCTCAGGCATAAAATGTTCTTATCTTAGGCTGATGAATTTCAAATTCCCCCATGTCTCATATTTTGTGAGTTACAGAGAAAATTAGGTTGGCTCTATTACAGATCAGTCCACAGCTTACAGAAAGAAACAAAATGGCTTCTCCTCTGGCATTTCTTGCTTCTCTTCCGTCTCCTTCCTCGGCATATGCTGGGAGCCATATTTAGCTTCTTCACGTGACCTGCTTTTGCTTTCTCTCTGGCTTGGAGAAGAGGTTAATGTTTGCAGAAAATGCCTACAGAAGTATTTATGGGGGCTCACATCAGAATAATACCACCTGCTTTTCTCTCCCTCTTGGCCATGCTGCATCTGGTTAATATTGGCGAAGGGAGTGCTGCCTCTTCCCCCTTCCCCCCCCACGCTGTTCCTCCCGGCAGCTCACAGCAGCTTTATGGCTGTAATTAGCTGATGATGGCTCACAGCAGATTTATTGCCACTAATCGTGCTTTGATCTCACCGCTTCTACCTCTGAAGGCGGGGGGGGAAGCAGTTTCTCTCTCTCCTTAAGCAGTCTCTGGGCTGCAGTTGAGCCGGGTTGGTTCGGTCTCCACCATGGGTCAGATGGAATGGGCTAGACGGAACAGGACCCGTGGGGGGTGAGGCTGGGCACCCCCGGGCCATGGGCCCTGGGGCCCGGGGGGGGTCTCCTCCCACCACCCGTGGGTGGGGCAGAGAACAAGTGAGCAAGTCAGTGTTACTTCCTGGATGGTTTTTTTATAACATTCTTACCCACAGAGGCGTGTTCTGAAATCAAGTGTCTTATACAACTGTCCATCACCTGTTTTAACCAATCAGATTTGTTTCACACTGGGTCAAACCATGACAGGCACATGGAAAACAAAGAGGTGATTGGTAACAGCTAACATGGCTTTACAAAGGGCAAATCATGCCTGACAAATTTGGTGACCTTCTATGACAGGACTACAGCATTGGTGTATAGGGGCAAAGCAACTGACATTATCTACCTGGACTTATGCAAAGCATTTGACACTGTCCCACACAACATCTTTGTCTTTAAATTGGAGATACATGGATTTGATGGATGGACCACTCGGTGGATAAAGAACTGGATGGATGGCCGCATGCAGAGTTGTGGTCAATGGATGGCCGCATGCAAAGAGTTGTGGTCAATGGCTCATTGTCCATGTGGAGACTAGTGATGAGTGGTGTCCCTCAGGGTTTGGTGTTGGGGTCAATGCTGTTCAACATCTTTGTTGGTGACATGGACAGTGGGATTGAGTGCACCCTCAGCAAGTTCACTGACGACTGCAAGATGTGTGGTGCAATTGACACACTTGAGAGAAGGG
This sequence comes from Amblyornis subalaris, assembly GCA_018881555.1. Classification (NCBI taxonomy): domain Eukaryota; kingdom Metazoa; phylum Chordata; class Aves; order Passeriformes; family Ptilonorhynchidae; genus Amblyornis; species Amblyornis subalaris. Next base: position 40,007 of record JACAXG010000552.1, on the reverse strand, counting down.
ATGGCATCCAGAGGGACCTTGAAAGGCTTGAGATGTGGGCCTTTGCAAGCCTCATGAAGTTCAACAAAGCAAAGTGCAAGGTTCTACCCCTGGGTCAGGGCAGTCAAAGGCACAACTTCAGGTTGGGTGGAGAAGTGATTGAGAGCAGCCCTGTGGAGGACTTGGGGGTGATGGTTGATAAAAAACTCAACGTGAGCTGGCAATGGGCACTCACAGCCCAGAAAGCCAAGTGAATCCTGGGCTGCATCAAAAGGAGTGTGGCCAGCAGGTAGAAGGAGGTGATTCTCCCCCTCTACTCTGCTCTTGTGAGACCCCACCTGGAGTACTGTGTACAGTTCTGGTGCCCTCAATACAAGAAGGACATGGAACTGTTGGAGCAAGTCCAGACAAGGGCCATGAAGTTGATAAGAGGACTGGAGCACCTCCCTTATGAAGACAGGCTGAGAAAGTTGGGACTGTTCAGCCTGGAGAAAAGGTTGTGTGGAGACCTCATAGTATCTGAAGGGGGCCTACAAGGAAGCTGTACAGGGACTCTTCATCAGGAACTGTAGTGATAGGACAAGGACTAATGGGTACAAATTGAAAGAGGGGAAATTTAGGTTAGATATTAGGAAGAAATTCTTTACTGTGAGGGTGGGGAGACACTGGAAAAGGTTGCCCAGAAAAGGTGTGGATGAGCCATCCCTGGCAGTGTTCAAGGCCCTGTTGGATGGGACTTTGAGCAACCTGATCTAGTGGGAGGTGTCCCTGCCCATGGCAGGGGGACTTGGGACTAGATGATCTTTAAGGTCCCTTCCAACCCCTTAACATTCTACAATTCTATGATTCCATTACCTCAGAGACATGGTGAGCTCCTTGGTGTTGTCCTGTGCTGGGCCAGGCCTTGAACTCAATGATCCTTGTGTGTTCCTTCCAATTCAGGATATTCTATCATTCTATGAAACTGCCTTTATCTCAATCCATGAGTTTTCTCACTTTTACCCTTACGATTCTCTCCCCCATCTCCCTGGATGGGAGTGAGTGATTGACTGCGTGGGCCTTAGCTGCCTGCCAAGGTTAAACCAATGACATTGGGGTAGGAACCAGCATTGTGAAAAATCAGATGAGAGAGTAACTTGGATTTAATCTTGTTGCCCTCAGAAGATAGAGGTGTCATCCCTGAACCAGCTGGGAATTTTTTCAACAAAACCTCCCCTTGTTTATGATCTTTTGATGAAATGTCAAAACCAAAACTTTTCCTGGGGAAAGGGCAGTTTATTTTCATTTCTGGATTGAAGAAACTACTGCTATGTCCCTTTGGGAATGAGATCATTATGTAATAGATCTGTGAAAGCATAAGAAAACAAGAGTAGTTGAGAAAGCAATCTGTATTACTAGGAAAAGAGATAGAAAGAAGAAAACAGTTGATGCTGTGCAAATCCCTGGTGCATCCATGTGCTGAATGTTTTGTGCAACTCTGTGCCTCAAAGGATATAGAGCAGAAATCAGGAAAGCCCAGCAAAGGGTAGGGAATGGCCAGAGGCAAGGCACAGCCTCTGTCTGAGGAATGACAGTTTTTGACCTTGGAGAAGAGCTGTACCAAGGGTGGAGGTGAGAGGCCCCTCTTGAATCCTGAGAGTCATGGGCACAAGGGGAGAGGAACATCAGCTCACTGCTTTCCAGCATATGCTGTGCTGCAGGAACATGGATCTTCACACGATCCGTGGCTGAGATGGAGAACTCCTTGGCACACGCTATGGTAGGTGCTAAAATCCCAGAATGATGTAAAAGGCAGAGATTCATCAAAGCAAAAGCCACTGAGCCCTGCTAAATAAAAACACAGCTGTCCTGACTTTAGAAAGTCCCTGAGCTGCCAGCTGCTGAGGCAGTGTTCAGGAGCAGCTTCATGAAATAGTTGCTCTACCCTTCCCTGGGCACTGACTTTTGACAGCTGCTGATAAATGAGACACAAGGTGAGATGAAGATTTGGTCTAAACTGGTATGGCACTTCTTATGCAATACCTTTTAGAAATTCCTCACCTGCTTTATTTTGATTTTTCCTCAGCAGAAAGTGTAGGTTTTGCAGAGTGAAAGTTTGTAGAGGTGGCTGAGCCTGCAGCAGAGAGTGCTGCAGTGTTTGAGCCAGCCACAGGAGTGACCGAGCAGCCTATTATTCCTTGTTCCCTTTTAAGGTTCAGTTCTAGAGTGTTCTCCCTTACTCRGCATCCCATTTATTCCTGTACCCCACTCCTCCCCTCGTTTACCCCTATTGGTTGAAGTTGTATTACCCCGCCTTCTCTCCATCCCCTGACCCTCAACCCATTGGTCCCTGTTGTCTCTCCGCCCCCACTGCCCCTGGGATAAAACCCTGACCCTTCCATTGTTCTGTGTTCTCTCCTTCCCTGACGATTCATGGAATAAACCTATTTCATGGAACACATGGGGAGAACCCCTCCGACTCTTTGCCTCAACTAAGTACGCATTTGTGTGTGTGTGTGTGCACCGCTGAACGCGTCACGGCACCGCCGGACAAATGCCACGCTTTCAGGAAGACTGCAAGGGACCCCAAAACCCATCCAGGATTATTTTTTTTATTAATAATAACAAATGGCGCATCAGCGTGGAGCACCCTGAGGACAGTCCCTGAAGACGTGTGCATCCAGTGTAGCTGCTACCCCGAAGGAAGATCTAAGTTTTATTAGGTCTTGCCTGAGAGGCGGCCGACAACCCTCCAAAGGCACCTAGGAGGTGACCGGAGGACCGGCCAGGAATTGAGGACTCCTCCGAGAGAGTTTTTTTTGACCCAGTTGGTGAGTGTGAAAAATATCAGGTCTTTTTTCTATCTTTTTGTTAACCCTTTTCCTCTCGGTGGTGGGAAGAGTTTTCTGGGTGTGATGGGTAGTGGATTAACCCGTCCCCAGAGGGAGGTTTTTAACCAAATTGAGCGAACCCTTACTCAAGAAACTTTTCGTTTTTTGAAGGGAGACTTCAAATGTTTCGTTCTTTGGTTATTTAAATATTTTCCTAGTATTTCCTGTGATGTAGTTTTATTTGTCATTATCGTAGTATATCTTAAGGGTATTAGGAAACGTTCGGGTTCTGTTAATCCCCAGTTAAAAGACCCTCCCCTGCTTCCCTCTCTGTGTATTCCTCAACCCTTTTCCCCGTCTCAGGAGAGACTTGGAGACGGATTCCGCTCAAGGGCGCAGGGCTGCTACCGACTCCCTGACGTCTCCCGGTCTCCCCGTCCCCTTCTCGAAATGGGCTTGATCACCCCATCTCGAGCTCTCCCCAAACCCTCTTACCTGTACCCACTTCCCCGATTTCGTCTCCCCCCGTTTTTACCCAAAATGGCGCCGACCACGTGGCACCGGCCATTCCATAGCCTTGCGACCTCTCCCTTCCCTTCCTTGCACACATTACCGCGTTGGGTCCCTCCTCCCACGCGTCGATGGGCATGCCTGCGTCAGACCCTTCCCCCTCCATCGGGAATCCCATGCCTTCCGCAGACCCTGCCTCCCCTTCCAATGTCCCCACCCTCTCCATTGGTGGCTCCGCCCCGGGAACCAACCCTCTCCTGGTTCCCACGCTACCGGGACCGGAACGGGGTGTGGTTGCGGCCGGAAGGGTGTCATTTCGGTGTTCTCCGCCTCTCAACACCAGGCACCTCCAGTGAAAAGGGTGAAAAACCCCAGGCGAAAGAGGGGAAGGAAACATAGGAAAAGGCGGAATCCTATCCCACAGTTAAAAAAACCGGAAGGTTTGTGGATGGGGGTCAAAAAATTATTCAGAAGAAAAAGTCATAGAGAATATCCAGTTGTTTGCGAAATGCCCACGATGAAATTGCCAAACCTGCAAGGGACTGTTATGGTCTGTAGTGTGCCCAGTGTGGAACTGTCCAACTTGCCGGTATCACCACCGGCAGCACTCAGGGTTCGGGAAACAGAACATAAAACGGTTTCAGGCAACAATATCAAATGCCAAGCCACACCGCAGCGTGAGAAACACAAAACAACCCCGTGCAAACCCCAAACCACCCGCCCACTGCCGGCGCCGCCACCACTGCTCCAGCCAAACCCGTCCCGCGCAGCCGCCGGTGGACGCAGCCTCTAGCTCACGGTCCACGGTGGCGACGGGCAGAAGCAACCTCAGCAAAAGCAAACAGGTCGGCACCGGCCGCACGCCTAGCACCTGGCGGCCGTTCATCACTGCTGTCGCTGCCGCGGAGCAAAGAGAAAAACATAAAGATGGAAAGAAGGAAGAAAGGAAAGCAGAAGCAAGCCCCGAGCCTCCGCGCAGCTCAGGCACCGCACGCTGTCAGGCGCAGCCTGCCACTTGCTCTGCCACAAGCCATCAGACTCAGCAATTGTCACCACCTCTTCAAACACCGCCAATAACACCGCCTCTTCAACTGCTGCCGCCGCCATGTTCGCCGCCACTTCCCAGCCAGCTGGCATCAGCGTTGTGCATCACCAATGCCGCCGCCTGCTCCAACACACTGTACTGCCAATGAAGCCAACCGGCACCCGCCGCGAAAGAGGCACTCACTGTGGTCCGGAGCTACTCCCCGCCACTCGTGGCACCCGCTGACGACTACAACCGACCAACCACCAACACCGCGCCAAGAAAAACATCGGCACTGCGCAGCTACGACACTGTCGCCTGTTCCACCACGGCGTACCACCAGCATGACCAGTTAACACCTGCCGACAACCGCTACCCACACTGCTGCCCCAGAGCCCGGCCCAACCAACAGTCTCTACAGGCAAACCTCACGCAGCCGTCCAACCGCTGCCGCTGGCCCATCATCATTCCACCAAAGCAACCTAGTACCCCGTGGCTAGAGCTGCGAAGCGATAAGTCTTTTCTGTTTGGTATCTTTCCAAATTTTATTTTTATCCCTTCACTACCATTTGTTTTTCCCAAGTTTCTTTATATAACACTTCATCCTCTGTTTCCCCTGTGCCTCTATTCCCTTATTACCTTTCCCCTTTCCTAAATAAATAACAAATCAAGCAAGTGCCGCCTGAAGGCGATGTCAGATCAAGTCAACAAACTACTAAAACATCTAACTTGTGCCTCGTCTAGGCAGTCTAAACCTCCAGCCATTAACCCCTCTTGTCTCTTCCCTCATGTGTTTCCCTATCTCATAATGCCTTTATCTATCCTATACCCCATACCTATATTATGTTTTTGTTAAGAAGAGGGGGAGTAGGGGAACGGAGAGTTAAGGGAAAACTATTTTATAATTTATTAACGATTTTGTTTTATAAGCCCACAGAAAAGCCTAGCCCAACCCCCACACATGGCCGGAATGAACCACCTCCACTTCCTCTGAGTCTGCTGGACCACCAGAACAGCCGGCAACATCGTGTAAATTGTCCCGTTCGAGTCACCTCAGCCAGAAGCTTATGTCTGAATTGAAAGTGACCTGTCATCACACAATCAAAGCATCCATACAACAATAATTAAAGAACTGAAGACCAAAGAAAGAATGGACTGGCTTGGTGGACTTTTGGGACAGCTGGGGCTGGGAGGCTGGGTAACATCATTGCTTAAAAGTGGACTATAAAATATTCTGATAATTTTTATTGTGGGAAAGGCCTTCATTTTTCTAAACAAAGAAGGGTGAGATGTAGAGGTGGCTGAGCCTGCAGCAGAGAGTGCTGCAGTGTTTGAGCCAGCCACAGGAGTGACCGAGCAGCCTATTATTCCTTGTTCCCTTATAAGGTTCAGTTCTAGAGTGTTCTCCCTTACTCAGCATCCCATTTATTCCTGTACCCCACTCCTCCCCTCGTTTACCCCTATTGGTTGAAGTTGTATTACCCCGCCTTCTCTCCATCCCCTGACCCTCAACCCATTGGTCCCTGTTGTCTCTCCGCCCCCACTGCCCCTGGGATAAAACCCTGACCCCTCCATTGTTCTGTGTTCTCTCCTTCCCTGACGATTAATGGAATAAACCTATTTCATGGAACACATGGGGAGAAACCCTCCGACTCTTTGCCTCAACTAAGTACGCGTTTGTGTGTGTGTGTGTGCACCGCTGAACGCGTCACGGCACCGCCGGACAAACGCCATGCTTTCAGGAAGACTGCAAGGGACCCCAAAACCCATCTAGGATTATTTTTTTTATTAATAACAACAAAAGTTTTTGTTTAAAACTGCAAGGCAGTTTCAAAGGACAAAAATACTTAACAGCTGATATCTGAATGAAACTTTTTGAAATTATGAAACCAAGAAGCTTTGCCTGAACAAGAGTGCACTCTTTTTAGTTCCTCAAAATGTCTGAGAGATTGACTTGCTTTATTTGCTCTTTTTGAACAGGAGAAAATGCCAGTCCTAATTGTTTCATAGATTAGCAGATTGGAAGGGACCTCAAGGATCATCTGGTCCAACCTTTGTTAGCAAAAGCAAGGTATAGACAAGATGGCCCAGCACCCTGTCCAGCCAAATCTTAAGTGTCCAATGTTGGGGAATCCACCACTTCCCTGGGGAGGTTATTCTAATGGCTGATTGTTCTCATTGTGAAAAATTTTCCTCTTGTGCCCAATCGGAACCTCCCCAAGATTAACTTGTAGCCGTTACCTCTCATCTTTGCCATGTGACTCCTTGTAAAAAGGGAGTCTCCATCTCCTTTGTAGCCACCCTTTAAATATTGGAACATGGTAATAAGGTGTCCCCTAAGCCTTCTCTTCTCAGGGCTGAACCAACCCAGTTCTCTCAGCCTTTCCTCATTGTCAGAGACTGAAGTGTTATGGTTTATGGCTTAAACATTCTTATGAAGGATTTTTGCCTATTATAGCAAAGCTGTATAACAAAACTGCACCAAAAAGTTGCACTGAAGACCACCACATCCTGAATGGGCCCCCTGGGTTGAGGCCCTGAATTGTGTTAAACTGCCTAAGGCTATTCAAGATAAGGCTGGGAGAATCCTTCTACAGCAGGATCAAGCCCAGCAGCTTCGGGGTGGGGGCCACAGCCCCAGGCTTATCTGCTGCCAGACTTGCAGAGACCCTCACACCAGCAGAAAGGAGGAGGAGTTTTGGGTGTGTGGCAAAAAAGCCTCTGGTCAGAGGAATGCCCATCCTCCATTACACAAACTGGCACAGCTGCAGAGCCCCCCACCCCGGGAAAGCCACATCCACAGGACATGCACATGAAGGGGTAGCTGAGGGGGTGTCCCGGCCCATCAAAGGTCCCCCCGAAGTGGTCCCCAGACCCTGGACCAGAGCATTGCACGTGGTGCAAATTGATGCAACAGATCAACAGTCTTGCAAAGGACAGTGTCAAGCTGGCCCCCTGTGCAGGGGTGGTACCCGGGCATTCCCACCTGGCCCAAACATATATTAATCCAATGGATTCTATGCTTTTCGGTGGGGGCGGTAGTGGTGCCGAGGGACCCATCACCAAGAAGACTAGATGGAGGGAATCAACGAGATGTCGTTGGGACCCACGGAGGGGTGATATGTTTCCACTTAACCTGTCTCTGTCACTCTTCCTGTCCCCTCCCCCCCCCGCACACCTCTTTTTCTATTTCTTTCTTTCTCTTTCTTTCTCTCTCACTTACTGTTAAATAAAATACATCAATTTTTTTGTATCAACATTGTTACGAATGAGAGTGGGAATTTAGGTGGGCTCTGCCTTTCTCAGGTTTCTGGCAGTAGCTCTATTGAGGTGACCTGTTGTCCTGGGTTAGTCATATATTCTATTACCACTCACAAAAGCTGGATAAATTTCACAGTTACACACCTGGTCCCTGAGGGACTCCTTATCTCAACTGAGATAAGCACTCCGACCAACAGCAAGCACCACCCATCCTGATTATCTAATCTCAGCTAATGGCCCATTACACCACCCAGCTTGATTAATAGCCCGATCTTGGAGTGTCGGAGGACCACGGGGATCATCCAAGCTCGTTACTGAAGCAACCAATAGAACATCGGGAAGATCCTCTTCCATTGTGAAAGTCCCCCCCCGGGGGAGGTGCCGGCCAAGAAACCCAGCATAAAACAAGGGTTTAGGATGGGAGAAAACACCCTCGACTTGACGGGACTCCACTCTCGGGACTCCACTCTCGACGGGACTCTCGATGGGACTCCACTCTCGACTCGACTCTTGATTCGACTCTCGGCTCAACTCCCCTCGACTGGACTCCACTCCACTCCACTCCACTCCACTCCACTGCTCTACTGGACTGGACTACCAGGCCTTTCTGCAGGACCAGTGCCTAACTGGACCACACAGCTACCACCCTGGTCAATGGGGTGTCATGTTGTACCGTGACTGTCGGTTTGTTTAAGCCAGTGTTTCTGTATTACTGCATTTACTTTAACCTTTTTTATTAAAATTGTAATTTTGACCAAAAATCTCTTGAGGTATTTTGTGTGGGGTTAATTTCCCCTGCTGGTTTACAGTCAAACCAGCACACCTGCACCCCAAAATCACTCTCGCTCGCAAGTTCTTAATAATGGCTGATTAGGTCTATTACAACATGAATTATTTATTGAATAGATACAAGATTAACAGACACAAGACTTTAAACAGACTACTTACTACACAGGATAAACAAAAGAACTACTAGTAGATATACAATACAGTGCATGATAAAGGTACCTATATTACAGCTAGCGAAGAAATAGTAGAGATTAGGAGCCAATGTAATTTACCAACAAATAATAGTGTACCAAAGCATCCTTCCACTCAACTCCTGGAAGACTAACCACAAAGACTGGCATCCCAACTTCAGGGACAACTCACACACACACACAGAGTGTGTGCAGAAGATTTCTGCTTTGTGAAAGTTATGGTGCATCTTTTATAGTTTGTAAAGTAGTGTCTGTCAGTCACAAATTCCAGCTTATTTTTTCCACATCTGCTTCCACAGCAAGATGTTTACTGTTAGCTGAAGGTCTTAAATCTTTGTGGTACCCGTATGCCTCACTACAAGACAAGCTGTCTGAGCTATTTGGGGGAGATACCTTGATTTATGCATCAGCAATCAAAACAGCAGATAAGCTTCTCCTGTGGCAGGGGTAAAAGGTCCTGCCACAAACATTTAGCCTCATTTGACTTTAATCTGGTTTGGGGGAATAATTCGAACCTAAAGTTTCTGTCCGCGACCCACAGAGAGCTCACTTTGCTCCTCTATAATTAGCGGATGGTAACACACATATGGCAGGCTTCCCACTCCTTTGATCATCTTTGTGTCCTTTCTGTGGACCCTCTCTGGCCTGACCAAAACTGAACACAGCATTCCAGGTGTGGCCTGACAAGCACTGAGTAGAGTGAGACAATGACTTCTTTATCTCTGCTGGTGATGCCCCTGTTGATGCAACCCAGCATCCTGTTGGCTTTCTTTGCTGCAGCAGCACACTGCTCACTCATATTGAGCTTGTTGTCCACCAGCATCCCCAGGTCCCTTCCCACAAAGATGTTCCCCAGCTGGGTAGATCCCAGCCTGTGCTGCACTCCTGGATCATGTTTTCCCAGGTGCAAGACCTTACATTTGTCTTTCCTGAACTTCATAAGGTTCTTGTCAGTCTACTCTTCCAGCCTTACCAGGTCTTCCTGCAGGGTGGGTCTCCCTTACAGTGTCCACTTCCCAACCATTTGTATTCAAGGAAACCCTTTCTTCTTTGCACAGTTTTCCTCAGTATCGTGGAGATACACTTTAACCCAGCTGAGCAGGTCTGTGTGAGATGCTATAATGGCTTGATCAGGCATGTTGGAAGTTATCAAGTTCTAAACAGTTATGTTTAAATAATAGTGACACCAGTTGTTCTCCGAGTACCTAGCCCTCTGAGCTAAAAGACAGATACAGGGAGCAGAATGAAGCCCTCGTAATAAAAGGGAAAATGGTCAGCGATCTGCTACACCACTTACACACAAGTTTATGGGACCTGTTGGGAGGAATGGGTTAAAAGCAGAAGACTATCAAGGATGATTGTAAATCACCCAAGTGACATTGCAGCTGGGAATCATCCTTGATAAGTCTGTATGAACAGAAGGCAAGTGATCCTCTAGCATGGACTGAGATTAGCGGTGCCTGCATGTCCCCTTGTGTACCTCTGCCTGGGTGTTGCTTCAGGGATTCTCTGGTTAGCAAGGTAACAGAAATAAATTTACTCTTTGTGTTCTAGACATGAGTTTGTGGTTGTCTCAGCTGCCTGCCTGTGTCAACTCACACATTTGGCATAGTTGGCAAAATCTTGGAAGTAACGTGTAATGGCATCCTGGTTTTAAAAGAGACGTGTCTGCCAAGGAAGCCGTGAACCTTCCTGGAATGGAGAAAAAAAATGACCCCCTCCCTCCAAATTATTATAACCTTGAAATTATGGGGCTTTCAGGCAAAGATATGGGAAAAGGAATAACAGTTCTTTACTAGGAGAGATATATATATATATAGATATAGATATATATATATAAAATGAGATAAACAGCAAAACCAAAAAACCAGAAAAGCCAATAACAGCCTGTAGGAAACAGAAGTAAAGGCTAACAGGGGCTTTGAATTATAACCTTGGAAGCAGTTTGGGTTAGCTTAATTAACAGTGATTTATGGCTTTAAGCAGAGGGTTACAGTTCTGTGTTTTCGTAGTGATAAGCAAGAAGCATGTTTTGGGGTGTTTATGGTGGAGGATTTTTAAGTATGTAACTTTATAGTTTAAGTTAAGTTATAGTTTAAGTTAAGCTGTTTAGATGTTGCAATAGAGGTGTCCATGAATACGTGACATGATGAGTGATTGGCCAAAAAAACAGCCGCATTGCAGAGGTCAGGTTTTGACAAGGATAGGTCAAGAAACCAAAACAACTGTCGTTTTAGTGACCTATTGGTCTAGGAAACTATAAATTCTTATGCAACGCTGAGTCCTGGGACATTCACCATCTTTACAATGTGTTGTTAAAATCTCACAGCCAGACTGAGACTGAAGTCTGTTTGTTATTTTAACAAATTGTTAAAATCGCTTCTGTTCCACCTCTCTGATTGAGAACGTCCGACGCGATGCCAGGAGTGCCAAGGGAGCACCCCTGAAGCAAGATTTAAGGAGATTGTGAACCTACACAGCCTTTCGCACCTGTTGAGCAATTTCCCTTTTTGGTGCAGTGGAGACCACAACTGGCAGGGGACACTGGTGGGCTCGTGTTGAGGCAGAGAGGCTGCAGTGACTCCCCGCGGCTCCAGGGGGCGCTGTTGGCTCCGGCGGCTTCAGAGGGCACCAATGCGAGCCCTGAGCCTCCCCGGGGAGAGGGGGAGGTAATGGCGACCTCGGGGAGGGAGAGAAAGTGGAGAGTGGGGATCGGTTTTCCCCTGGCTCTCATGTGTCCAGTGCAGTATCCCTGGTGATGGCAGCAGCAGCTGAGGCTGCAATAAGCAGCCAGGAGGTGCTCCCTCCATGGAGAGGGAGGATGTGGGGGGCCAGTTTCCCTGAGACACTCACGCAGATGGTGAGGGTCTCTCCCCTAGCGAGGGTGGGTGTTGGAAAGTCCCAGCAGCGGTAAGGGAAAGCAGCAAGGAAAAGTTCAGCAGTAGCAGCGAATCCTCCAAGCAGAAGCAGTCCAGCTCCAAACCCCACAACCGTCTCCCCTCCAAGCCTAGCAGAGACTGAGCACACCTAGCTAAGAAATCGCAGAAACCACACGGCTTCCCCCCACCTCGCCCATTCCAAAGCTATGTCAATGCCCTGGCTACATCTTTTGTCTCTTAAGTGTCCCACGTTTATCTCCCGGGCAACCCCCTCCCCTCACAGGTGTCCCTGTCAGGTAACAGGTGGGAGAAAAATTCCTTGAAAAACTCAAACCCTCAACTCATGGCTAGAAAAAAGTGGGGGACTGGAGAGGCTGTAGCAGTGACTCCCCCCATTCTGGGATGGCCCAGTTCTGAAGGCTGGACTTCCCTGGCTGCCTTTCTAGATACAATGGCTCTGCCAGAAGCATGGCCTGAAATAGATGATGGGGCAGTAATTATCCCCCAGACGACTGAGATGGCTGTGTGCAGACTCCCATGGAAAGTGGCATAAAAGTCTTTCCACAAGTTAGCGGGGAGATTGGGATTGTTACCAAATCACCAAAATGGTCGAATAAGACTCCTTAACACCAATTTAATGTTAAGAAGGGCATCATTTATTACAGGCCTGTGGTAGCACAGAAGATAACTCCTAACCTTATGTGCTGTCTTGGGGACTGTTATCCCATATTCGTGTTGTGCCCAAAATTGTTACTTTTTCTCTTTCTTCCCCCTCCCCCTTCCCGGCTTGGGGGTATCGCGATACATGGGAGCCCAGCCTGGGATCCTAGTGAGAGCGGGGCTGGGAGTTGCTTCTAGTGGAGGTGTGTGCGTATCTGGCCAGGGTACTGTTACATTGTAATGTAGCAGTCTCTTAGCTGGGGATAGGTCAGTCTGTGCCCGGTTGGGGACAGAGAACGGTCTTGCATTTTGCAGGGAGCATTCGGCTGCTCTGCTACACTGTAGCTCGGCTCGCCAGCTCTGCTGCCATGGCTACTCCTGTGCTGAAACCTGGGACTGGGGCCGCCTCCCACTGAGCTCCTGCCTGCCGTGTGTTGCCGCAGTTACCCCCTTTGTGTTGGGCTCTGAGACTCCGATCTGCTGCGGTTTCTGCACAAGGGAAGCGATCTCCCCTCTTTCCCCCGTGCCCGATCCACCATTGCCACAAGAGGTCGTGGCACTCACTCCACAGCACCCCCTGCAGCCGCGGGGGAACCATTGCACCCGCCCTGCCTCACCCGGGCCCGCCAGCATCCCCTGCTGCGAGTCACTGCAGCCATCGCCTCACCAGGAACCAACAGTGCTCCCTACTGGTTGTAATCACAACTACACCAAAGGGGAAATTGCTCAACAGGCGAGAAACGGCTGTTATTGGGTTTTCTGTTTTCTTGTTGTTGCTGTTTGTCTGTCTCGTTTTATATATATATACACACATCCTAGTAAAGAACTGTTATTCCTTTTCCCATATCTTTGCCTGAAAGCCCCGTAATTTCAAGGTTATAATAATTTGGAGGGAGGGTGTCATTTTTTTTTTCTCCATTCCAGGAAGGTTCACGGCTTCCTTGGCAGACACCTCTCTTTTAAAACCCGGACACATGCACACATGATTTTACAAGTGTATTGCTTACATACAGTCACTACATGCATTTTACAATTTGCCCATTACCATAAAACCCTCCCCAAGTTCCCAGATTCAGTCCTTGTTTTGGCTGTGCCTGCATTCCTGAGCCAGATGTCTCCCCCTTATCTTCCAACTGTCCTTGCTGGGAAAGCAGATTCAGCATGCCTTGTTTCTCTGCCAAAAGTTCACAGTCACAGTAGAAATTGAATTAACCCTTTTGGTATCAATTGCCCCCTTTGAAACTTCTCAAGTTCCTTAGGGCCATTTGATAAGTAAGTTTCAACTTGATTTGTATTTATACTTGCATACATTCCTGCAAGATCATGATTAATTATTTTGCAAACACAACCAATAGCAAGAATGATAATTACTACAATAATTACTACAATTACAATTATGATGGTTTCCAGTATTTTAGCCAGCCATCCTCTCAGGGGCCATCCCTCTATTCCTTGAAGAATTTTATTGAGCCAATTAGTTTCAGAGGCCTTTTGGATAGCCTTGCTATCTTCAGGAACTTGTTGCATTTTGTCAAGTTGTTTTTGGAGATCTGTTACATTTGGGATGTGTACTCAACAGTGTTCTTTATCCACTTTTAAATACCCACAAACCCCTTTTTCTTTGGCCAGCAATAGATCTAAGGCAAGTCTGTTTTGTAATCTGAATTTAGTATTTTCCTGTATTTGCTTATTTATGATTTGAAATCCCCATTCTGTAGCTTTAGATAGCTTCCTTACTTGCTTACTTAGATTATTGTCCTGGTTTAAAAGACAGGTGTCTGCTAAGGAAGGCAGGAACCTTCCTGGAATGGAAAAGATGACCCCCTCCCTCCAAATTATTATAACCTTGAAATTACGGGGCTTTCAGGCAAAGATATGGGAAAAGGAATAACAGTTCTATACTCGGATATGTATATAACAAGATAGAGAAACAGCAACAACAGCAGCAAGAACAGAAAACCAGAAACCCAATAACAGCCTTTTCTCACCCATTAAACAATTTCCCTTTTGGTGTAGTTATGACCACAACCGGCAGGGGGCACTGGCGGGCCCTGGCGAGGCAGGGCAGGTGTGAGGCAGGGTCGCTCTGGTGTGAGCTTGGCAATCTCTCATGTGGCAGTGGCAGGTCAGACAAGAGGGAAGAGAGGAGGTGGCTCCCCTTGCAAAACTCACAGGGAGCAGCTGGTCTAAGTACTACTCCGGGTGGTGAGCGGGACTGCAGCAGCAACCTCGGAGCAGGAGCAGCAGCAGGAACAGGAACAGCAGGGACAGGCAGATCTGATTGGGCAGCAAGTTACAACGCAGCACCGTACCTGATCTGTGGCAGGAATAGCGGAGACAGCAGATCCGGGGCGGCGAGCCAAAGTGTAGCTGCAATCTGGAGTGGCGGCAGGGACAGCGGGGGCGAGCTACAGTGTAGCAGTAACCGTGGAGCAGCCGAACGCTCTCTGCAACATGCCCAACCGTTCTCACCCACCGCTGAGCCAAAAAGGCAGAGCCCAGCCCCCACTCCCCCAGCCAAGTCTCAGCCCCTGACCTCTCGCACTATCATGCTGCAACTCCCAAGAGCAACCCACCAGCCAGAGAGCTCATCCCCAGCCAAAACTCCAGCTCTGTTCCTCTGGATGAGCAATTATCCTGGTATGTGGGAGTGCCTGGCCATGTTCTTTTGTTTCTTAATTACTGCCATTTGTTTCCTAGACAACCCCCTCCTCTCACAGTCTTCCTTTCAGATGGGACAAAAATTCCCTGAGAAACCCAAACCCACAAGAATTATCTAACAAAATTCTGTTTTCTAGAGCCATGGCTCCTGGTAAGAGAAAACTTTGTAGGGCTCATTCAAACTGCAGGTTGGGGTACCTGGCAGATGGCCTCTTTTCTGTCCGTTCCCAATTTCCACTGTCCTGGAATTATTTCATACCCTAGGTAGGTAACATGCTGCTTCATGATTTGAGCTTTTTCATGAGATACTTTGTAGCCTCCTTGGCTTAGGAAATTTAGAGAACTGATAGTCAATTTCATACACTTTTCATTAGTTTCAGTTGCTAGTAAGATGTCATCAACATACTGCAGGACCAACCCTTCAGGGTTCTTCTTCCAGGTCTCTAATTCTTTTACCAATTGATTCCCAAAAATCATTGGACTATTTTTAAATCCTTATGGTAACACAGTCCAGGTAAGTTGAGTGTTCCAGCCAGTTTGGGGATTTTCCCATTCAAAGGCAAAAATGCTCTGACTTTGTTTATCAAGAGGTATGCAAAAGAAGACATCCTTCAAATCTATAGGGTGGATATCCTGAACTATTTGATTGATCACTCATAGGTCATGTACTAACCTGTACTTGTCCATCCCAGGATTTTTAACTGGCAAAATAGGAGTGTTATATTCTGACTCACATTTTATCAATAATCCACCTTCTCTGAAATTTTCTATTAGACTCTCAATTCCCCTTCTAGCTTCTAATTTTAAAGGATATTGTTTCTGCCTTACCGGTTTTGATCCAGGTTTTAGGGTAACAATTACAGGCTGAGCTCATCAGGAACATCCTGGAGTTCTGCTGGCCCAAACCAAGGGTGTTACTGCATTTTCTATGACTTCTGGTATTCCTCCAGAATTGTCTGATTCCAGTGTTTCCTGCAACATAAAAGTTCTGGCCTTGATGGCTTTAGTCTCAGGTATCAATAATTGTATTTCTCCATCTTTAAATATAATCTGAGCCTCCAATTTGCTTAACAGGTCTCTTCCCAAAAGAGGAACCGGACACCTGATATCCGTCATTTGCCGAATTTAAAATTAATGAGGTTAAAGAATGTTCGTTTTTCTGCTTTCCCTGTTGTACCAACAACATTTAAAGTTTCTTGGCTTAATTTTCCCTGGTTTGTATTTAATACTGAATAAGTAGCCCCAGTGTCTATTAACAAAAGTCAATTTTCTGTTTCCATTTAAGCAATTTCTGTCAATTTCAGATATCCTTGAAGGAGACTGTCTGTTTACACTTGGAGCAGCTGAACATATTTTAACACTTGGGCACAATATTGTACTGAAAATCTCTTTTAGATTACATATTAAGCCTTTGTATTGCAGTCCTGAGTACCATCTCTCTTCCTGTGGAATCTAATAGATTATCCAGCAGAATTTGTATATTCCCCAATCCGGGTTCTAGGTCTTGAAAATTGTTTCAAATACTTTAGTTACTCTCTTATTTTCTTCCTCCGACACACAGACACACACAGTGCACACAGATATACAGTGTACACACACCAAAACAAGAGACATACACAGAGACACTGCACAGAGACACAGAGACACACAGTGCACACACAGTGCACAGAGCACACAGGATAAACAAGGCCAGCACGAGACAACATCAGTTGTAAAATGGTCGCTTTCAAACCTCTTACAGCCTTGCAAAATACAATCTAGAGGTGAACTTGATATTCCTCCTGCGATGAAAATTCTAAACTCATACCAAAATCTTGCAATCACCAAAACCCACACAAGAGGGTGCTTCACATCCACAAATGCGCTCTCAGCCATACATGCAGAAAACAAAGTAACAACCGACAGCACACACCCCCCAATTGTTTCAAAACCCCAACAGACACTCCACCACACTTTAACACTCTCTCAGCAAACAGGCTTTATATCATGGGCGTCCCTGTGTTAATCTAATATGCTGGCAATAAAATCAACACACACACCACTCCCATACACAAACTCACACACACTTAGAGTTCAAGAAGAATGCAAAGAATGCAGAGCAGTGGAACAAACTCCACCACGAAAGAGGCTTCAGCCGAGGCTGAGACAGCTCTGATGCTGTAAACCGAGTCTTGGTTTTTTTCTTTTCTTCTCCTCCACCTGAGCCAAGATGGCAGCAGCTCCGTGCTTCAGGACGGTGTGACTGGGGGAGAGGGGAGGCACATAGCGTTTGCGGTGGCACAGAACAATGATTTTCTTTCTCTCTTCTTTTTCTTTCCCAAAACTATGGACTTGGCCGGATACAATGCTTCCAGGGACTTTAACCCCTTGGGGATTCCAACCCCTGATACTTCCTGGGGACTTTAACCCCTAATACTTCTCAGGGACTTGAACCCCTAATACTCCCTGGGGACTCAAACCCCTGATGGGGGAACTCTAACCCCTGGGGGGGGGGCGGGGGGAACCCCCCTGGTAAGCTTATCCAGGGATTTGAACCCTGTTGGGGGAATTGAACCCCCTTATTCTACAAGATTTAAGTAATTTAAATGATGCCTTTACTTACCCTAGGGATCTTGCCTTGAGCCCCTGACAGTCCATAGTAGAAAGGTCTCCCCTGAGAATCCTTCGGTGCCAGCTGGAGGCCTGTCAACCACGAATCCGTTGAGGCTCAAAGGCCAATTTCCTGTCTGGCTCACCAATAACTGTTACCAAATCACTGAAAAAGGTTGAATAAGACTCCTTAACACTAGTGTTAAGAAGGGCATCATTTATTACAGGCCTGTGGTGACATGGGAGATAACTCCTACCCTTATGTGCATGCGTGATTTTACAAGTGTATTGCTTACATACAGTCACTACATGCATTTTACAATTTGCCCATTACCATAAAACCCTCCCCAAGTTCCCAGATTCAGTCCTTGTTTTGGCTGTGCCTGCATTCCTGAGCCAGATGTCTCCCCCTTATCTTCCAACTGTCCTTGCTGGGAAAGCAGATTCAGCATGCCTTGTTTCTCTGCCAAAAGTTCACAGTCAGTAGAAATTGAATTAACCCTTTTGCTATCAGGATGGCTATTAGCTACCAGTCCTAGAGCTCTCGACTGTGAAGTTATAGCATTGCAGAGCAAAGTGAGAGAGGTGGAAAAAGAAGTTGGGACTTTACAAGATGCAAAGGCGATTGCCCAAGAAGTAATTACCATTCAAGCATAGTGGTGCTATAAGCAGCAATGCACTGTAGAATGGCTGGTGGCACATATTGCTAACAAAGGCACAGATATGGGAAAAGTAAGGTTTCCATTTCCCAAGTTCATGCTTTCACTATGAAATCTTCATGGGATCCTGAGGAAAGGGGCGGAAATATCTGGAGTGAGTCCTCAGACTCCAAGATTGAGTTTGAGACAGATTTAACAGATGGGGAGGTGATAGAAGCGTGACCCCTCATACAAATGGAGGGACAGTGAAATATGCTGGATGGAGGGGTACAGATCACATGTACTTATACCCTGAAAGAGATAAGGGAATTTTTAGAGATCTATCAGCAGAAGAGTGGAAAAGGCATCCTGACATGGATTTTGCTAGCTTGGGATAGTGACACTGTGTCTATCCACCTATTAATGGGTGAAAAAAAATCTATTGAACCCCATAGGCAGCGAGGATCAGATACAATGGGGATATGCTCAATTACAAAATATCAGGGGCCCCAGCAGGCAGGATATTGCTGCACCTATGCTATATCAGTGGCTGTGTGCACCAGTTTTAACAGCATATGCAGGTATTGCCAAATTAGTGTCATCCCTCAGAAACTGATGTACAATGGAAGAAGGTATTAGTTTACTGAGGCAGATGAGGATGGCTTATGTGCTAATTACAGGATCTAGTCTAGACAGGGCAGCAGTAATGAAAAGTATCAAAACACAGCTTTTGAGGGGGGCATCTGTTTCACTGAAACCCTTGATTATAGCAGCAGTCCTGAGTGCTACTGGTAGCATAGGTACGCTAACAAATGCTTTCAGGCACACTGTGTGTAATTTTGGAATCAGCTGTGCAGGTGGTCAATGAAAATAAACGTGCAAAACCAAAAAGAGGTACCTCATGGGAGATGAAAAAACAAATGGAATGATCTTGTGTAAGCTGGTGTCCCACAATCAGAAATAAATGGGAACACAACATCAGAAATATTTCGTTGTTGGCAAAATTAGTGCCTACACAAAAAAATTCTTCCCCCTCCACCCCACCTGCCACCTCAAAGCAAGGCACTACCTGGCCAATGCCAAAACAACAGAAATTGGGAAGAAAGTTGTATGGCAATGGACCAAGCAACAACAAGCAGCCTCCCAAGCCTGCCAAAATGCTTTGATTGAGCATGCCCAATTGTACACTCCTAGGCAAGGAAATCCTTTTGAATTAGAAGTAACAATTCTAGATGACATAATCTTGTGGAGATTGTGGCAGATGACTGAGCTAAAAAGCAAAAACAAATCTGTAGGATTTTGGTCCAAGGTATTTGGTCTGAGGCATTACAAGGCTCCGCTATACATTATACTCTGATGGAAAAATGAATTCAAGCTGAGAATTGGGAATTCAAGCTAGTTTGGGAATTGTAAGAAACTGAAAGAATCACATGCCAAAATAGCATGACTGTACACCTCCAGTACAGAACACAGTGAGGAATGAAATTCTTCCAGATGGTGTCTTTCCCAAAATATTAGCCACGGGGGAAATGCAATGGTTTACACCAGTGGATTGCATGGTGGGACTGCAACCTATTAATCTATATGTGAACATTCATGTAATAACTCCTGATGATGCAGTATAGTTCTGTACTCTGACTTATCTACCTTATTCTACATCCTCTGTTAATATAATATTCTGGAGTTCTTGTATTTCAGGTATCTCCAAAGATTATCTGTGCCTTTTCTAGTGGGAATGGCATTGGAAGTGTGTTATTGGTGTCACAAACCCAACATTGAAATTAAATTTAATCTGAAAAAAGTTCAAGGCATACATCTTCAGTCTGTGTGGGCAATTACCCCATCTCAAGTTACCAAGTCTGGAGTAATATTAGCTGAAGGAGCTGGAGTAACAGCGGATGTATTACTAGAGGGAGATGACACTCCTATTTTCCTTTCTTATCACAGGTTGGTTCATCATGCTTTGTAGGCTTGTACTACAAGCACATATCTTCAATGCATTTCTACATGATCCATATGTCAATACTTGTGTGTGGTTGGTTTTTACTGTAACTAACTTCTTATTCTTTCTGAGTGGCAAATATAGAGCACCTGGGCATGTACCCTCATGCAAGGTTTCATGGGACATACAAGGCAATTGTTGCCTTAAATTTGGGAGTAACTGCTGTACACCAAGTAACCTTACAACACTGATTACTGATTAATTACCTCCCTCTTCAACATCATAAACACTGTTCCGAGTTTGAAGGCTGCTTCAACCTGACTGCTGAATCAGCTGGCATGGAGGACAACATTCAATATCTTCAGGACTTAATACATTGAATCACACAACCTATTGGTGCTGCCTGGTTATTTGAGTGGTTTAATTATCTGACAAGAGGAGTGGGAAACAACTCAGAGCACTGTATGTTTATATGTTTATTCCTTTTTCAATATGCTTTATTAAGTGCTTCTGTAAATTTCCTACCCCACATTTCCAGTCCCAGCAGCAGTGGTCTCTTGAACAAGGGGGTGGAATGTTGGGAGGAATGGGTTAAAAGCAGAAGACTGTCAAGGATGATTGTAAATCACTCAAGTGACCTTGCAGTTGGGAATAATCCTTGATAAAACTCTATGAACAGCAGGCATGTGATCCCCTAGCATGGACCGAGTTCAGCGGTGCCTGTGTCTCCACTTGTGTACCTCTGCCAGGGTGTTGCTTCAGCAATCCCCTGGTTAGTGAGGCAACAGAAATAAATTTACTCTTTGCTTTCTAGCTGTGAGTTTGTGAGCAAATGTGATGCCCATCTACAAGAATGGCTGGAAGTAAGATCTAGGGAACTGCAGGCCAGTCAGCCTTACGTGGATGTCAGGCAATGTTATGGAGCAGCTTATCTTGGGTGCCATCTCTTTCCATTTGAGAAAATTTATGGAGCAGAGACACTGAAATAAGTTACCCTTCCACTAATAAGGAGAGACAAATGCAAAGAGATTTAAGTGAAAAAATAACAGTTTACTAAAAGAAAAAAAAACAGCAATAACCAAGAAAACAGCAATTACCACTAGATAGAAAGGCACTGAGTCATGTGGCCCTCCCCCGGGAACAAAGAAAACAAGATGGCTGCCACCCGGGCAGCCCATGTAACCCAGAGGACAAAGACAAGATGGCAGAGAGGCCCCCTTCTCCAGACCATGTGGCCAAGAGAGAGAACAAAGGAAACAATACAGCAAACAAGCAACTGCGGTTCAAAAAACAAATTCCCTCCCCCAAAACAAAGAAAGAACGGGGAGCAGGGGAGAAACAAAACCTGGGAAAAAACTATTTTTGTCCAAAAGGAGTCTATGCTGATGGGGCCATGCCCATGGCTGTGACATGAATGGTATTTGAATAAACAGCACTGAAAACTCCACACCCTTGTCTTTGTAGCCAGGACACCATTATATGGCGTGTACAGGGCAACCAGGTGAAAGAAAGTTGCTGATTTTTCATATGTGGCTAAATCTGTAATTAACTAACTAAATGTTTTTCTGACGTTTTGCCCTACTGCATGGTAAAGATAAAGGGAACATTGTTTAGAAACAGGATCTATAGATTATGTTCAACCAGAGACTAACAAATATTCAGGAAGAATATAGCTGAATAAGCATATGTTGAGGGAACATTGTTTAAAAACAGGATCTATAGGCTAACAGATGTTTAGGAAAAATGTAACGAAATAGGTAATTTCTTTGCAAGTAGACAGGATATATAGCTTAAAATAGATAAGCAGCCAATTGTGATAAACGACTCAGACCCCGAGTGGGAATGAGTCACAAAAATTTTATTGAGAACAGAAAAATTGATAAAGCAAAAGGGACCGTACCAGGTGCTTGGCAGAATGCCAGGGAAAGCGCGCCTGAAGTGGGGTGTTCTCGCCTTTTAAGTTCTTGGCGTTGCATATTTCCCGCTTGAAGTCACTCCTTTCAGCCCCTGGGTGGTTGGTCTCTGTGGTCAGTGGAATTCGCGGTTTGACTCCCTTCCTTTTATGGTTATGTAAAACCCATTCCTACTATGGTTAGGTTCGCATTCCTTTGTATGGTTAGGTCCGCATTCAAATTTTCATTCCTTTTATGGTGTCTTCTCATGAATTCATATTATAACACCAAAAATTCTATTATTTTGACGAAAGTTAATTCTACAATTTAGCTATGGTAAATCATGTCTTTGTGACTTACATTATTTACTCTAATATTATGATATTCAATTGTTAATTACATGCATATGGTTATACAATACATCTAATATTATTCAATTATTAATTACATGCATATGGCTATACAATACATATCATATTAACCGATATTTGCGAAAGCCAATTTCTATTAGTTTGTTACTCACACAATCAAGAATCAACCTTCAAGGCTGTGAAGCAAGGCATTGTAAGAGCCTAATAATAAGAAGAAAAAGGCTCCAAAAGGTGCTTTGTCATTATAACTGCTCAATGTCTGAAAGGCTTCAAAAAGTGCTTCATCACTATATCTGCTTATCATAATCAGTCTTGAACACCTGGAAACTATGTGCGGTATGGACTGTGGGTAGCCCGCCTTGAGGCCCATAAAAAGGAAGGCGAAACCGGTGCAAAAAATGGAGGGGAAAGCGAGGGGCAGAATCCCTGACCTTTGCCTTCCCCCTGCCACCACCACCATCGCCTGCTGCGAGACACCCTGAGGCCTCTGGGAGCCAATGCCACCTTGCCTGAGGAGAATCCCCAGATTCTGCACCCCTGGACCAAAGTCACGAGTGAGTTGTGGAACCCCCACCCCGCTCCTGCGTCCTGTGGTGAGGGCACCCTGAGGTTCGGCTGCAGAGACCGGGCACCGCGCCTGCATCTCGGAGGACAGGCCACCGCATTGTAGCCAAACTGCTCCAGAGATCGGAGAAGGCAGATAAGATGCTTCAAACAGCAGAAAAAAAAGGCACAAACTGCTCCGCTCCCCCCACCCTGTCCTAGCAGCACCAAAGGTATTACAGTGTGGTGGTGACCTATCCTATGCTTTTTTAAGTAACCTTGGCTTTTTCTAAACTTTTCTCTACTTTTCTCTTTCTTTCTCTTTGCTTTTCTTACTATTAAATAAAAATATATAAATTTTTTTTGGAATCAACATTTAATCTCGTTTGGTTTTAATCTCGTTTTTAGGAATATTTTGAACTTTCTAAGTTCCTTCTGGTTTATACAGAGACCTAGCTTTCTTTGCTCCTCCAAATTTAAACTGGGTTGTAACAGGCATCCAGGACAATAAGGAAATAACACCAGAAAGAACCAGTTTTGTAGTTTGAAAACAAGTTAACAGAGACTGAGCATGCACCAATTAAGAAAGTTCAATTAAAGGACTGATGAAGACAAGGGAATGACCACCAGAAGGCCTGTATTCTTACAAAAGGACAGTAGATGGCAGCAAAACACTGTAAATGGTAGTAAATGAATATAGAGAAATAGGTGTGTTTAGGAAAATATATCCAAGAAAACTCATTAATATGTATTAACCTTTGTAAATATAAACTACTTGAAATTTTTATTTTGTTGGGAGCACTCATGGATGGAAAATCCCCAGTGTTACTCTGGCACCGCTAATAAAGAATGCCTGCTTAACACATAAAATCCTGGTGTTAATTTCTTTGTTTCACAGGTGATCAGGCCAAGCCAGTATGGTTTTATGAAAGGCAGGTCCTGGGTAGATAACCTGGTCTCCTATGATATGGTGACCCACTTACCGGACGAGGGAAAGGCTATGGATGTCATCTACCTGGAGTTTAGTAAAGCCTTTGACACCATTTCCTGCAGCATTCTTCTGACAAAACTGGCTGCTCATGGCTTGGATGGGTATTCTCTTTGATGAGTAAAAAACTGGCTGGATGGCCAGGCCCAAAGTGTGGTGGTGAATGGAATTAAATCCACTTGGTGGCTGGTCACAAGTAGTGTTCCCCAGGGCTCAGTATTGGTGCCAGTCCTGTTTAATATTGTCGTGGTTTAACCCCAGTCAGTTAGGTGGGAAGACAAGCATCCATCCCCTTCCTCCTTCTTGCCCCACCTTTATATACTATGCATGATGTCATATGGTAGGAAGTATCACTTTTGTCACTTGGGGTCAGTTATCCCAGCTGTGTCTCCTCCCAACTTCTTGTACCCCCCAGCCTCCTCACTGGCAGGGTGATACAAGAAGCCTAAAAGGCCTCGATGCTGTGCAAGCACTGCTCAGCAATAACAAAAGCATCTCTACATTATCAACAGCATTTTCAGCACAAATCCAAAACATAGTCCTTTACTAGCTACTGTGAAGAAAACCAACTCCATCCCAGCCAAAATCAGCACAAATATCTTTATCAATTAATTGATTGATTTCACCCTCAATATATGTGCAGGTGACACCAAGCTGGGTGGGAATGCTTGAGGGCAGGAAGGCTCTACAGAGGGATCTGGACAGGCTGGATCAATGGGCCGAGGCCAATTGTATGAGGATCAACAAGGCGAAGTGCCTTGTCCTGTGCTAGGGTCACAACAACCACATGAAATGCTACAGGCTTGGGGAAGAGTGGCTGGAAACCTGTATGTCAGAAAAGGATGTGAGGGTGTTGGTTGACAGCAGATGAATATGAGCCAGCAGTGTGCCCAGGTGGCCAAGAAGGTCAGTGGCATCCTGGCTTGTATCAGAAATAGCGTGGCCAGCAGCACTAGGGAAGCAATTGTCCCTCTGTACTCGACACTGGTGAGGTCATACCTCAAGTACTTGTAGAAGACCAGACCTAAACATGATTTGTCTCAAACAATCTGAGTATTGCTACAGGAAAGGTGATTGGAGGAGAGGGTCCTGCAGAAGTGTGTCAGCACTGTTCTGAGCCAACTTCCTGCCCCACCTTGAGACTCGTACTCGGTCTCACCCCGAACTCACTTCCTGGAGAAGGACTGGTTGTGCATGCACCAACAAAACAGTGGCATAGGCAATCAAGCAGAGCCTGAAGCTCAGGCAAGAAACATCCCGAGGGCAGTGTTTGAAGGGATGAGAGAAGCGGCACGTCAAGCCCTTCTTAAGATCCCGGATGATAAAGTCCCTGAAAAGGCATTTACAACTATTTTTCAGGAGTCAAAGGAATCCTACATGCAATTTATTGATCGCCTTAAGCAAGCTCTTGAAAGGCAAATTGATCACCGTGAAGCTCGGAATATTTTGCTTTTGAAACTAGCAGTAGAGAATGCTAACCCTGACTGTAAGAAACTTTTAAAATCCCTACCTAACCCTAACTCTACCCTTGTAGAAATGATTGAAGCATGCAATCGCATCGGAACTATTGAACATAAATATGAGAGTATGGCTGCCGCTTTTGCAGCAATGAAAACCCCTTCGGGCACAACGGGACCATGCTTTGGCTGTGGCAAGCCTGGTCATTTAAAAAGGGATTGCCTTACCCTGAAGGGGGATCCGTCCAAGGCACTGGGGCCATGCCCACGATGCTGCAAGGGGAGGCACTTTGCTAATCAGTGCCGATCTAAATTTGATGTGGACGGCCGCTCGATTCAGGGAAACAGGTCACGGAGCGCGGGACGGGGCTGCACGCAGACACAAATGCTCCTGCCGCCCGTTCAAGTAAACCTTGGGCAGATTCCTCAGACCTGCACCCAGCCACAGTAGGCAGTGCCGGGATGGACCTGGCAACCACCACAACAATAACACTCCTGGATTCCTCGGTACACTTGTTACTGACGGGGACATTTGGACCTCTGGGGGGGCCCCGCAGTACATTGTTGCTAGGGAAGTCTTCTGTTACTCTCTCTGGGCTTTTTGTTCTCCCAGGGGTCATTGATTCAGATTTCACGGGGGAAATCAAGATTATGGCATGGAATCCTTTTCCACCCTGTACCATGCCCCTGGGATCCCATATTGCGCAACTGCTCTTTTTCTCCACACCTCCCGCACTGCCCTTTATCAACACAGAAATGGGGGAGAAGGGGTTTGGTTCTACTGGAGCTCTGGAGATTTGGCGGACACAGACAATATCAGATAAATGCCCAACATGTCAATGTACCTTGATATGTCAGGGACAGAGAGTAGTGCTCACTGGAATTATTGACACAGGTACAGATGTGACTGTAATTTCACAAGCTAAGTGGCTGCCTAACTGGCCTCTAACTGCAGCTTCACAGAATCTCTCGGGGATTGGTGGAGTGAGTTGTAGCCAACAAAGCAGACACATGATCCAGGTTATAGGGCCTGACAACCGCACTGCAAATATTAAACCCTTTGTGTTAGCAGTTCCTACGGTCTTATGGGGACGGGACCTCCTTTCTCAGCTTGGCCTGAGATTGCAATCTGATTTTTAACAGGGGTCATTGCCGCGCACACCACCCCTCAATTATCATGGAAAACAAATACTCCTATTTGGGTGGACCAATGGCCCCTGCCAGAAAAGAAACTGCACGCTTTGGAGGAGTTAGTGGAGGAACAATTACAAAAAGGGCATGTCGTACCCTCCACCAGCCCTTGGAATTCTCCTGTTTTTGTTATTCAAAAACAAACGGGTAAGTGGCGCTTGCTCCATGATTTGTGGAAAATTAATGAGGTTATAGAAAATATGGGGGCTCTGCAACCAGGTCTCCCACCTCCTGCTATGATACTACAGGATTGGTCCCTGACGGTTATCGATCTAAAAGACTGCTTTTTCACCATCCCCTTGCATCCTGATGATGCCCCTAAATTTACTTTTTCGGTTCCAAGCACAAACATGCAAGCTCCCTTAAAAAGGTTTCATTGGATTGTTTTGCCCCAGGGTATGAAAAACAGTCCAACGATTTGTCAACAATTTGTAGCACAGGTCCTTAGTCCAGTATGCCAACACGTGCCAAATGTGCTGATATATCATTACATGGATGACCTGTTAATTGCTGCTGAAAAACCCCAACTCATGGAGGAAGCCTTAGCCCTTACCGTAGATGCTGTAAACAAAGCGGGACTATGTATAGCCCCTGAAAAAATTCAGAAGCAGTCTCCATGGCAATATTTGGGCTGGCGCATCGGATCCCAAACCATTTACCCCCAAACTTTAAAACTGCAACTCAATATTTCCACACTCCATGACGCACAAAAGTTGTTAGGAGCTATTAACTGGGTATGGCCTCTATTAGGCATTTCAAATACAGACTTTGCCCTGCTGAAGGGGGATCCTAATTTGTTGTCACCACGCACGGTGACACAGGAGGCAGCTGAAGCCCTGAAAAAAGTTACTGATGCTCTGCAGAAAAAGCAGGCATCTTGTTGTGCTCCTGAGTTACCCTTTTACTTAATCCTTTTGAATCCAGCAAAACAGCCACATGTCTTAATTTACCAATGGGATCCTTCTGCACCAGACCCTTTACTAATTATTGAATGGATCTTTCTGCCACATCAGATGACAAAAACAATTATTACACAGCATGAAATGTTTGCAATTTTGATTATTTGGGTGCGGAATTGCCTTTTTACTTTGGTGGGACAGGATTTTGTGTTGTCCTGTTGTCTCACCTTACTTGCAATGGTTGTTACAGAACTCAGAGGTTTTGCAAATGGCTTTGTGTAATTTTACAGGTCAACTTACTTCACATCCACATGCACACCACTTGCTAACTACCTTATTCAATTTAGTAGCTACACCGAAGTGATCCGAAGTTCCTCTTCAGGCTTTGATGATTTTTACTGATGGATCAGGACAGACACATAAATCTGTACTTCTGTGGATGGACCCAGGGAGCCATTGATGGGTATCAGATGTCGCTACTGTTTCGGGTTCTCCTCAAATTGTTGAATTAGCTGCGGTTGTACATGCCTTTGAAAAATGGGATGTTCCTTTTAATCTTATCACAGATTCCTTTTATGTTGCAGGAATTGT
This sequence comes from Amblyornis subalaris, assembly GCA_018881555.1. Lineage (NCBI taxonomy): Eukaryota > Metazoa > Chordata > Aves > Passeriformes > Ptilonorhynchidae > Amblyornis > Amblyornis subalaris. The sequence goes on along the minus strand of JACAXG010000552.1, from coordinate 12,142 downwards.
GCAAAGAGCAGAATCTGCAGTCTTATGAGAAATTGCTAATCCATTACTTTTCTCTTATTTACAGAAGCTTGTTTTTCTTTTAGATAACCGCAGAAATCCTTACTTTGTTATGCATGTTGACTCACACACAAACCTTCCAGGTTTTATCACAGAGGGTAACCAACAAGCTGACTTGTTGACACTGCCAAGAGAAGTTTTACCTAACCAATTTGCCCAAGCTAAATTAAGTCACTCCTTTTTTCATCAAAATGCTGCTGCCTTGCGGACGATCTTTTTCACTTACTTATCAACAAGCCAAAGACATCATTGCTGCTTGCTCTGATTGTCAACGCCACACTTTTACACCAGATCCACATGGCATTAACCCTTGTGGCCTGCAAAGCCTTCAATTATGGCAAACAGATGTCACATAGTTCTCTGAATTTGGCTGCTTAAAATACATTCATTCCTCCATTGATACCTTTTCCGGAGCCCTGTTTGCATCGTGCCACGCAGGGGAAGCTGCTAAAGACATCCGCTGGCACTTTTTAGCTGCTTTTGTTGCTCTGGCTGTGCCCTAGCACATCAAAATGGATAATGGCCCCGTTTATATCTCCCATTCTTTGTCTACCTTTTTTGCCCTATGGGGAGTCCAACATACCACAGGGATTGCTCATTCCCCTATGGGACAAGCCCTTATTGAATGTGCTCACGGCACACTTAAGTGCCTATTGGGGCAACAGAAAGGGGGAATGCTGGGCTCAACACCACAAGACAGACTGCACAAAGCCCTGTATGTTTTCAATTTTTTAAACTGTTGTTCAGACAGCAAAATTCCACCTATACTGTCTCATTTTGGCCACAATGCAGTAGCAACTGAAATCAAGGCACCAGTCCTGGTGAAAGACCTGGAATCAGGCAAGGTGCTGGGACCTTTTCCCCTTATTACATGGGGAAGAGGTTATGCTTGTGTCTCCACAGATACAGGACTTAAGTGGATCCCTGCAAAAAATGTCCGTCCGTTCCGAGAGAAAGAACCAACACCACCCGAAGGTGACGAAGCAGACTCTTGATGTCCCTAGCACCATGATTTGACCTACCGCCGCATACTACAGTGAGGAAAGTGTCCCGGACCAACGATCAAGAAGGACTGTATCGTGCTACCCATCCTTTATAGGTGGTATTGTACAGCAGCGTTTCAGGGGGCTTTGTGTGCTAGGTGCAACCCCCCACGCTGCACGGTGGCGATTGGACGACACAACTCCAAATATACCATCCACGGTTTAGATTGTGGTTGGAGATACTCAGTACCCCATCTTTGGGAAATCCCAGAGCATAAATGACAAAAAGTCAAGGAACAATGTGCATGCCAATATGGCTTTCGCTATTAATATCAATATCCAGTGCTTTTGCTCGGCCCTGGCCTGTTAATCAACCAAGAACTAATGTATGGGTAACTTTGGCTAATTTAACCAGACAAGACACTCTGTGCCTGGCCACAGCCTCTCCTGAAAACCCATTTTCCACTTGCCTTGTGGGTTTACCTTTAGATAATTGGCCGGAACCCTTCAGTGCTAAACCGATCCTTTCCTCAAGTAATCATGCTGATGCTTGGGACCAATGGGTCCCATGTCTTCCCACTACAGCCCTGGAACCACAAGAAATAGAGCTCTTGTGGTCCATGAAAATGGACCTTTGCATCAGATTTAGTTACTCTGGGACCAACCAATCTAAAGTATGGGATATATCTCCACACCAATCTATATTTACGAATGAAAGTGTTTACTGTAACTATATCTCCCCAATTATTTCTCGCTCTACTAATGCTCCACTATCTTTACCAGTGGGGGTGTTTTTTATTTGTGGGGATAGGGCTTGGGCATCTATCCCATCCCATATTAAGGGAGGTCCTTGCAGTTGGGGATGGCTCTCACTGTTAACACCTAATACATCTATGATTTTGCAGCATAAGCGACCGCAGAGAGACAAGCACGGCATTCATGCCTTTGTTTCTGACTGTGAGGATACCCTAGATTTTTGGCCATTGGGTACACCCTGGGCTGCATATTTTTTTGTTCCAAATGTAGCAGCCACAAAAGCACTGGGATTGCTGGATAAATTAGGTTGCTGGTTAGCTCGACAAACTAATGCTACCTCACTTGCTTTAGCAGGATTGCTGACTGATGTTGATTCAGTAAGGCACACTACACTGCAGAATCGAGCTGCTATTGACTTTTTACTTTTAGTGCATGGGCATGGATGTAACGATTTTGATGGAATGTGCTGCATGAACCTTTCAGACCATTCAGAGTCTATCCATGCAAGCATTAGGTTGTTACAGGATGGGGTTGCTAAATTACAAGAAACAAGAAGCAGATTGGCTTACAAATCTGTTTGGCAACTGGCAGCTTGCTGGATGGCTCAAGAATTTGCTTAAGCTGGGAATATATGCTTTGGGAGTATTGCTATGCATAGTTTGTATTCTTGCCTTCTCCAATGTCTGCAGCGCTTGGTAWACAAGTCTATAAAGCAAATTTTAATTGTAGAACAGGAAGGGGGAGGTGTGGGGGCAATAGCCCCTGGCAATGTTGATAGCAGCAGTGATCTTTTAGCCTTGGTAAATGTTAAGCCTTGGGAAAGATAAGTATGCAGAGTAAGGTAGGAGCCAACACCCTGATAAGAAGGCGACTAAACCTCACTCCTGTCTGCTAACATGTAACAGAATGCTGACCAAGGACATTGTATGCAAGACGTTGTGCTGCTGGGGAGGACAGGGGGTTATGAAACGGGTAGTTAATTGTTTGTACAACAGTATAAAAGGCATTGATGCCTGGAATAAAGTTGGCTTTGCTTGCACCCAGCTGAGTCCCTTTCTCAATCGCTGACATTAAAGGACACCCAGCCAGCCAAGAATTATGCACTGATTGATTGCAAAAGGGAATTCTGCTAGAATATGAAATCCTGTATTCCCTGTAAAATCAAAACTTTTTAGGAAATCCATCATGCACAGAGGAGGTAAGGCTCTGACTACTGTTACAGTGAGATGAAAAGAATTTACTACAAATAACATTAACAAATCTATTAAGCATGCAGCATCATAAACATGTATTGGGTTTCATTCACAACTATGGGCATAGCTCAGGATCTGACATGGAGTGCAGTTAAGGAAGCCTGTCACAGGCAGATCTTGATGCCTACCAACTGTAATTTTCTAGATTAATCTAAAGCATCTCTCAAACTGAGAAGAGAAGAGACAGCCAGGATCACATGCTCATATCCTCATTAACATGTTTCCTACTGGCCTTGTTCAAGGAGGCTGCTATGGACCTATTTTGCTTTAAGAAAATGGCTGAGGGAAGGTGAGCAGTGTAAACAGTACCTGTCTTGACAAGGGGATGGGCAATGGAGTAGAGCCTGCAATTAAAAGCCTCTGTGATTAGTGAAAGGAAACAGAAACTACATTTTAAACTGTCTCCTGTCATCCATCTATAGACAGCATCCTGCTTTTACAGATTACAAGAAACAGTGCCACCTGTCTTATCCAGTATCTGATTCAAAACTGGATGGAAAATTCTGCTGAAGTAATGCTTGGTGGAGATCCAGAATCTATGTATTTCATAATTCATTCCAGTCTTCAGACTATGGCCAGTCCCCTGTTGCTGATTAACAATAATGACACAGAGATTAGCTCAGTTGGTTAGAGCATGGTGCTATTAATGCCAGTCACGAGTTTGACTCCTGTACGGGCCATTCACTTAAGATTTGGACTTGATGATCCTTGTAGGTGCCTTCCAACTCAGAATATTATGTGATTCTGTTGGAAATTATAAAACTTTTCTAATTAATGGGTTTAATTAACTTTTAAATTAATTTTTTAATTAATCATAAGCAGTGTATTAGTCATAAGCAGTGTAATTTTCCCCTTTAGCCAGCACATGGCTAAGATTTTTCTTCACAGGCTGTTAGAGTGGGATTATTAGATAACCAAAACTTTAAGTTTTGCTAAACTAACCCTGATAAGCTTCAATGAACAAAGCCTGAGGGAGTTAAAGGCTGGACACCTGGAATCTAGAATTTATAGCCCTCCAAGGACACGGTGCAGAAACCAGAAGATAAAAAAGAGACTAACAAAGACAATTCAACATGTGTGCTGGAAACTCCCTGTCTGGGAAAAAGATAATAAAAAGACTGAAAATTGGGGACTAATTAGCACGAGAAGCTAGAAATCAATAACCAATATATTACCAAAAATTTGGAAAAATAAAAAACTCCTTAACACCAATGTAGCATCAAGAAGCAGGCATTCTTTATTCAGCCGGATGCACAGGGGGATAGCTCCTCCCAAAACTGTGCATGCTGGGTGCAAGAAAGTTCCTCTTTATATACTGTATTTTACATACATATCCATTGATTGTCTCAGAATAAACATACATATGATAATCATTTCCCTGAAATTATTAACATATATTCCCTCCCCTTTATGCATGCGTTGTTCTGTCCTGGGTGTCTCTCTGGTGGTCCCTGGTGGTCAGTGACCCCAATGTTCCAGTCGACCTGGCTGAGTTGACAGGGCACTGGGGCTGGTGAACTTCCAGTTCTCCTTACACAGTGGGCATTGTGCAGTTCCATAGGCCAGTGGTTTTGGTAGAACAAGAATTGTGTTAGCTCACCAGGTGTAGACAATTTATCATCTGGTAAAATATCCACCGCAAGAGAGGTCGATCTGTCAAATCCGTGTCTCTCCAGTTTAGAGACAAGGATGATGTGCGTGACAGTGTCAAATGCTTTGCACAATTTCAGAGGTGAGTGTAGCGGTCTTCACCACGTAAATGTGCCTATTTAGAGCTTCATGTGTGACTGCCTCCCTCTTCTACTCCTTGGCATCAATAACTGATTACCTTACAGGATGGGGCACTGGTAGTTGATTTTTGTAAGAGTAACGCAGACTTACTGCTCAGGTTGATACTCAGATGCTCAGCTGGAACGAAGGAAAGTCTCCCCCGGAAAGACTTTTATCAAACAGAAATGAAGTATCATAGTGTGGGAGCAGAAAGCAGCAACAACCTTTTACAAATTGGCAAGATGTCGCAAGTGTCCCAAGAAATACGACATAGAGTCCAGAGAGAACAAAGCGATGCCAGCTTTAATTAATTAATTATAATTATACAGAGCGGCTTATATCCCTTAGCTTGCTTAAAGTTTATAGAAATGTCAAAAGTCTATTGGACCCTTGGTCAACCACCTACCAAGTTCATTGGTCAGTTCTAACAACATCTATTCCAAAATATTTATCTAAACAAGACTGATAATGCGCAGCTGCACAAAACTTAGTTAATTTACAAAAACTCCTAGGATTGTTTATAATAGTTGTGCTTGGGAAAAGAGAGACAGAGAGAAGTCTCACGAAAATGCTGGGAGAGTTAGGCGGCCTCTCTGCCGACAGCTTTTCAGCAGCCACAATTCCCCCTTTTTGTTTGAGGACCAAATGGCGTTTGTAATCCCCTGCAGGATCCTTTGCAGCAAGGAGGACAAACACAATTTGAGGGGTCTGTTTGGTAATCGGCTGGATACCAAACAGGACTTGAATCAGATGCTGATTTAGAGTAGGCACAGAGACACTCCAGCAATTCCCTGGGAGATACATTTAACAAACTTTACATATACATTTATCAAACTTAACTCTACATCAGTTATTAATTCTGAACAGCCTTAAGGGCTTTTAACATTCTGACTCCATAACAAAGGAAACTTAAAGTTCAGTCTCTGCTTGTAGAGGGACCATCTGCCTGATGGTCGACATCTTGGTTGTCATCAGAAGGATCGTTTGGTTGATGATCTGCATTCTGGTCATCAGCTGCAGGTTGCCTTGGAGGTTGCCTGTTTTGCTTCTGGTGCCGCAGGTCAGGGCGAACGCATCTTGCAGGTAGCCATTGCACCCTGGTATCTGTGGAAACGCAAGCATACCCACGACCCCAAGCAATAMGCTCATGTGGACCTTCCCACTTCTTAGTGAGCAGGTCCCGAACCCAGACTTTCGCTCGAGGCAGGTGCATCTCGCCTGAAGACTGCAATGAGAGGAAATGGTTTAGAATGACAGGATTGTCTGAATTTTGTGGCACTGTAAGGTGATTAATTGCGTACAGAGCTTTTTCTAGTCGGCTCTGTGGGGTTTCTCCATGCATTCCTCCTTTTTGTTTGTCTAGAACACGCTTCAAGGTACCATGAGCGTGTTCAACAATGGCTTGGCCAGTAGGGGAATGCGGAATACCCAAAGTGTGATCTACACCCCATAGGTGCAGRAACTGCCGCGTCTTCTGTGAAACRTAGGCGGGGCCGTTATCGGTTTTCACAGAGGACGGCAYGCCCAGGATTGCGAAAGCTATTCTCCAATGGGCGATGACATCGCGGCCTTTCTCTCCAGTATGAGCAGATGCCCACATAGCTGAGGAGAAAGTGTCAATAGACACGTGCACGTACTTAAACCTGCCAAATTCAGGGATGTGTGTGACATCCGTTTGCCAAAGCTGCAAGGCTTCTAGACCTCTGGGGTTTACTCCAGATGGCAAAGGTGTAGCGAGTCCGTGACAGTCAGCACAAATGCTGACAATGTCCCGAGCCTCAGTTGGCGTTAGATGGAACTGCTTCTGCAGGGTATGCGCACTTTGATGGAAGTTGTGCGATGCCTTGGCTTGCGCGATTGTGTCAGGTTGAGGCGCTGCCCACACCGGGTTAGCTAACATGTCGGCCCTGGCATTACGTTCTGTTATGAAACCTGGCAAACTGGTGTGGCTTCGAATATGCAAGATGTAATATGGATGAACTCAAGCTTGAATTGCACACCACAAGGTTTTCAATAGCGAAAATAGAGCCTTATTGTTGACTTCTTTTAGAAGCGAACAATCTAAGCATTGAGTGATGTCTGCTACATAAGCAGAGTCAGTGACCAAATTCAAAGGCACCTGAGAAAACTGCTGAAAAGCCATTGCAACAGCCCTCAGTTCAACCAGCTGGGCTGAGCCTGATTCATGGCCTTCCAGCACTTGCCACTGAGACTCCTCCTTCCAGGTGACAATGGCTTTCCCGGTCTTCCCGGACCCATCTGTGAAGACAGTGGGTCCTTGCACCGGCACCCGACTATTTTTGGGCTGCAAGGTGAGGCTGGTCGATTTTGCCAATTGCAATAATTTATGGCTGGGCAGGTGATAAGCAATCTGCCCCGTAAAGTTCTGCAGCGCACTTTGCAGGGGAGCGCTGTTGGCAAAGCTCCACTCAAAGTGTTCCTGCTGTACTGGAAGAACAATTGTTGCAGGATCCGCTGCCATCAATTGTAAGCACCGTTGGCGACATTTGATTATCAAACAAGCGATCAATTCAAACAATGCGGGTGCTGTCCTTCTCGGCTGGTGAGGCAGAAAGACCCATTCCAGGATATGCAAAGGGTCAGGCCATTGTTTATTCCATTGGCCAATGATACCTGTAGGATGGAAATCCGGAGTGGTAATAAAAACAGTGATATCAATGGAGGGATCCACTCGATAAACCTGACGAGCAGAAACAGCCTGTTGAACCTCCTCCAGCGCTCATCACGCCTCAGGAGTCAAATTCCGAGGTGAATTCAACTCGGGGTCCCCTTTTAAAATATTAAAAAGCGGGGAGAGTTGCGCAGTGGTTAGCCCTAAATAAGGACATAACCAATTGATGACACCTAGCAACTTCTGAGCATCATTCAGTGTCTTAATAGAATCTGAGAATTTCACCTCCTGGTGTTGTATGGTTTGATCCAAAATTTTGACTCCCATGTATTTCCAAGGAGGTTGCCGTTGGACTTTCTCCGGAGCCACCTGCAATCCATAAGAATGCAGAGCATCAAGCAGCAGAGGCTGTATCCTCAGCAGCTCGTCCTGGGTGGATGCTGCCACCAGGATATCATCCATATAGTGATAGCAGTATGCTTCAGGAAACTGCTCCTGGACTCCAGACAAAGCTTGAGCAACATACCACTGGCAGATAGTCGGGCTGTTCTTCATGCCCTGAGGCAGAACCTTCCATTGATACCTCTGCACAGGTTCAGCATTGTTCACTGCAGGCACAGAGAAAGCAAATTTAGGTTTGTCATCAGGATGCAAAGGAATTGTGAAAAAGCAATCCTTCAAATCAATGATCAGGATATCCCATCCTGCCGGAATCATGGCAGCTGAGGGCAGACCAAGTTGCAACGCCCCTATACCTTCCATGACAGCGTTGACCCTCCTGAGATCCTGCAATAATCTCCATTTCCCAGACTTTTTCTTAATTACAAAAACAGGAGTGTTCCAGGGACTCGTAGAAGGCTCAATGTCTCCCTATTGCAATTGCTCCTGAACCAGCTGGCGAAGGGCCATCAATTTCTCCTTTGGCAGGGGCCACTGAGGATCCCAGACAGGTCTATTCACCAGCCACCGCAAAGGCAGCGTAGGATACTGGGTGCCCTTCAGCACAGTGACCCCCTTTAAAGAACCGTCCTGATCTGTATCCCCCAAGCAGCCAATACATCCCGCCCCCAGAGGGTAATCGGAGCTGCAGTGACATAGGGCCGAACTGTAGCTGTTTGACCCTCTGCATTCTTCACCATGACAGGTCGTTCACTTAAGTAGCTTTGCGCGGTCCCTCCTAACCCCGCAATGACCAACCCCGCAGGGGCCAAGGGCCATGCAGGAGGCCATGCAGAGGAGGAGATGACTGTCACATCAGCGCCTGTGTCGATCAAGCCTCGGAGCTGGATCTGAGGCGGCTCGGCGTTTGGCAGGATCAGGGTACACGTCATCTGTGGCTTTTGTCTGGAGATGTCCGCAGCCCAGAAGACCACTGGAGATCCCGTAGATCCAAAGCCACCATCTCCACGAATTTGCTGCTCTGTCCTGGGAACACAGGACTTAAAAGGCACAAGTTGAGCAATACAAGTCTTTTCAGGAATAGTGGGGGGGGGAGGGTGTGGACACCATAGCACAAATCTGACCTGTGAAATCAGC
>JACAXG010000551.1:17855-76952 GCA_018881555.1 Amblyornis subalaris | reverse complement strand
CTGTAGCCACAGTTCTTTCCAGACTAACAAGGTTAACTATTGTTTTTAGGAAGAGGAAGTCTCTCCCCAGTTGTTTACTTTCCATGAAGCTGTGTCACAAATGGTGGAAATGGAAGAGCAAGTAGTAGAAGACCACAGGACTGTCTTCCAGGTAAAAGATGGAGCTCTACTTTGTTTTATCCTAATCCAATAATTCAGGTTTTCCCGATGAAAGTGCATACTCTTGAAGATGGAGGATATAATCTGGTCATTCTGCTGCTTTCAGAGATTTCCTAAACAGACTGTCTTCATTGTAAGAAAAGTTGCTATTTTCTTTTTACTATTTCAACTATTTACTATATTTTTTGTGTTAGTCCCTTTACAGCATTAGTGACTGTTTTTTCTAGTTGTAGAGAGCTTACCCAGCTTGGTCTCAAAATTTTCAATTTCATTGTCTGATCTATGCCAGTATTCCTATTCCAAATCTGGCAATTAATAGTAATGTGTCTATATAGTAATGTCCCTATCAGCACCATTTCTGTGTGGTCATTTCCCTCTAAAATACAGCAATACTCCCTCCAAGTATTTTCTCTAAATATCCTTCTGTGACATCTTCCTCTGAGATACTGAGATCCAGAAGAAACAAATATATTTCTAAGTGCCTGTTTGCTTACTTTTTGCAGATACATAAGGTTTTCACTTGCTACTAGTCAGGGTCTTTGAAAGGAGTACTGACCACATAGTGTAATGCTGGTCAGCACCACGGAGCCTTTTATATTCACAAAATAAATTCTAATATGTATGAGTTACTAGTTTTCAGAAGGAAATGTGAATTGTTTCTGTTCATAACTTTAGAATCTTTAGACAGGCTGTCCATTTGGAGCATCTGCTGCAAGAAAATAGCAAAATATTAAACCTATAGGGAATATACACATCTCAATTTAGGTATCTAACTTAGTGGAATATTGATGTGTGTTCATGTAATACAGATTTAGTTATTGTGAACCATTAGCCCTGAAGTAAAGCATGCAGAAGTGTGCAAGTCTTATGCCATATGCCATAGCTGTGTCCTAATGCTTGCAGCTTCTGGAGAGACAAACTGCATTAGTTTAAGATGTTACTGCCTCTGTGTCCATCTGGCCTTATGCTGTAGATTACTGCTCCTCACAGCAGTCATTAGAAGGAAATGTGTCTGAGTCTCAGCTACTTTCGTTTGCAGCATTACTTGTTAGTTTATGCCATGGGTGAAGATGGGTTGCACGAATACAAAATCTACAAGCTGTAACATGCAGAAGTTGTCTTCTGTCAGTTTCTTCCTGGAAGCTGTTGATTTTGGGATACAAAACATCCTAACAAAAATCTCTAAAATAAATTAACTGAATGAATTGTACTCTAGAGGTCTTGATCTTCCTTTGTTTCTTGGATATACAAGTTTATGTTAGATGACATGAATCCTATCCCAATGTGAGAGCTCCATCTGTCCTGAAAGCAAACAAAACATACACGGGGTTTGGACTATGCTTTCAATATTACTTGAACTACTGAGAACAGAAGGAAAGACTTAATTTTAGTATTTCAGGCTCAGCATGCATACAACTGTCAGCTGCTTACTTTATTTTTAATCAAAGCATTTCCAATGAGATCAGTTCTAATCACAGCTTTGCATGATCCTGTAAGCTTTAAGCTCCTGGTTGCATTCTTCTTTTCTGCAAGATTTTTTTTCTTTTTTATTTCTCTCTCTTTTTTTTTAATTTGTAATATTCAGAGTGCAAAGATGCCTAATATCTGCTTTAACCATCTTTTACAGTACTCTTATCTGTCTGGAGAGTTAGCTCTTTTATACAGTTTCTCTCAAAACTGGTTTTGAGTATGGACAGAATTATTTTGGCTCCTTGACTGTAATAACGACATGATAATGATTATTGTCAGTGGCAACCAGCCCATACTTAAAATTGAAGTCTGGCTTCAAAGTTTGATACCTACCTAAGGGTACATAACTATGATGTAAAGTTCTTAATTTCTTAGTTTTACAAGCATCTAATGTTCTGAATTTGAAAAGAACTGAAGTAGCTGGGGTTTATCTCTTGCTGTTATGACCATTGGAGTTAAGAAACTATGTAGAAAACATACAATTTTGCTAAATTAGGAATAAGGATTCATTTTAGGATTGAAACATTATAGTGAGGTGACGAGAGTAAAAGTGTGGTCATCTTGAGAAAAGGAATAATTCAGCTCTTGAATTGTCTTGAAACTTGCCTTGAAACTTTGTTAATGTATTTAGCTGAGGTTTTTTTAACTTTTACCTAGGAATCTATTAGATGGCTGGAAGATGAAAAAGCTCTTCTTGAGATGACAGAAGAAGTAGACTATGATGTGGATTCTTACGCTACCCAACTTGAAGCAATTCTAGAGCAAAAAATTGACATTCTGACTGAACTTAGAGGTACACTGCTTTTAATCACTTTTCTGTGCATTATTAGCATATGCCATGGAGACTTGCAGTAATAATGAGGAGATAAAAAGTGTGGTTATGTTTTGGGGTCTTTTTTCACCTTATGCTGTCCTGTAATGTTCTGAGAAAGGAACATTTATTTGAGAACAAGTTCACATCTGTATTCAATCCATTCTAGTTTAATGGAAGTCTGCTTTACCTCCAGGAAGTATAAACTTGATCCTGCAACTTTGGGTTGTTTTTTCCTTTGTTGCAAAAGAATAAAGGAAGGAAAAAGAAAAACTGCTGTTGTTTTTCAGTCTGTGCTTAAGAGTAACATTGGGTTCTGAGTAGCATGGCTGTTAGCTTACTTTTTCCTTAGCAGCCTTTCTGTTGAAACTGTCAGCCTCTCTTTGTTGAAAAACCAACTGCAGATAATTCTTAGTTCCCAAAATTGACTCTTCTATTTGTCTTCTAAAATCAGCATGTCAGCTTGGTACCTCATGGAGATTAATTTTTCATTTTAGTTTCTGTATGTATCTGGATTCCAGCAGACATGCTATACTGGTTTATTTTGGGGTTTTTTTATCTATTAGAAAACTCTTTATAAGATAAAATCTTACATTTTACTCAGTCTGAATATCTGCTGTAAGTTAGAATACATCAAGCAAATCAGATGTGGCCTGCTTGCCACACAGTTTAGGTGACTCCCTATTCTTCCATAACTTATTAGATACTGCTTTTGAAACAAGATATTGGAGATAAAGGATATCTAAAAGATCCTTGCATCTTTACAGACAGCATGATACATATATAGCTTTACAGGAGGGAAGAACTGTTAAAGATTCTTTCTCCCAGTAACTTTTCTGTTATGCTCATGGCACATAATGGTCACTGAATATTTCAGCTTTTAGTCCTGTCACTTTGGGACTGACTTTTTTATGCTGTCATTTTGGTTTCCTTCTTCCCAGTCTTGGGTATATTACTGGGGAATGGGAGTGGAAGAGGAATATAAATAGGAAAGGATGACATACTTCTTTTCTAGGGTTTCTCCTATTCTTGTGCTAGCTATGATGAAACAAATGATTGATGCATTTCTCTTTACTTCCAAAATTAATTCACAAAAGCTTTTCATATTCATAGAAAAGTTATCATAGAATCACAGAATGGTTTGGGTTGGAAGGGACCTTAAAGATCATCTCATTCCACTCTCTGCCATGGGCAGGGACATCTTCCACTAGACCAGGTTGCTCCAAGCCCCATCCAACCTGGCCTTGGACACTTACAGGGATGAGGCAGCCACAGCTTCTCTGGTCAACTGTTGTTCTCGGGTTCGAATAAACACACGGACACAGCTGTCAGGGTTCTCCAACAGGCAGAGGCCAAAAAGGAGGAAGCAGAGAGGAGGAAGAGAGAGCTGGCCTCTGCCCTCATTTTATTTATATGTTTTCTAAATTCACCGTGGATTGGAGGATGGAGATACCACCTCCTGCTGTCCACTGGTTAGTAATAATGTCTATCACATAGGTTAGGAATTCATAACAATCCTTGCCGTTAGGTCAACAATTCGTGTTTACACAAAAGTGCGTGAGAAACTATTTCGCTGAACCAAAAACACTGCACATCTGAAGAACTGCAAAATGCAGGACCACAGTCAACCTGTGCCAATATCTCACTACCCTCACAGGGAAGAATTTCTTCCTAAGAAGAGACAGGGGTAGCATCTAAGAAGGGACAAAGTTGCTAAGCAACTTGTTCGTATGGTAAGTATTCAATTTAAGCTTATCTCAATCCTCTTGTAGTTTGTATCTTCAGCTATTTTTGTGGAGGAATGTTCTTTGTTTTGCATTAGGGCCAGTATGTGGCGCATCAGGCCTTAGTTTCAGGATCTGTGTTGAGCACAGACACATCAGTACTCATTCTCTCTTTTTCATTAAAGATAAAGTGAAATCTTTCCGGGCAGCTCTACAAGAGGAGGAACAGGCCAGTAAACAGATCAACCCAAAAAGACCACGTGCCCTTTGAARTGGGCCTCTGCTGCTAAAGGAATCYAYRAACCYGTACTGCTGTAGSACACATTTGTTACAAAACMYAGTGGCYGRRAGAACTCAACTACTTGAAAGTGTAAAAATGTTATAAATGACCTGTTTATTATTCATCTGAATTATATTTTCAGTTTTGTGTGAAATGCTCCTATGATGTCTACAAAATGCTTCTACACCAGACAGTATAACCATGTGGGGTTCAGATCTGTGAAGCACTTTGAAATATTTCATTTATTCAAATTGTAAATTTTATGTTTGGAAATATTTTCCATGTTTTTAATAATGAAGTAGAACTGTGACAATTGAAAAGTCACAGTATTTCCTTTTAACTATGTTCAGTTTTGTTACAAAGACCAGTTGTGCAGTTTTAAATTGTGTTTGCTGCATGCGTACTTCACTAGTGGTTTTACATAACTTATCTTCTACAGACAGCTGTGCTTACTTCCCATTCTGTGCCTTGATGGCGGCTACTTAACCCTAAACATCCTCTTTCTGAAGCACAGCCTTAATAAACAACATTCCTTATTTGTCAATATAAATTGTTTTTAGTGTGTGTATATTTTTAATGTGTTTTGACACTTTTTTTTTGGCAGCTAGTGCATTTCACAGCATGTGTCATATCCTTCGAACAGAAACTGCAAGAGCTGTTAGAGTGAACATACAGCTGGACATTCCATCCTCCTTGTAAAAAAGCTGAAATTTAGGTTTATTTGAATACCATAAAGAATAGTTATATAATTAGAACATTTTCTCTGTAATTAAAAAAGAAAACACAAAAAAAAAGTAAAAACAAACAAAAATACATTGGTCTATGTATAATAAAAGGTAATGTTTAAGTACTGAGGAGAGTTGTATCTTAGGATAATAGATAGATATACAGTGTGTGGTATGGTGTGATAATGCTGTCAGAATAAAGGTACCAGCTGACCTCTGCATATGGATAGGCTAACTGTCAAAATTCAGGAATCCAGCTAAAGAAATACATATTGGCCTTTCACATATTGTTAAAATTTGGCTTTTGATGCATGACAAGCTTACATGTACATTAACTGTAGTTTGCAGATAGTTTAAGTAGCTCTAATTCCTTAAAAAAAGGTAGCTAATACCTATTTTTCCCTTTGTACATTGCCAGCAGCTGGAAAATGACGTGAAATTGCATCATTTGAGGATTTGCACAATACCTCTACCTAGTACTAATAGAAATCCAATAAGTACCTGAATTGTCACAAATGGCACCATATGTATCAGCACTTTTTAGGTGGTGGCACTCAAGCTATTTTTGCAAGTCAGTATCCAAAAAAGATTAATCTTTCATGTAAGAACTTCTTGTCAAATGAAGAATTGTAGACCTCTCTAGGAGTTCTCCCCATATCCAGGAGTTCATATCAGCAGACTTTCCCTTGGAACTGTTTAAGAATTACTTTTGTAATTCAAGCCTGTTTGTTTGTGCCAGGCCTGGAGGGAAATAAAGGGAAGGCAATGAAAAGAGAGTTAAATGAGCCAGGAATTCTTGTAGCATTTAATATTTGTATCTCCCATAGGAAGGTAGGCTATGGGAAGCTCTTGTCGCTTTGTGGTTAAAAATCCTCCTGTGTGTAAACATTTAAAGTGAAACAACAATGTAGATTTTACATACTGTGTTTAATAAATTAAGCTATTAAATGAATTACAAATGAGAATTTATTTCTATGAAAGTTCTTTTCCGCTTTGGGAAGGGTTCGATTTTGTAAACACATCTGAGTTACACTTTTCAAAAGGCCTCTGATTTCAGAATGAATATTTACTTCTGGAACTATTCTGTACAAATTTGTCATCTAGGATCAAGCTCCCCAGAGGACTATCCTGACAAGTTTTGCAACAGATCTTAAAAGAAACACCACATATCTTTCTGAACATTTGTCTTCCATCACAGCTAAAAGAAAAAACCCCCAATGAAATAGAAGGCAGCAGCTTTCTAGAGAAATCTTACTTTCTAAAAAGCATCTGAAGATTGAGATATCCTACATGAGAAACAGTTGCTTCCCTACTATTACTCCATGCAAGCCTAGAGCCACAAGCAGGATGTGGTTTATAGGGGTATCAAAGAGGACAGGAAGGACAGAGGCAGTTAGATTTCAGCAACTTTTTACTAAGCCTTGTAAATGACATGTCCTGTCAGGTAGCAGATGCAAGCTGTAATTGCGTAAACTGGGGAGGGGAGTAATGTTGAGACAGCCTTTGCAATAGAGCCTGCTCTAAAGATCATATCTACACTGTTACTGAATCAGTGAGAACTGAGATTTCAAAAACTAATACAGTACCTGAATTCCTCTATCCCATTTCTTTGATGGGCTGGAATTACTTGAATAGGACTCAGACAAGCTTATCTTGATTTTTGTCCTCTAAAACAAAAGCATTTAAGATATATGACAAATCTTTAACACTTGTTCCTTCTGTATCAGTCTGTGCATATTGCTGTGACTACTTATATTCACTCATAAATTGGTTCTATATGCAGTGAAGCAGCATTAGAATAATTAAAATATAAAATAAATGATCAATTTAATTTTCCAAGATAATCTCTCAGCATGCCTGCAAATTGAAGTATGTTTCTGTACATGTTTTTTCCAATGACTTTTAAAGTATTGACATTGGACATGTATAAAATGAAGTTATATCTTAGAGGAGTTTTTACTAATTTGCCTCTTCTCCACTTACTGTGGTCTGATGGAAAGAGATATACTATACATGAAAAAATTTACTTATGGTAGTGAATACATAGAATCAGGCCTTCACCCCTACATGATGCTACAAAGTTAACAGTTACTGTTTTCCTGAATCATAAGACAGACCAAAGTGGATTTTTCTTTTGACAGCTGCTATGCAGAGCTAATGCAAACTTGGGAAAAAACTGTCTTGTCCTTAATAACAAATATATATAATTCAAACTATATTAAGACACTTCAGTAAGTCTTTCTGTCAGGACACAGGCATGAATTGCTCTAAGACTCACTGAAAGCTTTGATCTATGCTAAAACTCCTTGTTGCCTTGAAGGGTGAAATAGCTGCCTGAATTTACAGTTGACAAAAACCAAACAACCCCCCCCCAAAAGTATTTAAATATACTTTAAAACAAACCAAAAAATCCTAAACAAATGGAATTACTACAAATCTATTTTTGTTGCCCAGACCACACTTATGGGTTGCACTGTTGAGTATTGTGCAAGAATATCCTGAGATGAAGTCCATGATCAGAGAACACATTTCAGTTATAGCAGCATCAATCCATATGTCATTCAGTATATTTAAAAAGATGCTGTCATACGAAAGTTCAGCACCTCACTTCAGTCCTGAAAAAATTTAATGCTTTTAAAATACAGAGCATCAGCTTCTTGCCTATTATCTGTGATAAAATTGCATGTTCTCAATAAGAACAAGAATGTGCATGCTGTATTCTGTTCATTGCTTTTGCAAGAAGAGCTTGTCACATTGAAGTCACTCTGGCTTAAGTAAGACTTAGGTGATAAAATACAAAACAACTTTCATTCTTCCAGTAGAATCTATGGGAAATGGATGCCTTCTGAATTGAAGTCATGCAGCAGTCTGAAAAAGTGAAATATTCATGTCACAATTTTTACTAATTTATATTTCAGATGAAGTAATTTACAAGACATGCTGGCTAGCAAAGAATATATGAAAATAGCATGGAAGCAGACATCGTTGTTCAATTGCCATAAAGAATTGTTACAAATTTTACACTAGAAGTTAGTAGCAGATTTTCTGGTTTAGAAATGCAGGTATATTTTCAGTGTAGTTATTTATATTGCATCCTACCAGGTCTACTAAGTTTCATTAAAGAGTAGTAGCTGTGTTGTTACTCTCAGAAGCAGCTCAAATTAGGAGAGGATTCCTCTTGTCACTTAAATTAACTGATCAGAAGTAAGAGCAGAATACAGCAGTTAATTACTAAAATTTCCAAATTATGCTATAGATTAAGGTCTAATCATCAAGACAGACAGACAGGAAAGGGCTGTGTAAGTCTCCAGGGAAATTATAATATCTAATTCTGTTATTAGAGCCATTTTTAGAGGAGACATGGAAGGATCTAGTACACAAATAGCAAAAGCAGGGTTCTTTACCTATTTACTTCTCAGTACTGTAAGCAGCAGCTAATATATATATATATAGGGTTTAAGTGTTTCTTCATATTCAGGGCTGGAAGGATGAAGTGTCTGGTATTGAGAGGAAAAGAGGGTTAGTCTTATTCCTATGTAACCCCACTACTAATCTGTGCTACATAGGTACAGATGCAAGTAGAATTTGAAGAAGCTGAAAAAGACAAAGCAAAAAAAAAATACTAATGAAATAATCTATTTTCATTGAACGAGCTCATTTTTCCAAGTAAGCTATATTTTTTAGGACTGTTTGTATTTTAGCAATGAGAGAAGCGCCCCAGCCCTCCCCTAGAGCAGAAAGCGTTGAAACCCTGACAAGAGGCAGCTCTGCCTCAGAGTGGGCAGCACCAGCAGGGACAGTGCCCATCCCCATCTGTAGATAAACCGCCCCCAGGGAGCATGAGGAAACTGAGTCGGCAAACGGTGTGGTGCAGCAGTTCACACACAAGGGCGCAGGGAGGGCAGTCACCCTATCACCTCAAGAGGTGAGCTCAGTTGGTTGTCATCACCTTTTCAGAAGCTCAGCAATGATATCCACTCACCCGAAAGCCACATCCTCAGCACTCGCCAGAAAGGATGTAGTAACCCAGACAACACTCCCATGAAAACATGCAGCTGTCCAGGTCTCAGGCTGCAGGGAGTGCCAGAGCCTGGCAATGAGATCAGGGAGCAGTAGACACAACAGCTGTGTGAAGTGTGACCAGGTGGACAATCTGCTCAGCTTGATGGCAGAGTTGAGAGGAGGTAGAAAGGTTGAGAAGTATCCGGGCCTCTGAGGAGGAGGTTGACTGGTGGAACCACACTCTACCCTCCCTGAGGCAAATACACCAGCTGGACACATCTCACAAAAAGCAAAGAGGCCCCTACCCTCTCTCCAGGCACAAGGAGGGGACCTAAGGAACAGAGGGGAAAGGAAACTGGTTTCTGCTCAGAGCAGGAGGCAAAGCCCCTCCTGATCTGCCTCACCTTCCCAGGTGCCCTTATACAATAGGTATGAGGCTCTGGAACTTGAGGGCCAGGCACGCAGCAATCAGGACAAAGATCTATCCGGGTTGGAGGGCTCACCTAGGGCAGGGTAGCCTACCCCCTGCATCATGACTGCTTCATTCAAGAAAAAAAGAAGGGTAGTTGTTGTCAGTGACTCCCTTCTGAGAGGAACAGAGGGTGGTATATGCTGACTGGACCCAACCCATAGGGAAGTGTGATGCCTCCCTGGGGCCTGGGTATGAGACATTACTAAGAAATTCCCCAGCCTCGTATGACCCTCTGATTATTATCCATTACTGTTTTTTCAGCTGGGCAGCACTGAAGTCCCAGCAAGAAGGCTGCGGACAATCAGAAGAGACCTCAGGGCCTTGGGAAAACTGGTTGAGGGATCTGGAGCACAAACTATTCCCTACCCTGCCAGTTGAGGGAACGATGGGGGTAGAAACAGGAAAATCATGCAGATGAATACCTGGCTCCAAGCTTGGTGTCACCAGCAGAATTTGGGGTTGTTTTTTTTTAATCATAGATCTGCCTGCTGGCAACAGATGGGGTCCACCTGTCTCAAAGGGGAAAAAGGATCCCTGCACAGGAGTGAGCAGAGCTCATTGAGAGAGCTTTAAATTAGATTGAAGGAGGAGGAGGAAAAAATTATGATCACTAGAAATAAGCCTGGGGGTGGCCTGCCACTGTTTGAGGGACAGTGTGCTAGCAAGGTCCTTTGGTTGGCTGTCTCAGTAGAGGTAGGGGATAGAGATCCATATGGCAGCAAGGACATAAGGGTTACCTGCTGTGTTAGAAACCCAGAAGCACCTGTGAATGGTCATGCAGGAATTAGGGCTTCTCCCCACAAGAAGGTGGCAGGATCAAAAGCCCAACTGAAGTGCATCTACACCAATGCATGCAGCATGGACAACAAACAGAAGGAACTGGAAGCCACTGTGCATCAGCAAAAGTATGACAGTTGCCATCATGGAGACATGGTGGGATGACTCGCACAACTGGAGTGCTACAGTAGATGGCTATAAACTCTTCAGAAGGAACAGGCAAGGAAGGAGAGGCAGTGGGGTAGCCCTGTATGTTAGGGAGTGTTTTCACTGTCTAGAGCTTAATGATGGTGATGAAAGGGTTGAGTGTTTATGGGGAAGAATCAGGGAGAAGTCCAACAGGGCAGATATCCTGGTGGGAGTCTGTTATAAACCACCCAACCAGGATGAAGAGGCAGTTGAAATATTCTATAAGCAGCTGAGAGAAGTCTCATGCTCTCTGCCCCTTGTTCTCATGGGGAACTTCAACTTACCACATGTCTGCTGGAAATACAACACAGCAGAGAGGAGACAGTCCAGGAGGTTCCTGGAGTGTGTGGAAAAGAACTTCCTTACACAGCTGCTGAACCAACTAGGGAAGATGCTGTCCTAGTTTAAAAGACAGGTGTCTGCCAAGGAAGGCAGGAACCTTCCTGGAACAGAAAAGATGACCCCCTCCCTCCAAATTATTATAACCTTGAAATTATGTGGCTTTCAGGCAAAGATATGGGAAAAGGAATAATAGTTCTTTACTAGGATATATAACAAGACAGACAAACAGCAACAACAAAAAAACCCAGAAAACCCAATAACAGCCTTTTCTTGCCCTTTGAGCAGTGTCCCTTTTTTGTGTAGTTATGTCCACAACCGGCAGGGGGCGCTGGCGGGCCTGTGTGAGGCAGGGCAGGTGCAATGGTTCCCCGTGGCTGCAGGGGGCGCTGTGGCACGAGTGCAGTGACCTCTCGTGCAATGGTGGCCCCGGCACGGGGGAAGGAGGGTGAAACAGAGGGCTTATTTTACATAATGAATCACAGGTACTTAACATAATCGATCACACATAAAGCACAAGTGCTTAAATAAACAAATACTTAACATAAGAACTTAAGAAAGCCTAGCAGGCCCGCTTGACATAAGTGGCTTGACAAAGAATTTGGGAGTTAGAATAGCTAATGGCTAACCGCTTCTGGCAAGAGAGATAAGCGAGGCTGACTACTTCCAGACACATACCCTTTTTGCGTGAGCAGCGTGTGGACACTAGCTTAAAATATAGGAGCATGATGCAATGTGAAGCTAACCGCTTGCTTATCAAATGCTAACCATAACGGTGCACTAATGTATGGGATTTTTGATAAAATTGCTATAGAAGTCCACTGAAATTTGTATGTGACAGAGAAGCAGTTTGGAGGGGTGCAGACCCTCCCTCTCCCCCCTGTCAAAATAAAGCGCTTTTGGCTGACAATTCGGTTGTGAGTCATATCCTTTGAATCAAGGGGAGACGACTTCCCTCTGCAAAATGATGGACCACAATTGGTCACGATGTTGGGCTACTGCGCAAAGAGGTGGCCTGTAGGGGGACAGCCCCAGTCCCAGCGTCACCCCACACATTGGCTCTGGACCCCCTAAACGGCTGGGAAGCAGGGAAAAGATGAGCAGGCTTGCCATGCAGAAACCACAGCAGATCGGGGTCTCGGAGCCCAACACGCAGGGGTAGCCTCGGCAACACATGGCAGGCAGGGGCTTGGCAGGAGGTGGCCCCGGTCCCGGGTTTCAGAACTACAGGCATTGGCTCTGAGCTTGGAGCGACAGGAGCAGGGAAGCAAGCAGGCAGGCTCTGCTTGCAGTGCTGAAAAGGGAAAAAACATACGGGGCAATAGGATCCCAGGTCAGCAGCGTTCACCATGTTAAAATCACATGGCTCCTGCCTCTGTCCCTCACCAGAAAAAGGGAGAGGCAACCCCGGGCCCCGCCCCCAAGCCCCCTCACCCCCGCAGGGTCTTGGCTGAGCTTACATTTTTTGTGATACCCCCTGAACCGGGAAGGGGGAAGGGGCAGGGAACAGTGACAATTTTCAGTACAAATGATTATGGGATACGAACCACCCCCAAGATAGGTGCCCTGCTGGACCTGCTGTTTGTGAACAGAGGAGGACTGGTGGGTGATGTCATGGTTGGAGGCTGTCTTGGGCACAGTGATCATGAAATGATAGACTTTTTGATTCTTAGAGAAGTAAGGAGGGAGGTCAGCAGAACTGCCATCTTGGACTTCTGGAGGGCGGACTTGGGCCTGCTTAGGAGGCTGGTTAAGAGAGTCACTTGGGAGGCAGTCGTGAAGGGCAAAGGGGTCCAGGAAGGCTGGATGTGCTTTTAAGAAGGAAATCTTAAAGGTGCAGGAACAGGCAGTCCCAACATGCCAAAAGATGAGCTGGCGGGGAACAAAACCAGCCTGTCTGAACAGGGAGCTTCTGCAGGAACTCAGGAGGAAAAGAGTTTATGACCTGTAACGATAGGGCGACACAGAGTTCCCAGGCAGGTGCAAAGGAGAGCTCGTTTAATACAAAAAACCAGGCCTTTTTAAGCAGTTAGGCCCTTATCAAAATACATACCATTGTAACACAACAAACAATAATTCAACCAGTCACCATAAGCCACGAGGTGGTCACGTGAAGATTATGTAACTTGTTTTTTCTACTTCTAAGTCAGATGAGCTTGTTCCCAGAGGCCTTTTTACTTAGCCGAAGTAACAGAAGTGAACCATGATTTTACAAGAGTAACAAGGCCTTCATTTTGTAAGGTTTTACCTATCTGCAACAATGACCTTTGGAAGAAGGGGCAGGAAACATAGGAGGACTACAAGGATGTTGTGAGGTTATGCAAGGAGAAAAATAGATTGTCCAAAGTCCAGCTTGAACTTAATCTGTATACTGCCATAAAAGACAATAAAAACTGTTTCTACAAATACATCAGCAACAAAAGGAGGGCCAAGGAGAATCTCCATCCTTTATTGGATGTGGGGGGACACATAGTGGAAAAGGCTGAGGTACTTAGTGGCTTCTTTGCCTCAGTCTTTAATAGCAAGACCAGTTGTCCTCAGGGTACACAAAGATGGGGAACAGAATGAAACCCTCATAATCCAGGTGGAAATGGTTAGTGACCTGCTACACTGCTTAGACACCCACAAGTCCATGGGGCCAGATGGGATGCACCCAAAGATAGAGGGAGCTAGTTGAAGTGTGCACCAAGCCACTTTCAATCATTTACCAGCAGTCCCAGTTAACCCGGGAGGTCTCAGATGACTGGAAGTGAGCAAATGTGATGCCCATCTATAAGAAGGGTCGGAAGGAGGATCTGGGAGACTACAGGCCTGTCTGCCTGACTTTGGTGCTGGGGAAGGTTATGGAGCAGATCATCCTGAGTGCCATCACGTGGCACGTGCAGAAATATATTTCTTGGAACACTTGCGACAGTGCTCTGCCACCCTCAATGTAAAAAAGTTCTTCCTCATGTTGAGGTGAAACTTCTTGTGTTTTAGTTTATGGCCATTGCTCCTTGTCCTGTCGCTGGGCACCACTAAAAAGTCTTGCACTTTTGGCACCTGCCTTTGAGATATTTGTATGCATTAATGAGATCTCCTCTCAGTCTTCTCTTCTCTAGACTAAACAGGCCCAGCTCCCCCAGTCTCTCCCCATAAGAGATGCTCCAGTCCCCTCATCATCTTTGTGGCCTCCGCTGGACCCTCTCCAGTAGCTCCTTGTCTTTCTTGTGCTGAGGAGCCCAGAACCGGACACGGTACTCCAGATACGGCCTCACCAGGACTGAGTAGAGGGGCAGGATCACCTCCCTCAACCTTCTGGCCACACTTCCCAATGCACCCCATGATACCATTTTCCCTCCTGGCTGCAAGGGCACACTGCCGGCTCATAGTCAACTTGTCATCCACCAAGACTCCTAGGTTCTTTTCATCAGAGCTGCTCTCTAGTAGGTCAGTCCCCAGCCTGTACTGGTACTTGGGGTTATTCCTCCCCAGGTGCAGGACCCTACACTTGCCCTTGTTGAACCTCATTAGGTTTATCTCCATCCGACTCTCCAGCCTATCAAGGTCACACTGAATGGCAGCACAGCCTTCAGGTGTATCAGCTGCTCCTCCCAGTTTCATATCATCAGCAAACTTGCTAAGGGTACATTCTATCCCTTCGTCTAGGTTGTTGATAAACGAGTTCATTTAGACTGGACCCAGTATTGATCCCTGGGGAATGCTACTGACTACAGGCCTCCAACTGGATTCTACTCCACTGAGCATGACCCTCTGAGCTTTGCCATTCAGCCACTTCTTGATCCACCTCACTGTCGATTCATCTAACCTACGAGGATGTTATGGGAGACAGTCAAAAGCCTTGCTGAAGTCAAGGTAGACAACATCTACTGCTGTCCCCTCATCAACTCATCCTGCCATGCCATCTTAGAAGGCTGTCAGATTGGTCAAGCATGATTTCCCCTTGGTGAATCCATGCTGACTACTCCCGATGACCTTTTCTTCTACATGCTTGCTGATGACCTCCAGAATGATCTGTTCCATTGCTTTTCCAGGGATTGAGATGAGGCTGACTGGACAGTAGTTTCCTTGGTCCTTCTTCTTGCCCTTTTTGAAGATGGGAGTAGCATTGGCCTTTCTTCAGGCATTGGGCACCTCTCCCATTCTCCATGACTTTTCAAAGATGATGGAGAGTGGCTTGGCAACACCCATGGGTACATCCCATCAAGGCCCATGGATTTATGGGTGTTAAGTCTGCCTAGCCGATCTCTAACCCAATCCTCTACGACCAAGGGAGTGTCTTCCTTTCTCCAACCTTCTCTTACCTCGGAGATCTGGGACTCTTGAGGGCCAACCTCAGCAGTAAAGACTGAGGCAAAGAAGGCATTTAGTAATTCTGCCTTCTCTGTGTCTTCTGTTACCAAGACACCCATTTGATTCAGCATCAGCCTTGCATTTTCTCTAATCTTCCTTTTGCTGCTGATGTAGAAGCCCTTCTTGTTGTCCTTGATATCCCTTGCCAGACTCAATTCCAAGCGGGCCTTAGCCTTCCTCGTCGCATCTCTGAATAATCTGAGGATGTTCCTATAGTCCTCCCATGCGGCCTGTCCCTTTTTCCAAATCCCATAAATTTCTTTCTTCCATTTGAAATTTATTAGAAGCTCCCTGCTCATCCATGCAGGTCTCCTGCCCTCTTTGCCTGATTTCTTGATCATGGGGATACACTGGTCTTGAGCTTGGAGGAAGTGATGCTTGAATATTGGCCAGTTTTCTTAGACCCCCTTCTCTTCTAGATCCCTGTCCCCTGGGATTCCTCTAAGTAGGTCTTTGAAGAGGCTGAAGTTGGCTCTCCAGAAGTTTAGGGTTCTAGTCCTGCTTAATGCTTTGCTTCCTCCATGCAGGATCCTGAGTTCCACCATCTCATGGTCACTACAGCCAAGGCTGCCCCCAACCTTTGTGTCTTCAGCCAGGCCCTCCTGATTTCTTAGTACAAGGTCCAGCAACACACCTTTCCTCATTGGCTCCTCCCCCACTTGCATCAAGATGTTATCTTCAATAATCTGCAGGAACTTCCTGGACTGTGTGTGCCAGGCCATGTTGTTCCTCCAATGAATATCAGGGTAAAGTCCCGCAGGAGAACCAGGGCCTGTGACTTTGAGGCTATTTCCAGTTGCCCATAGTGATGCCCGAAAAGATAGGCCAAAGACAAAACCCGATAGACTGGTGTCTATTGAGCAGGCATTTGTTTATTACAGTGCCGGTGGTGAGGGGGATATCTCCACCTAACTCACCCACCTTTGTCATGTGTCGTGGCTTATTTATACAGTAGGTGCTGCTGAATATTCCTATGTCATTGCATCATCATCACATATGTGCTAGAAATAATTTACATATTTTTATGGCATGGCTATAAATAGTTTTTTTGCACTGCACTTGCGCCTCCCCAATTTAGGTGGTCTTGGGGGTCTTCACTGAGGAAGGCTCAAGGTCTTCATCGCATCTGAACTTTTCAACTTTGTCTTCAGAGCATGCGCAGTTATGGTGAAATAGTCCTTTCTGGATCCAACCGGTCTGAATTCTTTCACTTTGTGGATAATTGGCTTTATCTCTGCCAGCTTTTCATCAGTATGCTTTGTAGCTTTTTAGTGTAGCTATACTTGACTAATTTATAGCTTTACTTGTCTATCTTGAAACTATCCACCTGGTGAGTTTCTACTTATTTAAGCACTAAGCAACTAATTAATTACATACTGACTATTACATTGTATTAAAAGTTATAACATAGGTATAAAAGGCTAATTCAGGTTATATAGGTATATAGGTATATTCAGGTTATATAGGCATAAAAAGTTACAATTCAGATAGAAAGTTATAATTCAGGTTATATAAGCATTTTGTAACTTTGACACAGGCTATACAGACATCAGTAGAAAGCCTCATCAACCTCCTCCTCCTGATCAGGTGGCCTATAGTAAACACCCACAACAGTGTCACCCATATTAGCCTGCCCCTTAATCCTTAGCCATAAGATCTCAACTTATTTGTCTGTCCCTGGGTACATCTGTCTCTGGCTTGATACATTCCAGTTGCTCTCTCACATAAAGAGCAACTCCACCCCCTCACCTCGCTGACCTGTCCTTTCTAAAAAGTACGACATTCCAGCTATGTGAGCTATCCCACCATGTCTCAGTAATTGCAATGACATCATGGTCCTGCAACTGCACGTAGATTTTTAGTTCTTCCTGTTTATTCCCTGTGCTGTATGTGTTTGTATACAGGCACTTCAGAGAGGTAATCAAACGTAATCAATCAATCAAGAAAGACAGAGAGAGAATTTTTACCAGGGCCTGTAGTAACAGGAAGAGGAGCAATGGTTTTAAACTGAAATAGGGTAGATTTAGATTGGATATAAGGAAAAATTCTTTGACAATGAGGGTGGTGAGACACTGGAACAGGTTGCCCAGAGAGGTTGTCAATGCCCCACCCGTGGAAGCATTCAAGGCCAGATTGGATGGGGCTTTAAGTAATGTGATCTAGTGAAAGATGTGTTTGCCCATAGCAAGGAGGTTGGACTAGATGATCTTTAAAAGGTCTCTTCTAACCTAAAAGGTCTCTTCTCACCTAAACCATTCTATGATTCTATAATTTTATGGCAACAAACCCCAGAACAAAACACAGTTTTGCTACAATTATTATAGGAAATTGGATTTGACATATAATAAAGAACAACCTCAGTATGTTGCTGTATTCTGTGGTTTCTGGGTGAGCCTGTTACCAGATGATAAATTGTCTACACCTGGTGAGCTCACACAATGCTTGTTCTACCAAAACCACTGGCCCATGGAACTGCACAATGCCCATTGTGTAAGAAGGAGAACTGGAAGCTCACCAGCCCCAGTGCCCTGCCAACGCGAGTATGTCAGCTGTAACATTGGGATCCATGACCACTAGGGACCACCAGAGAGATCCCCAGGACAGAAGAATGCATGCGTAAAGGGGAGAGAAAATATGTTAATGATTTCAGGGAAATTATTATCCTATGCATGTTTATTCTAGGACAATCAATGAATATGTATATAAAATACAGTATATAAACAAAAACTTTCCTGTACTCAGCATGCACGATTTTTGGAGGAGCTATCCCCCGTGCATCTGGCTGAACAAAGAATGCCTGCTTCTTAATATTGATGCCTTAGGATTTTAGTATTTATATTTCTCATATACTTGTAACCCTGCAAATCTTAGTGTGTAACTCTAACGCCCATATAAAAATGTTAGCTACTGCCTTTACCCGAAACAATCCATCTTCAGGCCTGGACCTCAAGGACACCTTACTGCCTCAGGCCCAAGATCTGTAAAGAACCATTGGTAAGGGAGGAGCAAACTTGGGGTGAATTACTTCATTATCTGGGGCTGTGATTGGAAGAACTAGCCCCAATATGCTAATAGACCAAACTTATAAAAGTATGGAGAACTCGTCACCGGTCGTCCATCTTGGGTGGTCCATCTTGGGGAGCTGATCTCAGGGGGTCCACCTGGGGTGTAAGCCCCCCCCGAGTGAGCTCTGACTGCCCTGGATGTACCTGAAGGCCTTCAAATAAACACCACCACTTTTAACCCTTCGATCTTTGTCAAGCCTCTCTCTTTTAGGTAGTCCCGGATAAAGCATCAATATTACATTGGTGTTAAGGAGGTTTTTTTTATTTTACCGAATTTTTGCTAACAGTTTTGGCAACCCAGATGGGACATACTCCTCAATTTCAACAGATCCAAGGGATTGCAGGACCTCCAGCCAGCACCGAGGGATTCTCAGGGAGAACCTTCAATCCCTTGTCTGAAGGAAATCAGAGGAAGACCCCTGGTAAGATAAAGGCATTCTTTACTTTAAAGGTGGTAACTGCTAACCTGCCTGTAAGGCGCAGCAAAAGCTACACAGGGTTTGGTTTAAAGGTACCTAAAGTGGGAAAAGGAGAGGGTTAGTCTCTACAAAAGGGAAGGGTTAAAGTCCCTTCTAAGAGCTCCTAAATGGTAATTTGTTATAATGGGAAATAAAAGTTCGAAAGGGGTATCACGGCTGCCACTGCTGGGATGTATCTTGAAACACTGGAAAACAATAGGGGGTGATTCCCTCACACATGAAAAACTTATAAAATTTTATAATCAATGGTGGCCACTTTATGTGTTGGAAGATCAAGAGAAGTGGCCTAAGGATGCAACCTTAGAGTGTAATATTATATTATACAATTAATGTTGTTTTGTAGGAGGGAAAATAAGTGGGATGAAGCTTCTTATGCACTTGAAAAGGAAAAGAAAGGCAAAGAGTTTAAAGAGGTGTTGTCTTGTGTTCAGCACAGGACAGACGTGCTTAAAGTGTGGGCAAGAGGAGGAGGAGGATTTACAGCTGATGGTTGCTCTGTGGCAAAGAACGGAGGGGGGGAGTGAATGATGAATAACCAGGGAATATGGTTAGAGACATGAGTAGGTTGTGGGAAAGTGGACTGGACTGGAGAGAACGCTTTAGGGGATTGGAGCATTTTAGTCCAATTGCAGGATGCCCTAGAAGGTGGAAAGGAGATGTCGGGGGAGATGTTGGGGAATTTCTGATGTCTCCCCTCTGGCAGGCATTTGGGAATCATGGTCCAGTAACAGTAAAATCCCCATTTTTAATAGTGGATTTAATGCCATGGAGAAAGGTGGCAGGAGTTTATAGGGAAGATCCAGATAGGGCTGCTAAAGTATTTGAAACCATGCTGCGGTTTGAGACAAAATTAGTAGTCCTTCCCCTCACCTCAGGAATTTCTCAGAGGAATAGTGAAAAAATTTGTTTATTTACAAAGGGGGGAGTGCACACAGGCACCAGGGGAAGGAAAGAAAAAAAAAATGAATAATGTTAGATAATAAACCTTCTCATGGTGGAGGAAACCTGGATAAATTCAGAGTCCTTTTCTGGGTGTGGCTCTGCTCTCTCTCTGGAGCTAGGGTGAGGTGTAGGCCCGCCTCCAGGCCCTGATGTAAGGCCTCCAGGTAATGGTATTCCAGAACGGAGTTCAGTTGAACAGTACTAGAGGAAGAGGGGAAAAAAAACCACACAGTCCCAGAAAAAACTTCTTGCAGGCTAGCTAAAAAGCAAAGACTTTTTAACTCTCCATCTCTCTCCTGGGAAAACAGAACTGAGAGCTGGCTAAAAAAAAGAAGGAAAAGTACTGCTCCATCCTGCAGCAGCAGCTGTGAGTACGCGGAGGAGTGTGTATGTGTCCTTGAACACACAAACTGTGCTCGCCTGGCTTCTCGACCCAGCTTAAAGGCACAGGATTGATGTCCGGCATAGAGCAGGCGATAGGGGATACAGCATCATAAAGTCACCCCAAGACTTTCCACCCCTTATCCCATATCATCAGCTTAATGCCCAAACTAATATATTCTAACTCTACACACACACAGGTATACATACATATATATATACACACATATATACAGCTATATACAGACAGTGGCAGTGACATTCAGAAAACAGTGGTATTTATACATAGTTCTCACCCAACATCAGATCTCCCTGCGGCACACGTGTTGTTCCAGCTCCCTGCATTATCCACCATGTGTAACCCAGTCCCTGAGCAAAGACAACCCCATGGATGGGTTTGTCTGTACTTGAGGCAGAAGTAATCCAAACAGTTTTTCCTAACAGTCCTCTAACATGTACTACTGGGACCTTGTCTCCATCTACTGTATGCAGGGGCTCAGATTGGGTAGGGACTGCTCACTTGGTAGAGCCTCAGGTGTTAACTAACCAAGTGGCCTTTGCTAAATGCTGCTCCCAGTTTCTGAAAGATCCCCCACCCAGTGCCTTCAAGGTGGTTTTTAGCAATCCATTGCATGGCTCCACTTTGCCTGCAGCTGGTGCATGGTAAGGGATATGGCACACTCACTCAATGCCATGTTCCCTAGCCCAGGGGTTTATAAGGCTGTTCTTGAAATGAGTCCTGTTGTCGGACTCAATTCTCTCGGGGGTACCATGCCTCCAAAGGACTTGCTTTTCCAGGCCCAGGATGGTGTTCCGGGCAGTAGCATGAGGCACAGGGTAGGTCTCCAACCATCCCGTGGTGACTTCTACCATTGTGAGCACATAGCGCTTACCTTGTCATGTTTGAGGCAATGTGATGTAATCAATTTGCCAGGCCTCCCCATACTTGTATTTGGACCCCTGCCCACCATACCACAGGGGTTTTATGCACTTGGCCTGCTTGATCGCAGCTCATGTCTCACAATCATGGATGACTTGGGAAATACTACCCATGGTTGGATCCAGCCCTCCGTCACGTGCCCACTTATAGGTGGCATCTGCCTTGATGGCCTGAGGCATCATGGCCCCATGGAGCTAGGAATAACTCTCCTTTATGTTGCCAATCTAAATCAATCGGTGACACCTCTATCTGTGCAGCCTGATCTACCTGCTCGTGGTTTCGGTGCTCTTCATTAGCCCTACTCTTGGGGACATGGGCATCTTCATGGCAAATCTTCACAGGTAGCTTTCCTACCCAGGCAGTGATGTCTTTCAAATCTTCAGCAGCCCAGACTGGTTTTCCCCTATGCTGCCAATTAGCCTTTTTCCACTTTTCCAGCCAACCCCACAGAGCATTGGCTACCATCCATGAATAAGTGTAGAGGTAGAGCTTTGGCCACTTCTCTCTTTCAGCACTGTCCAGGCCCAAGTGAATGGCTTTGAGTTCAGCAAGTTGGCTCAATCCACCTTCTCCCTCGGTAGCTTCTGCAACCTGTTGTATGGGGGTCCATACGGCTGCTTTCCACTTTCGTTTCATCCCTACGATGCAACAGGAACTGTCAGTGAAAAGAGCATAGTGTGTTTCTTCTGCTGGCAGTTGGTTGTATGGTGGAGCTTCCTCAACATGTGCCACTTGTTCTCGCTCCTCTTTGTCAGTGAGACCAAAGTTTTCACCTTTGGGCCAATTTGTGATTATTTCCAAGATCCCAGGGCAATTCAGTTTTCCAATACGGGCATGCTGTGTGATGAGAGCAATCCACTTGCTCCATGTGGCATTTGTGGCATGGTGGGTAGAGGGAACCTTTACTTTGAACATCCACCCCAGCACCAGTAGTCGGGGTGCCAGGAGGAGTTGTGCTTCAGTGCCTCTTACCTCTGAGGTGGCTTGGACTTTCTCATAGGCTGCCAAGATTTCCTTCTCTGTTGGACTGTAGTTGGCTTTGGACCCTCTGTAGCTTTGGCTCCAGAATCCCAGTGGTCAGTCTTGAGTCTCACCAGGCACCTTCTGACAAAGGCTCCAGGACAGACCATGACTCCTGGCTGCGGAGTAGACCATGTGTTGTAAGGTATTTGAGCCCTGGAATGTGCCCCAGCCAAACCATCCTCAGTTATTCTTATCAGAGCCCTCAGGAATTCATCAAGGTTACTGAAATGTAAACTGCGCTAAATTGGGAAAGAAAAAGCTGAAGAACAGAATACCAAGACAGCAAGAAATAGATAAAGAAAGACTGTGCCRCACTGGACTAGAACCAATCATATTTTCTAGAAGGTGCATGCAGAGCGCATGGACAAGATAGAGGGATGAATCAAATAATGCGTGATTGCGTGTACAGTAGTTGTAAAATGTATAAGTAGAGTGTAATGTAAACAATAAAGTGTCTTCTTCATAATCATATTGATTCGTTGTTCAGAAGTCCTGAGCTCCCGCATATTGGTGACCCCAACATAACACGTTGTGATAATGAAGCAGACCAACAGACCCTTTGGATTCTGAAGGGGGGTTCTGCAGAGTGAAAAGGTGGGAGGCCCCAGTTGGGTCTGCCGCGGCTGGACCGTGGCAGGAGGAGTCGGAGGATGACTCCATCGGAGTCCAGGAGCTGAAGAAAGCTCCTGGGAAAAGAGTTCTGGAAAAAGCATGCTGCAGCAGGAACACCCGAAGACGTGAGCGACTGAGGGCTGGAGAATGGGGAAGGGACTGTCAAAAGAAGAACAGGACACCTTCAGAGTCCTCCAGCGTATTCTCTCCAAGAGAGAAATTAACTATGACCCAGAGGTCTTGAAAAGACTATTAAGATGGGGTCGGGAGAGAGGATTTTTTGCCACCCTTGGGAGTGTTGTCAATGCCTTGGAATGGGAGAGACTGGGAATTGCTCTCTGGGCTGCTGTAAGTGATGGATTGGTAGAAACTAAGGGACTTAGCACGGTATGGAAGACAAATTGAAGCCGAAAAAACAGCTGCGGCAGGGGCAGCGGCCCGTTTAGAGCCAGGCAGTCCTGCGGCTGCCTTTCTGATGTATGCACATGAATTCTTTGGGGGAGCAGACCCAGTTATACCATCCCTACCTTCTGCACCCCCGGAGACGGAGTTACAGGCTCCGCAGCCCGCTCCAGGACCAGAAAAAATGGAAGGAGATGAGCCGCCCCCCCACAGCCGCCAGAATTACCTATGAAATGTCCCGTGGTTTCCCTTGAAGAGTTAACAACAGCTCTGGGAGGGCACGTGTATCCCTCGCTGCCCCCCTCGCTGCCTGACTCACTGCGGCTTGGCCAGAGCAGGGATCGCAAGGCCCGGCTCCCCGGGGGGGGAGGCCCCCGTGGGGGGTCCGTCTGCCCTGCGACTCCTGCTGAGGAAACAGCTTGGCGAACAGAGAAGGGGGGAAAACAGCAGGAGCGAGAAGGGGAAGAGGGGAAGTTTCAGGCAGGGCAAAAGTTAGACCAGAATCGGGGAATGCGACGATTGACTGATCCCCCAGCTCGAGGCTCGGAGCAGAAAAAAGAAAGCCCTGACCACGGGTCCCCGAGCTGCCCTGTGCCCGATAATCCTGCTCGGCGGTGGCAAGGGATTATACGGGAAGCCCTGATCGAGGGTGAGTTATTCCACAAGCGTTCCCGGTGATCGCTACCCCCGGTAACCCAAATCAACACCAGTGGGTGGGGCTGGATTGGAAGCTCGTCCGAGAAGGGCAGAAAGCTGTAATGGAGTATGGATTATCTAATTCGTATGTGCAAATCTTGTTGGACCACATTTTTACTAGTGGTTCAATGGCTCTGTTTGATTGTAGAAAGCTGGCAGAAATCTTTTTAAAGCCCACACAGAGACTGATATGGCAAGCGGACTGGGAAAGGCGTGTAGAAGCTGCCGTAGTTGGAAATCTTGAACTCCCTGAAGGAGACCCTCAGCAGTTTGCCACCCCAGACATGATGCTGGGGAAAGGGCCTTTTACTAACCAGCAAGCTCAGGCACGTTTACATCCAGCAATTTTGCAGCAGTCTCAGCAGCTAGCTCGGGAGGCATTCCATGCAGTCCCAGACATGGGACTTCCGTCACCATCCTATACAACTGTTAAGCAAGAAGCAAAAGAGACTTTCATGAGTTTCATAGATCACCTTAAAAGTGCACTTGATTGAGTTCCAGGAATGTCTCCAGATGTAAAAATTGCCTTGGGAATGCAATTAGCAGTAGAAAATGCTAACCCTACCTGTAAGAGGATCCTGCAAACCTTGCCTCAAACTGCCAGTTCGGTGGACATGGTTGAAGCTTGCTCCCAGGTTGGAACTCCAGAGGAAAAAGCCAGTTACCTAGCAGGAGCACTGGCTGTTGCTCTTAAACCCCTGGTCCAACAGAGAAAAGGTGATTCTACCCAGAAGTGCTTCAGCTGTGGTAAGCCTGGCCACTTCAAAGCATGCTGCCGAGCGAAAGCTGCAAAGAAAAGTCAGGCAACAGCGACATCTGCTAGTTTCTTAAAAAATTGTGATAGATGTGATAAATTTGGACACCGAGCCAGTGAATGCAGATTGAAATACAAGAAAGATGGAACGCCATTGGGAAATGAGGGACAGAGCGCGAAAGGGGGACGTGCAATGACACAAATGTTCCCCCTCAACCAGGCGGCTGCCTGGATGTCCTCAACTCAGCAACAGCAAGAAGCGCTGGAGTGGACTTGGCAACAGCAATAGAAGTAACTTTGCAAAACAGTGATGTACAGGTTATTCCATCAACAGTGAACGGGCCTTTGGGGTATGGGCTTAGTGCCCTGCTGTTAGAGAGATCATCCACATCAAAGCAAGGCATTTTTATCCTGCCGGGGCTGGTAGATGCAGATTACTTAGGCAATATTGGGATAATGGTACAAACACTGAGACCACCTATCCCCATTCCAAAAGGTACCTGATTGGCCCAGTTAGTTCCTTTTAAAGCCCAGGTCCCTAGACAAGGGATCATGCAAAGGGGGAGTGGGGGTTTTGGATCAACAGGAGGCCCTGAGGTGATGTTCACGTTACCATTATTGAGAGATAAACCAATTAAACCCATTACTTTTCAGTACCCCGATGGAGGAACCCTGTCGACAACAGCCGCATTGCTRGACACCGGGTCAGATGTCACCATTGTTCCCTCATTAGCATGGCCCGCAACATGGCCTCTGAATACTCTGGAAACACCAGTTATGGGGGTGGGGGGTATGCAAATGACTCGAGTTAATAAAACCCTCTTAACAGTGTGGATTGAGGAGGAAGCACGTTTGTGCCCAGGTGAAACCTTACGTGATGGATACAATGATCTGGCTGTTGGGATGGGATGCACTGAGCCAGATGGGTTTCTGTCTCACCAATGAAGGTTTTTAGCAGCGGCCATTGAAGGGCGGCCAGTCCTAAAATTAAAATGGTTAACAGAAACACCGATATGGATTGATCAATGGCCGCTGTCTACAGAAAAGCTCGCCCTTGTTAATGAATTGGTTGAAGATCAGTTGAAAAGGGAGCATGTCATTCCTTCTACAAGCCCCTGGAACATGCCCATTTTTGCAATCCCTAAGAAGTCTGGGAAATGGAGATTATTACATGACCTTYGAGCCATTAATTCTGTAATGCAGGAGATGGGCCCCCTGCAGGCTGGTCTGCCCTCACCATCCATGTTACCTGTCAATTGGCAACTGTTAGTTATCGATTTGAAAGATTGCTTTCTTACAATCCCTCTACACGAGGATGACAGTGAGAAATTTGCCTTCTCAGTGCCATCCATTAACAGGGCAGAGCCAGCAAAGAAGTATCAATGGGTTATGTTGCCACAAGGGATGCGTAATTCTCCTATGATGTGCCAACTGTACGTTGCCTGGGCATTAGCCCCGTTGAGAAAACGGTACCTACAGTATCTTATCTATCATTACATGGATGATATCTTGATAGCAGGAGAACATATAGACATAGCAGACCTGCTACCTGCCTTACAGCAACAATTGCGGGAGACAAGCCTTCAAATTGCCCCTGAAAAAGTCCAACAACAGGCCCCATGGAAATATCTGGGAATGCTTATCACTGAAGCCCAAATTTGGCCCTAGAAATTAACAATTTGTACAGAAATTCGGACTTTGAATGATACTCAAAAATTAGTTGGGGACGTACAGTGGATTCGTAGTACCTGTGGCTGAATTTATTACTAACAAGATCAGAGTAGGAGAATGAGAAGTTAAATAAGCCCTTAAGAACACCCTTGTCTCTCCCCAACCCCTCCCTCCTTCCCACTGACAGCTCAGGGAGACAGGGTGGGGATTTTGGTCGGTTCATCACCCAAGATCTTTCCGCTGCTCAGGGAGAGGAGTCGTTTCCCTGCGGCACCATGGGGTCCCCTCTCACGGAAGACAGTTCTCTGCGAACTCCTCCAGCATGGGTCCAATCTCACGAGCAGCAGTACTCCCAAAACTGCTGCAGTGTGGGTCCATCCCATGGGCAGACAGTCCTCCCAAAACTGCTGCACCGTGGGTCACTCTGCCACAGGGTGCAGTCCTCCAAGGACAGGCTGCTCCAGCCCGGAAGCAAGGCCTCTCTCTCCACTGGGACTCCCACTGGACCACAGCGTCATGGTATCCACCCGCTCCAGTGTGGGCACCTCCCCCATGGGCTGCAGGACGATCTCTGCATCCCCCATGAACCTCCATGGGCTGCAGGGGAAAAACCTGCTTCACCATGGTCCTCACAACAGGCTCCAGGGACATCTCGGCTCCAGGGCCTAGAGCACCTTCTCCCCCTCCTTCTTCGCTGACCTTGGTGCCTCCATTGTTGTTTCTCTCACATGTTCTCACTCCTACTCTTCTCTAGCTGGAAAATTACAACTACGCCCCAAACTTTGTTATGATTTCTTCTTAAATATGTTATCACAGAGGTGTTACCTTCATCTCTAATTGGCCCAGCCTTGGTCAGTGGCACGGCCATCATCAGAGCCATCAAGGCTTGGCTCTGCTGGACATGTGTCACAAGTGTCCCAAGAAATATGACACAGAGTCCAGGGAGAACAAAGTGATGCGGAGTTTATTATTATTATACAGAGCGGCTTATATCCCTTAGCTTGCTTGAAGTTTATAGAAATGTCAAGAGTCTATTGGACCCTTGGTCAGCCACCTACCAAGTTCATTGGTCAATTCTAACAACACCTATTCCAAAATATTTATCTAAGCAAAAATGATAGCAAAACGCAGCTGTACGAGGCTTAATTAATTTACAAAAACTCCTAGGATTGTTTATAATAGTTTTGCCTGGGAAAAGAGAGAAAGAGAGAAGTCTCACGAAAATGCTGGGAGAGTTAGAAGGCCTCTCTGCCGACAGCTTTTCAGCAGTCACAGACATGGTGGAAGCTTCCAGCAGCTTCTCACAGAAGCCACCTCTGTGGCCCCCCTACTACAAAAAGCCGGGCCCTGCAAAACAAACACAGATGACATGAAGTGCAGTGAAATGGACCAAAACTTGCCGAAATGATACTCGTAGATATCGCAAGATTTCCTTTCCTTTCATGAAAGGAAATAGATTCTTGAAATCAGGGAACAAAGTGAAAGGAACACACAGGATACAAAATATGATTATATGAATTGCAGCTGAAAAAAGCAAAAATTCTGAAGTGTGAAATTTTAAGTGCAATGGGGTGACATGAAGTGCAGTTAAATGGACTGAAACTTGCTGAAATGATACTCGTTGAAATCTCAATTTCCTTTCATGAAAGAAAATAAAATACTGAAATCAGGGAACAAAGTGAAAAGAACACATAGGAGACTAATCATGATGTAATGAAATGCAGCTGAAAAAACCAAAAATTCTGAAATGAAGTGTAAAAATTTAAATGCAATGGGATGACACAAGGTGCAGTGAAAAGCACTGAAACTTGCAGAAAGGATACTTGTCTACTTGTCCCAGTTTGGACAAACTTATGAGGAAGACTAGAGGAGTCACCTCTGCAAACGATAGGGTTCKAAAACTCCCTTCCCCCCACCTTAGGAATTTCTCGGAGGAAAGTGAAAGATACTGTTTATTTAACAAACCAGGGTGCTGGGGGGTGCAACACAGGCACCAGGGGAAGGGAAGAAGAAACCAAAAATGAATAATGATAAATAATAAACCTCTCATAGTGGAGGAAACCTGGATGAATTCAGTCCTTTTCTGGGTGTAGCTCGGCTCTGTCTCTAGCTGGCTGCTAGGGTATGATGTCGAGCCGCCTCCGGGCCCAGGATGGTGTAGGCCCCTCTCTGGGCCCTGAATGTAGGCCCCGGAGTTCAGTTGTCTGTTGTAGAGTTCCAAAGGAAGAAGGAAAACCACGGTCCCAGAAAAAGTTGTCTTCTTTCCTTGCCTCAGCTAGGAGGCTAGCTAAAAAGCAAAGAGTAGTTTTTTTAACTCTCTCCGATCTCCCTCTCCTGAGAAAACACAGGGCCGAGAGCTAGCAGAAAAAAAAGGAAGTAAAAGTGTTCTCTCTCTCTCTCCTGAGAATGACAAAGCCGAGAGAGCTGGCTAGAGGGAAAAAAGTAAAAGTGTTCCCTTCACCTTCAGCTGCTGAAAAATCACGGCAGCCTCAGCAGTGATAAGCGAAGAATGTGTATGTTGTTGAAGAAGTCAAAACACAGCGTCTGGCTTCTCGATCCAGCTTAAAGGCACAGAGTTAAAATTTTGGCATATAGCAGGCGATAGGGGATATATAGCCTCATAAAGTCACCCCAAGACAACACTCCTTGAAATTTAAAAATCTGTGAACAAAGTGAAACGAAGAGAAAGGACAAGACATAGCACGATATGAAATGCAATTGAAAAAAACCCAGAAAATTCTGAGATGAAGTGAAACCTATTAAATGCAATGGGATGACATGAAGTGCAATGAAATGGACCGAAACTTCCCGCAATGATATTCGTTGAGTGTAGGGAAGCAGAGCGACACAGACCCTCCAGGCATCTGCAAAAGGGAGTTCGTTTATTGCACAAAACAGGCCTTTTTAAACAGTTAGGCCTTTATCAGTTGCATACCTTTTAAATACAACAAATATAATTCAACCAACCACCATAAACCACGATGTGAACACACGATGGTTATATAACTTGGTTTTCTACCTCTAATTCAGCAGAGCTCATTC
This sequence comes from Amblyornis subalaris, assembly GCA_018881555.1. Lineage (NCBI taxonomy): Eukaryota > Metazoa > Chordata > Aves > Passeriformes > Ptilonorhynchidae > Amblyornis > Amblyornis subalaris. Next base: position 47,644 of record JACAXG010000551.1, on the reverse strand, counting down.
CCAGTCCTTTCCTACTTAGCCAAAGTAACAGGATTGAGCCATGATTTTACAGGAGTAACAAGGCCTTCATTTCGTAAGGTTTTACCTATCTGCAACATCTCCCCCTTCCTTTGTTTTTTTTTGTGAACGGTTCATGTACCCTAATGCCAAAACTGTCTGCACCTGTAAAGCCATTATCTTATTAAGACTATTACTGGTCATCTGCTGGTCATGAGATGAGATAAGATACATGGAATACAGATCACAATCAATAAAATCCCATCAAAAACAACCGTGCCACCGACAAAGAGACCCACAACATAGGAAAACAAAAGATAGTGTCCAATGTCCCCAGGAAGAGAGCTGCTTCTTCTGCACTTGGAAATAAATGGCTACTGTTCCAAAGCTCATATGGCTGGAGCTCAGGGGCTGTGCTGTTTACGCAGGAGGGAGTTCATTAGCTGGAAATGCTGACTTTGACGTTACCGAATGTCTTTATGGAAGCATGGAACAGGGAATAACTGAAGAAGGTCAGCAGGAACACAATAACATGATGGTGGGTGCAGTGGGACACAAGGCCTCTGTTGGCAGGCTGCTTCCATAAACTTCCAGGCACAGCCATGTTCCTGGCAGTCCTACCCCTGCTCCTGCCTTGGCTACGAGGGCTGGATGGTGATTAGGTCATTTTTCCTCTCACTGGGCCTCGTCTTCTCAGAGGCAATTGATGTTCATCCAGTCGAGCAGGTAACCACTTTAGACCTGTTGGCAATAAGACACATGCGTACCTTCTCCCCTAGGTTAGTAAACCAGCTGGGCCTTGCCATTGCACATCCAATTGTGGATCCTTACGTAAAACTTTTAGAAATTGGTTCTGCACACGCAAATCTTCAGAGCAGTATCGCTCTGCCGGGGATCAAAACTGATGATCTGCCTGCAAAAACTTTAGTGTAAATAGTGCATTATGTAAATGTTCTTGAGGAGCCATATTCCCTCTTCTTTGTTTTTTTTATAACATACGCATCTCTTACTATGAACATGAAGGCAACATAAAAGTAAGACAATACATGCAATAAAGCAAGAAACTCACACCGAGCAAAAATAAGCAAGGTAATACATGCAATCATTAGCACACAAGAGAAAGAATAGTGATTTAGAATGATACACCATCAATTGCCTAAATACTGTAGCATCACCCAGAGTCTGCAATAGCTGGCAAGCCCTGTTTCACAGTTGAGGGCCTGGAGAACCTTCCCGGGCAAGGCTTCCAAGGTTCTCTCAAAAGGGGATCCAGCTTTTAGAAGGCCGGATCGGCAAGTCAAAGTGACTTGATTACATTTTTGGTGCAGAAACGCCTGGGTCTGCTGGCATACGTCCGACCAGCGAGGGCCAGGGCTTGGCCAGAGCCAAGGCCTTAACTGGAAGGGTTTCCCTAACATATCCTACAGACAAACCTCTATCAATGGCAGTTGGGAAAGTTTCTTGAAAGTATACAGTCCTTGCAGATAACTACACAACGGTATGTGAAAGTTTGTAAAGCAGTCGACTTTGTCATTTATCTCTAGCTAAGTAGTCAATGGTGCCATGAACAAACTGCAAACAACCAAAAGAATGCATATGTGTAACATCAAGTAATATCGTAGGGATAATGCCCATTATAAAAGGTCAGTGAATTCATGCTATGACATTAACAACATAATCAGAATCGTTAACACAGCAACAGCAACTGTTCTAAAAAGTTGAGAGTATATTTTTCCACACATCTACGCATATATGACAATAAAGCAAAATAAAAGCAAGAGAGAAAGCACTAAACAGCTTACAATTAATAATATCCATAACTTGGAATTTGTCGCAGGAAGGGGGATCCGGCTGCTAGTATCCAGCTCCGGTATGCCTGTGACCTTCCTAGAGAGCATCCCGCAGAGAATAGCTCTCCCAAAGGCACTTGGCAAGCCCTCCCAGGCTACAGGTGATTTCAGCAAGTGTAGTAAATCTTAGCTACAAGTGATTTCAGCTCTTGTGATTCGTATTCAGATTCAGCTCTTGTGAAATCACCCTGGGCAGACTCGGGGAAAGAGAGACAGGAGCCTTCGTATGGCTGTTCCACAGAGGTAGCTTTATTGTCCAACCACCCTGCAAAGGGGAGGCCAGGGACGAAAGCTCCCTGGTGTCAGGGGTAGAAGCAGCGGTTTATATGGGGAAAACGGGATGGGGTGGAAACCAGTTAGCCAACAGGGCACAGGCTATTACCATGAAGGAACAAGGCATATTGGGAACTCGCCATGACCCAGAGGTGAGTTGCTATCCCTGGCTTCTCCAAGGCAGTGCTGGAAGCTCCAGCCTTGAGGTCTCACAGCCCTCCATAACTCCCTCTTTTTTGTTTACTAAGAACGCCTCCCCAACGGCCTTTTTAAAACAGCATAAGAAACATGAGAACATAAGCAATACAATAAGAATTAGAATGAAAATCCACAAAGCACCCTTAATTGAAGAAAGTGCCCATCCTTGGAGTCCCCATTGTCCAAGAAAGTTGTTGAAACCGTCTGTGATTTTTTCTTTGGTGTTGATTTGGTGGACTTGATCTTTTAGCCGCTGGATGTTCTTTGAGATGGAGTCACAACATGATGTTAAATCAAAACAGCACATGCCTTCAAAGTCTTGACAGCCATGTCCATGGGCTACGAGCAGGAAGTCGATGGCTGCCCGGTTTTGCAGTGTCGCGTGTCTGGTGGTTTCTTCATCTTGGAGGAGATCGCTAAGGGCGGCAGATGTTGCATTGGCCTGCTTGCTAAGCCAGCACCCCAGGTGATTTAGCTCACCAAGGGCTTTAGCAGCAGCTACCCAAGGTAGAAGCAGGGAGACTGCTACCCTTTTTCCTTTACTCCAATTAGTAATTTGAGAATCACAGTTTTCATCATATTCTGTATACGATCGTTTTTGGCATGCCAATTTGTGTGCCGAATTATTCTTTAAACCTTGGAGTATCGTAATATTTGGGGTGAGGGTAGTAAGCTGGCCAAGGCTACAAGGACCCCCTTTAAGGTGTGAGGGGATCCCGGCCCATGCCCTGTCTCCACACATAAGAAACACTCCCCGGGGCAACACTTTGGGATGGAGTGAGGACGAAGAAATCTTATGACTGGTATAATTGCACCAATTTGGAGGATTATAAACTTTGTTAATTGGTGATACATCTTTTTTATGGGTAGATTTAATAAGGTCAAGGTGGTTCAAATGTTGGCCAGATAGTTTATAATAAAATTAAACACAGTAATGAGCTTTGGAGGACCCCAATAAGTCCAATTCCTGGGGCTCCTCTGGTGCTTGCGGAAGAATCTTGGTCCACTTGTCCTAAATGTCTACCGGGTTGGGTTTCTTACCTGTATAAGGATATTCATGTGCTGCTAGAGGAATCCCTATCAGGCATGTTGACAATGGGTTATCTAGGTTGCCCATGGATAGGCACAAGTTATCTTGTTTTAATGTCCTTGCTAGGGTCACCCAGATATTATGGCTGGGCTGTGGGACAACCCAGCTGAGGGCCTGTGGCACTGTGAGGAGCGTCCAGGCGGCAGTGAGGGCAGCACCAAGGTAGATGAGTCTCATCTTTAGACAGGGATGTGGCTTCTAATAGGGAATATAAACGAAAATTTGTTAGCTTTGTGGTGAAGGGGAAGGGTTGTCTTCACTTTTCCTCCCTCCTCCCTTTCCACTTCCCCTTTCTTTGTTTTTCACAATGAAAATTGTTGGGGAGGGGTAGAGGGTTTGGGATATTCTGGTTGGAGGTGAGGGCTGGGGAGGAGGGGGAGGGGTTGGAACAGGAAGGTAGGTATATAGGGAAGTGGGGTTTTAGGAATAACTGGGGGATAACTTGTTATTTATAACAGCATTGGCCAGACATATGTCTGGTCTGTAGTTTGCGTTTTGTCTGTGACCTGGTGACGGGATGGTGGATTCTTCTTGGCAGTCGATGCCGCCTCCGTCTCCAGGCTGAGCTTCTCTGGTTATCTGGACCTGATATGTCAGACTCCAGGATATTTCGGTTATTATTTGTGGAGGCAGTGTTTGCAGGGCCTAAGTATGGTTTGATGTTTTTTCCTGGGAACCATTTGGGGCCAGATGGTAGTGAAACACAAGCATACCCCCTCCCCCAGGTAATCAGCTGGAAAGGCCCAGAAATCTGATGTGCTTCTGGGTCCTTGATCAGCACCGGCGATTTCTCAGTGAGCTTAGCTCGGGCTGAATTTGAGAAGTGCCAGAGAACGGGAGGGTCAGGCTCTGATGGTGTACAATTTAGGAAATTATTAACGTAGAGCCCCTTACAGTCTTTCAACGGGAGACATAATCTCTGCTTCTCTCCGTTGTTGATTAAGGACTCTTTTGATGGTCTGATGGGTCTGTTCTACGATGGATTGTCCTGTTGGATTAGTGGGTATGCCCTTCATGTGTTTTACTCCCCACTGGTTGAAGAAATCTTTCAATTTGCGGGAGGCATAGGCGGGCGCATTGTCCATCTTGATGTGTTCAGGGACTCCCAGGGTGGCAAATGCAAGGAGAAAATGCTTGATGGTGTGGGTGGCAGTCTCTCCTGCGTGGGCTGACGCAAACACTGCCTCAGAAAACGTGTCAACTGACACGTGCACATATTTGGACTTACCAAAGGATGGAAAGTGTGTCATGTCAGACTGCCATAATTGGCAGCTCTTCAGGCCCCGGGGGTTAACCCCGGTACCCATAGATGGTATCTGGTAATTTTGGCAGTTTGGACATGTTGCTACAATTGCTCTCGCTTGGTCTCTTGAGAGTTTGAACATCCTGATGAGGGCAGGTACATTTTGATGATAGAATGCATGCGATAACTTCGCCTGGGCGAAGATGTCAGGGATGTTAGCAGTCTCTGCTGACATTGCCAGTGGGTCTGCCCTCCTGTTCCCTTCCGTGATGGCACCTGGGAGGTCAGTGTGTGATCTTACATGCATGATATGGTAAGGTTGCTTTCCGTGGGAGATTAAATGAATTAATGTAGAAATCAATTGGTGTAAGTTTGGATTGGAGACCTCCTTAAGAAAAGCATGTTCAGCCCTCGTAGCTATGCCAGCAACGTAAGCTGAATCTGTGACCAGATTAAAAGGCTCGTCTTTGAATTTCTCAAAGGCTCTGACGACAGCTGCTAGCTCAGCAATCTGTGGTGATCCTTCCACTACTTGGACATCAGACTCCCACTTCTGAGTTCTGGGATCCCTTCAAGTCATCACTGACTTGTGGGATGACCCTGAGCCATCGGTAAAAACGGTTAGAGCTTTGAGAGGTGTCCTGCTTTGGATTGATTTTGGGATCAGATTAAAGGCCAAATCACGATTAAAAAGTCTATGTTTTGGCACGTGGATGGAAATTTGGCCTGGGTAGCTATCCAGGGTGAACTGGAGGCTCTCATTGGTCTGGAGCAAATGCTCCAGATCCCCAGTGGTTAATGGCAGGTATATGCATGTGAATTCACACCCCGCAAGAGAGCGGAGGCGAGTTCTGGCCTTTTTTATTAGATGTGCCATCATTTCCTGAGGAGTGGTTATTGTTTTTGTAGGCTGACTGCTTGTAAAGATCCATTCAAGTATTAATAAAGGGTCTCTGAGTTGAGGATCCCATTGAAAAATCAACCCGTAGAAGCAGGAGGCCTTACACAGAATGGTAAACTGGAGGGGCAGGCTGGGCTCGACGCGATGCACTTGGCATGAAGATAGGGCTTCCTGGACTGTGGTGATGGAATCTCAGGCTTCTGGTGTGAGGGCGTGGAGAGTCCAGGTCCTCGCCGCCACGGAGAAGACTGAAGAGGGGGGCAAGGTCTTCTGTCGTAATCCCTAGCAGGGGATCTACCCAATTGATGGATCCGCACAACTTGTGTAAGTCTCTTAGGGTCTTTGGATCGTCTTGGATGGCGAGTTGCTGGGGTGTGATGGTCCTCTCATGGATCTGGAAACCAAGGTAAGTCCATGGGCTGGTGTACTGTACTTTGTCCTCACGAATCTCGAACCCTGCTTCCTCTATGGCTTCGATTGTTTTTTTAACAGTCCTGTCCAAATAAGTTTTTTCTGAAGCACAGATTAGAATATCATCCATATAATGGTAGATGATTGCATCTGGGAACAGGCTCCGGATGGAGGACAGAATGTGGGCAACGTACCACTGGCATATGGTCGGACTATTCTTCATGCCTTGGGGGAGCACAAGCCAGTGATACCTTTTGAGTGGGGCCTTTCTGTTGAGAGAGGGGATGGAGAAAGCAAGCCGGGGGGCGTCCTGGGGGTGGAGTGGGATGTTGAAGAAGCAGTCTTTTATATCGATGATGGCAAGCATCCAGTCTCTGGGCAGCATCAATGGAGAGGGCAGACCGGGCTGAGTGGGTCCCATGTCCTCAGTGACTTCATTGATTTTGCAGAGGTCGTGGAGGAGCCTCCACCTGTCCTTGCTGGATTTTTTCAGCACAAAGACAGAGGAGTTCCAAGGGCTGGTGGTCTTGGTGAGGTGACCCTTGGCAAGCTGTTCTTCCACGAGGGCTTCCAGGGCGCACAATTTTGCCTTGGAAAGGGGCCGCTGCCCGACCCACACTGGATCCTTTCGTTTCCAGGTGAGCCGAGGGATGGAAGGTGGTGTGCACTTCTCAGTGGCCCCAATTAGAAATCCTTATTGGGGATGTATAAGGAAGCCCCCCATTGGGGCAAGAGGTCCCTGCCCCATAAGGTGAGGGGGGCCCTCACCATGTAAGGCCGGATGGTCGCCAACTTGCCTTCAGGGCCTTCGATGACGACATTCCGCTTGCTCTGCATAGGCACTGTGGCTCCACCAATCCCCGAAATCATGCCTCCCACCGGTTGCAGTTCCCAGTTCGCTGGCCACTCGGAGCAGGCGATGATGGTCACGTCTGCACCGGTGTCCATCATCCCTGGTCGGTAGATCTGTTCCCCCTTACAGAGCAGGCCGCACTCAATGGTAGGCTTATTTGAGCCTAAAACTTGTGCCCACATTATGGTTGGATTGAGTGGAACCTGTTCTGGGCGGTCCTGTGGAAGCAAAAAGGCCTGTGCAATTGGTGTTCCCTGTGAAAGGTTGTGGAGGTACCTAGCAGGCCTACCAGCCTTGCTAGCTCCAAAATAGATCTTAGTGCTGTACGCTTGTACCCGTGAGAAACAGGAGCTGGAACTGTAAACAACAGACAAAAACTTAACAGCAACTTTGCACCTGGTGTTTTTCTGAATGCTTGGGCACTGACGCTATGGGTGACTAATAATAGAATGCTGTAGTTAATATAGGTGTCTAATAATAGAATGTTGTAGTTAATATAGCCAATGAGTATATTGTATTGATTTAGTAGCCAATTGATAGGTAGCACGAACCATAACATTTAAGAGTCTATATAAGACGCGTGTATTTTGAATAAACGCCTTTTTTCTTCCCCTTTCTCGCGAGTTTGTACGTGTCGTGTTCGTCTCAACAGCGACACCTGGTGACCGCGACATGGTATTGCAACTAAAAGCACTAAGTGCTGTTATCGCGATCGTAAAAGAGAAATAGTTAATAACTTTAATATAGCAGAGAGAGCTTAGAGCTCGGGAAAGGCACGTCAAGTTGCCATGGAGACGAACGCCTAGTGTAGCGGAGAGAGCAGAGAGGACTTCTGCCAAGGACCCGGGTCACAGTTTCGGTACCTTGAGGAGATTTTCAAGGTAAGCCACCAGGAAAAAGAAAATTAAAATGGGAAATAATCTGTCGAAGGTTGAAAAAACTGTAGTGTCGACTTGGAAGGCACTCATAAAGTGAACGGGCGTTAAAACTACAGACTTTGCCCTTCACAGCGTCCTATTATGGGCGAGGTCTCAAGACTTCCCCGCAGATGCCAGTGTAGCATTCAGCGTATCTACGTGGAAGGCAGTCGGAGAAAAGCTTTGGAACGAGATCTCCAAGGGAGACAAGGCTGCCGCTGCTTTAGCTCCAACCTGGCAGCTGCTATATGAAACGCTGAAGGAGTGGAAAAGCGAGCAAGATCAGCAGGACAGGGAGGCGGCGGCGGCAGCAGCGGCGGGAGCGGCGGGCGCGGCAGGGCTGGGCGCAGTGGAGGCAGCACCGGGGAGGGGCAGCGCTGCACAGGGTGACAGAGGCTGCACAGGCGACCGCTGACGCAGAAGGGGATGTGCTAATGATGGAATCGGAGATCTCCGTGGGGGGAGCGGCCAGCCCCGCAGGAGGAGCGGCCGGCACGGGCACCACAGTTGCTGCGGAAGTGACAATGCTGGTGCGTCCCCCACATATCTATCTCCAAGGGACTACGCTAAGCCAACGTATTTATCCCCTGCCGAATATGTTAAGCCGAAATACCCTTCCCCCGCTGAACAACTGGCAGAGCTTTCGCTGAGAGACTGTGGGGGCACAGCCTCGGTTGTGCCCTCCGCTCCACCGCCCCCGCTCCCTTCGGACCAGGGTGGTGGCCGTCTGCCACGGGGGGAGGGACTTTACCCTCCGTTTCCCTGCAGCTCTGAGAGTGAGAGTGAGTCAGACGAATCTGTCGCAGTGGCTGTGCGAGAATATCGGCAGAAACAGACAGCTAACAACCGCCGCTCTTTAAGTAAACCGAAAGCAGCTCAGCCTTGGACACTGCCCCCTTGTCAGGTGACTGTACAACCCCGACAGCCTCTCCGGTTTTGGGATCACGTGAGTGTAAGAGAGAGTTCGAGAATCTCTCATCTGCCTTACGATCATTGACAAGGACAGAGACTGAAAACCCTAAAGCACCCCGGAAGCAAAAGAGGACTTTTGCACAGGAGTCCGGGCCTGGCTGAGGTGAGATGCTTGCCAAGTATTGCCTGTAGGTGCACACATGGAGAACTACAATGCACAATGCATTCCTGAGAAAATTAGTACAAGTTGTGGTGGTACTGTGCTTGCACTGGAGTGAGGAGGACAGACTGTGGTGGCGTCGTGCTTGCACTGGACCGAGAAGAAATAATTGGTCCGGAACACCTGCTTCTGTACCCCAAAAACCACAGGCCTCAAACAATAGTGGCAAAATTCCTCACCTTCTGGCCAATTGTCCCCCCTGCTCATGAAAAAGACTATAAAGGGACACTCGAAGTCAACCCAGTTGAGCGCTCCCCACGGATGTCGACGAGTCTATTGGCTGGGCCACGAGGACTTCGTATCATCCGTTGGTAGCTATTCCCCTCTCCCTCTCTCTCCCTTTCTCTCCTCACTACTTTGTTTCTCTCTCTCTCTCCCCTCTATCGCATAATCGTGTTGTTGGCACTCAATAAAAGTGCATTGTTGATTCAAATTGAAATCCCCGTTTGTGTCTTTTGCACTCTGAGATCAGTGATTCGAACCATCACGACCCCCGCTCGTGCGAGCGGATCGTGACACGTGAGATGGAAGGCTGCGGAAGTTGGAGACTGGGATTTGATTGAGAAGATCGGAATGCCTAGATCCAGTGCTGAAGTGACTGGCGGGGGGGTAGCTGAAGGGACGAGTGGACAGATGGCGTATCCAGTTTTCAAGGCAGCCCCAAATACAGGTCAAATTGATGAGCATCATGTTATTGCATGGAAGGTTGTACAGGATTTACAGACAAAGGTGGCTAAGTATGGTATTAACTCTGCAGAGGTAATGCAGCTGATTCGAGTTATTAACACCAACCTCCTTGCACCTTATGATATTACCCACTTAGCACAAGTCCTATTCCAACCAGTGCACTTTACTGTCTTTCAGAATACCTGGAGGCAGCTTGCTGAGAGAGCTGCGTTACATAATATGCGGCTCCCTCAGCAGGATCCATGACATGCTGCAGGCGTGGATGTTTTGATGGGCACTCAGATGTTTGCTAACCCTCAATTGCAGGCTCACTGGGATCCTGTTGTGTTAGAGCAGTGTCAGTGAGTTGGCATAGCAGCATTAATAAAAACCATGGAACTGGCATCCCCAAAGCCACGATATGTTACAATAAGGCAAGGGACAAAAGAACCTTTCCTGCAGTTTGTGGAAAAGGTTGCTGCTGCCCTCGAAAAGCAGGTGGAGGATGAAAATTTGCAACAAATCCTCTGCAGGCAATTGGCTAAAGACAATGCAAATGAAGATTGTAGGAAAATTATTGAAGCACTGCCAGGGGATCCTAGCCTAGCCAATATGGTCACAGCATGTTCCAAAGTTGGGTCGGTGGAACACAAAATGTCAGCTTTAGCTGCTGTCCTGCGCCCACCCCAGGCATGTTATATGTGTGGGCAGCAAGGACATACCAGAATTAACTACAAACAAGGCCAGACTGGGCAAAAGCAAAAGGGGAATGGGAATACCAGAGTTTCTCTTTGTAACCGTTGTGGAAAGCCTGGTCATTATGCCAGATATTGCAAATCTAAGTATCATGCTAATGGTCAGCCTCTGAGGGAGTCGGGAAACGGGAGGAGGAGTGCAAGCGGGAGGGGCGTGAGGACACAAACACCTCCCCAGGGAGTGTTACCAGTGCAGACCGTACTACCAATGCAGGCCTATTCGGCCAACTCCGTGGGAGTACCGAGGGAGCAGCCAGAGTGGATGTTTCCACCACGGCAACAATAACTTTAGATTCTTGCCAGGTGTACAAAGTTCCCTTGAATGCGTATGGGCCTTTAGGCCAGGGATTGAGTGCACTGTTTTTGGGAAGGTCTAGTGCCACTTTGCAGGGAATATTCGTGCACCCGGGGATTATTGATGCTGATTTTACGGGCCAAATTTGTACTATGGTTTCCACTCCCACACCCCCGTTACTATTCCAGAAAATACTCGCATTGCTCAACTTGTACCTTTTAAGTCGTGTGTTCCCAGAACAGATCCACGGATTCGCGGAGAAGGAGGTTTTGGATCCACTGGGGTGCCACAGGTTTTTTGGGCCAGAGATATTACAGGACGAAGACCACACCTGACCTGTACCCTGACTCTGCCTGGAGCCAGCCCGTCACACATCCAGCTGCAAGGTTTGATTGATACCGGTGCTGACGTGTCTATCATTTCCTCCTCTGCATGGCCTCCTATGTGGCCTTTAACGTCCGTAGGACCAGCCATTACAGGATTGGGGGGAACAGCTCAAAGTTATTTGAGCAAGCAATCTGTGCTGGTTAAAAATGACGTGGGGCAGGTAGCCTCAATTAGACCTTATGTTGTCGCAGCACCTGTGAGTCTTTGGGGCAGGGATGTGTTGGTGGCCTGGGGGGTGAAAATTGGCACGGATTTTTGATGGGGGTCACTGTGCAGAAGGGCGCACAGTACCCGACTGCCTTTGCAGCGGCTCACAGAACGACCGGTCTGGAGAGATCAGTGGCCCCTATCAAAAGAGAAATTAATCGCCCTTCAGGAATTGGTTCAGGAACAATTACAGCAGGGACACATTGAACCATCTACAAGTCCCTGGAATACCCCTGTTTTCGTGATCAGAAAGAAATCAGGGAAATGGAGATTACTTCAGGATTTACGTCAGATTAATGCTGTGATAGAGCCCATGGGGGCCTTGCAACCAAGGATGCCATCACCAACGATGATACCTACAGGGTGGGACATTTTGATTGTTGATTTGAAGGATTGTTTTTTCACCATTCCTTTGCATCCTAAAGATGTRCCAAAGTTTGCYTTTACAGTRCCTTCAATCAATAATGCTGAGCCTGTAAAGYGATATCAATGGAAGGTTTTACCTCAAGGGATGAAGAATAGTCCAACAATCTGTCAGTGGTATGTTGCACAAGCCCTGTCTGGAATTCGTGAACAGTTTCCTGGTGCGTATTGCTATCACTACATGGATGATATACCGGTAGCAACGTCAGCCAAAGAAGATTTGCTGAGGATTCAGCCTCAATTGCTTGCTGCACTACAGTCATATGGGCTGCAAGTGGCCCCAGAGAAGGTGCAGTGACATCCTCCTTGGAAATACTTAGGAGTCAAGATTCTTGAACAAACCATACAGCATCAAGATGTGCAGTTCCAGAATTCAATTAAGACTCTTAATGATGCTCAGAAATTGCTAGGTACCATCAATTGGTTACATCCTTATCTAGGGCTAACCACAGCTCAATTGTCTCCATTGTTTGATACATTGAAAGGAGACCCAGATTTAAATTCACCACGAACCTTGACTCCTGAAGCACGATAGGCATTAGACGAGGTTCAACGTGCAGTCTCCACACATCAGGTATATCGGGTGGATCTTTCCATTGATGTCGTTGTTTTTATTGTCATTCCAGATCTCCATCCTACAGGCATCGTTGGACAGTGGAATGAACAATGGCCTGATCCCTTGCACATTCTGGAATGGGTCTTTCTACCTCACTAGCCTAAGAAAACAGCACCTGCATTATTCAAGTTGGTTGCTCAGCTGATTATCAAATGTCGGCAGAGGTGCCTGCAATTGATGGCCAAGGACCCTGCAAAAATCATACTTCCTGTTCCACAAGAGTATTTTGAATGGAGTCTTGCAAACAGTGCTCCTTTACAGAGTGCACTGCAAAATTTCCTAGGACAGATTACTTATCATCTGCCTAGTCACAAATTACCTCCAGGGGTGTTCTTGATTTGCGGAGATCGCGCGTGGCCTGCGTTGCCTTCGCGTGCTGTTGGCGGACCATGTACTGTTGGCTGCCTTACTGTAATTGCCCCAAATCCAACTATGCCTGTAAAATACACTCATGCAACTCATGACAAACGGTCCTTGGATTCTTTTGCAAGAGACTGCGATGATACTCTTGAGTTCTGGAATTTAACAGAACATGTTTCGTCCTCCCTTTTTATCCCAGGGTTAGTGTCAGGAAAAGCGTTGGGATTATTAAATCAGTTAGGCTGTTGGCTTGCTAAACAAACTAATGCTACTTCACTTACTCTGTCAGGATTGTTGACTGATGTAAGTTCTATTAGACATGCCACTCTTCAAAATCGGGCAGCCGTTGACTTTTTACTGTTAGTACATGGACATGGCTGCGAAGAGTTTAGTGGTATGTGCTGCATGAATTTCTCTGATCACTCTAAATCGGTATCTGCTAGTATTAAGGAACTGCAAATAAGTGTGTCTAAGCCAAGGGTAGAGAGTGAGTCCACTTGGTTCAATGCTCTGTTTGGTAATTGGCGACTTACTGCATGGGTCAAGAATCTCCTGAAAATGGGATATTTGTGATCATCATCCTTGTTGTTTTAACCCTTGTGCCGTGTTTACTGGCCTGTCTGCAAAGGGCCCTGCAGAAGACCATGAGTGCTGCATTTTTGGTTGAAAACAAAAAAGGGGGAACTGTGGAGGTACCTAGCAGGCCTACCAGCCTTGCTAGCTCCAAAATGGATCTTAGTGCTGTACGCTTGTACCCGTGAGAAACAGGAGCTGGAACTGTAAACAACAGACAAAAACTTAACAGCAACTTTGCACCTGGTGTTTTTCTGAATGCTTGGGCACTGACGCTATGGGTGACTAATAATAGAATGCTGTAGTTAATATAGGTGTCTAATAATAGAATGTTGTAGTTAATATAGCCAATGAGTATATTGTATTGATTTAGTAGCCAATTGATAGGTAGCACGAACCATAACATTTAAGAGTCTATATAAGACGCGTGTATTTTGAATAAACGCCTTTTTTCTTCCCCTAACCTTCTCGTGAGTTTGTGCGTGTCGTGTTCATCTCAACAGCAACAAAAGGTAAAAGGGTGTGTCCGTGCAAACCTGGACAAAGATCTCTTGTCCACGGTGTACTGTTTGTATTTCTGGTAATACAGAAATTTGTTCTGGTCCATGAAGTGTCACCTAGGATGAGAATGTCCCATGGACCATTTTGAGGTCCGTACTTCCCTGTGGGGATACGGTAAAAACACTCATCTGTGAAGTTAATGGATAGCGTGGTTACCAGCTGGCACCGGGTTCCCATCTGTATTGCTCCGTGTGACGGGTCTCGTTCATGTGTGCTGGGATTCCCGGAGATGATGGTGTCTCCCGAGGTCCACCTGCCTGCTCCCGATACTTGGCTGTGGGCTTCGCATGCTGGTCGAAGTGGTACGGCTTTTGATTTGTTGTCAAAGCGCGGGGCCATCCAATGCTCCGCTGGGAGTTTCCTGGGCGCTGTTGATACCGCTGCTGTCTCTGGGGCCTTTGGTAGCTGGTGCAACGGTCCTGGGTGGGTGACTTTTCTGGGCAGTCCTTTATGAAGTGTCCAAATTCTCCACAGTTGAAACAGCGGGCTTTATCTTTCAAAGCCACCACTGCAAATGCACCAGATACCCCTTCTGCAATGCCCTTTGCAACTGCTTGGGCAACTGTGTTTTCGGTGGATGTGTGGCATGTGCAGCCTTCTACCATCTGCTCTATGGTGGGTTCTGTGTCCAGGGGTAAAGCCCTTAGGATAGCCTTACATTGTTCATTAGCATTTGCCATAGCAAGTTTACTCAAAAGTTCCTTTCGTCCCTCTGGACTTTCTGTTTGTTTTTCCAGGGCTACCTTTAACCTGTCCACAAATTTGATAAAGCTCTCGTCCACTCCTTGTTTGATATTAGAGAAATGTTGTGTGGGTATTGAGTCATCAGGGGTAAGAAGCAGTGATGTGTTTGCTGCAATGGATATATCCTGCAGTGCAGCTTCAGGTATTGTGTTAATTTGGTCTAAGGGTTTTTGAAGTTCACCTTCTCCAGCTAGTTGCTCCACGGTCAAATTTGGCTGACTCGCATCTTTGGAATAGGAGTCAGATAGTGTTTTTAAATGTCTTTTCCAGTGCCTCTCCCATAGCATGTATTCTGCCGGGGAAAGAAGGCAGGTAACAATGTTTTTAATATCATGTGAGACAAGCATGTGGGCAGAGAAGGTGGCTTCTAATAAGTTTCTAAAGAAGTGGGACCCCCTCCCGTGTTCCTTAGCAATCTTGCAAAGGTCTTTGATTTCTCTGTAGGCAATTGGCTCCCATTCTTTTGTGGGTCCCCCCCGCCTCTTTTTCCTAAAAACGACTGGGAAGGCTGAAATCTTTTGGGCTAACTCCCAAATCCCTCGCGAGTGGCTTCCCTTCATGTCTGTGCCCAGGGATCTACGGAATCTTGGTCCGAGTCCGTAGTGCTGCTGTCATCCTCTAAGGAGGAGGAGCAGTGCTTCCTTGAGCAAGCCATGGCAGCCTGGAGCCGAACGGCGGGGGGCAAAGCACTGCAGCTTTTGGATGTTGGCGCCGGCCGGGCCCGGCTGGGAGCGGGAGTGGCGGAGGACTGGGGGTGTTATGCCAGGGTGGGGGATGATGCGTCCCAGCCGCAGGAAGGCAGCGGGGAGGCTGCTGTTGTGTGGCAGGTACAGGTCTCAGGGGAAGTAGGGGTTAGAGCGCCGCCGCTGCTGCTTCTGTGAAGCTGTTTGGAGTCAGAGGCAGTAGCTGCAGGCGGTTGCGGGAGAGATTTTAAAGTAGGAACGAACGGAGTAGAATTTTCGTAAGAAACGGAGAGGGTTGGGGGGGAATGGAGCCCGCGCTCCCTTCCCCTAAGGAGGAGGGATTGGGGGGTAGTGAGGTTTGAGGTAAGGAAACCGGTAGGACAAGTTTGGGTGTGCTGGGGTTTTCTCATTAGCAATTGAAAAGGAGGTGGGGTGGGTGGGAGTGTGTATAGCAGGTAGGGGTTTCTCAGTAGAAGTGATCGTAGCAGGGGAGCTGGAATGCTTGAAAAAGGGTGGAGGGGGGATAGGAGAGGGATGGGGGGGGCGAGGGGTGTGGGGACCCCGCAGCCAGGGGAACGGCTGCAGGAGATGGCGGGGAGGGGTGGTACTGTGGGGGCTCGGGACAGCTTAGAACGGGGCAAGGCAAGATAATAGAGAGGGCTGCCTTGTCTGCGTCCTTTTGCGGGGGAACAGATGGATACATAAGAGGGAATAGGGGTTCAGGTTTGGGGGTGGGGGGAGGTTCCAAGACAGCTTGGCCAGAGTTGTCTTGGGAGAGAGAGAGTCGGGAAGCGACACGGTATCCATGGCGACCCTGTCCTGCTTTTTCTCCCTGAACCGGTGAAGGGGATTTAGGAGGACAGGGAAGGGAAGCATTTCAATGGGGGTTTCCCGCAGTGTTACAGGTTTTTTCTACGAACTTTACAATAATATGAAATAAAGGAATGAACCAAGAAACAGAAAGATCACCAGAAGCTTGAAAATAATAGATTTTTTTCCCAACGAGATCCCAGAAAGAATTAGAAAGGACCGAATTCCCGTTAGTATCAGAGAAATGCTTGGAGATCCAATGAATGAAGAGCTTAAGGTTTTTCTTAGAAAGGTTCCCCTTAGAAAGCTTAAAATTATTATCATGAAGGATTTTTAGAACTTGGGAATAAAGGTCTCTCTCAGGTTTGGGAGGGCTAGGTTTTCCTAGCCTATGCCCCATCCTGGTGATCCCACTACCTAACCTAGCAGAAAAAAAAAAAAACAAGAGACCCGAAAAAAGGCAAAGCGTGCAGAACTTACAATTGTGTCTTCAGGCAGGGCAGCCCGTAGGGTCAAGGAGAAGTGTGCTGGGTAGGTGGTCTGCCTATAGGTCGATCCTCAAGAGGAGATGTGAAGCGAGGGTCTCGACCTTGTCTCTTTAGATAGCCTCCGCTAGAACGCAGAGGGTTCTTCTCAGAGACGTGACGATCCGATGGCGGCTTCAGTCCCCCAGAGCTGTGCGGGAGACGCTCTCAGCGTCGGACGTCCAGCGTCGGAGTCCAAGCTGTTCGGAGCGTTAATTTGTCGCGGGAAGGGGGGTCCGGCTGCTGGTATCCAGCTCCGGTATGCCTGCGACCTTCCTAGAGAGCGTCCCGCAGAGAACAGCTCTCCCAAGGGCACTTGGCAAGCCCTCCCAGGCTACAAGTGATTTCAGCAAGTGTAGTAAATCTTAGCTACAAGTGATTTCAGCTCTTGTGATTCAGATTCAGCTCTTGTGAAATCACCCCGGGCAGACTCGAGGAAAGAGAGACAAGAGCCTTCATATGGCTGTCCCACAGAGGTAGCTTTATTGTCCAACCACCCTGCAAAGAGAAGACCAGGGATAAAAGCTCCCTGGTGTCAGGGGCAGAAGCAGCGGTTTATATGGGGAAAACAGGGGGTGGGGTGGAAACCAGTTAGCCAACAGGGCACAGGCTATTACCATGAAGGAACAAGGCATGTTGGGAACTCGCCATGACCCAGAGGTGAGTTGCTATCCCTGGCTTCTCCAAGGCAGTGCTGGAAGCTCTAGCCTTGAGGGTTCACAGCCCTCCACAGAAATTGTTACTTGTTTTTCTGTGCTACCTATGGAAGATTAAACAGCAAAGAGTGTTATGAATAATTATCTCAAGTGACCAATGTAGAACATTTATACCCATAGAATTTTCTACAAAATTAAGGATCTAATAAACTGCATCTTCACATATTTTTACACAACTCATTATCTTATGTTCTTAAATAGTTGCTTACCAACTCTCCATCATAATTGCTTCAGTCAGTTCCATCTTATCTCTATAACAAAAGAACTGTATCTTTCAATTCAAATGAGCATATTTCAACAGAACTTAAACTTAATGTCACTCAAACTTAACGTCACTTAAATGTAACAGAAAGTAAACCTAACAGAGCTTAAAGGTAACCTCACTGAGACTGAACACAAATTAATCTTAATAGAACTTAACAGAATTTAAAATAACAACTTAAATCTAGCATCACTTAAATTTAACAACACTTAACAGAACTTAACCTTAACATCACTTAAACTGTACAGAACTTAACAGAACTTAAAATTAACATAATTTAAATTTAACAAAACTAAAGTCAGAGTTGAGTGTTCCTTTAAAAGTTTCCGATACAACAGAATTTAACCCATCTTGACTCCACCGTTACAAGAAAGCTACTGAAAATTTGTCATACAACAGTTAAACATCAATGAACAATATGCAAGCAAGCAACTGATTTGTAAATGAGATAGTAGCAACATGGATTTACTGGAGAGATTATAAAGGTGTGACAAATACATTGTGATTTTACATAATTTAGTTGTGAGAATAGCTCATGGTAACCGCAAACAACTGAAAATATCCATTCACAGTCAGGACTTTTCTAGTATAAGCACAATTTTGCATTATTTTCCAAATTGAAACTGTACTCCAAAAATGACAACATTGTATGCCTTGGCAAATTACATTTAAAACCTGCTCAGTTTGCAGATTGTAAGACTGCTTTTCATGATTGTCAGTACAATAGATTTGACCTTAGACTATTAAAGCTGATGGGATATAAATATTTAAGGATAAAACATCAAGGACCTAGTTATATAATACTGCCATGAGTTTTGCACATGTAACACTGTTAGGTCAGTGGGTGTATAAGACTGACACGTATATATAAACAGCTACCAAGTCATGGTTTCAGATGATTCTAAAGGAGTGTGCTAATGTTTTCTCTACTTGTGGTCCATCAATGTACTTGAACTGTTTTGATATCAAGTTCAATTTTAATTCATAAGTGGCAAGGAAGAATAACTACACTTGAATCACTAAATAGCTGTATCTATTTGAAATGCTGTCACATGTTTCTTCATGGTGAAAGAATCAATAAAATTACCTTATTAAAGCTGTGGGGTAAGAAACAAGTGAACAGGTAAAGCTAGCACAATTCTGCCTGCCTTTACAGTGGAGAGTTGCGAGCTAATTATATATAAACCTTGAATAGCTTCTGCAGATAACGTTAATGGGGAAGGGAACAAAGAAATGCTTTGATCAATGAGTGGCTAAGCCTACCATGGGCCTCACCTAGCTAAGTGCTCCCAGTAACTCTCATAAATCATGCAATGCTTTGACATCAGGCTTTAAAGTTAATTACTGTGGTTCACATTTTGTTCCGTTAGTATCTACCCTAAACATTTCCAAGGAGGGATCTACTGAATTTTCCAAGGGGCCACAATATCTTGCAAACATGAATCTTCGTATCTGCAAACTAAAATGTTATCCACATAGTGATAAATTATGTTTTGAGGGTACTGGGTTTGTAAATATTTTTCCAGGTATACAAGTTTCTAATTTTCATGGTAACAGCTAACATCATTATAACTGAGCAAAGAATCAGTATTAATTCAGTCCAATCAGACCTCCAAATCAAAATTCTTGAAAAGGCAGCACACATCCCACACTACAAGTCCTACCAATCATGCAACACACCAGCACCTCCACTGAAAAATTTAGACCCTGCCAAGCAGCGCAAAAGCAAGGAATCACATAATGACATCTGCATGCAGAAACATGCCACATTCACACAGAGATAACCCCAAATCTCTCCAATAAACAGTACTGTCAAAATCCACAGCTCACTGAAAGTACAGAGTTAGTTTTAACAGAGATCCAGGTAATAATGTCATGAATATTGCGAGGATAGCCTGTCTGCGTTCTGGCATTTGAGTGCGCACGGTCACCTGTTAACTGAATGACAAGGACAGGAGGTTGCCTTTGCTGCAAAGCTCCGGCCTGAGCCATGCATGACTCACAGTAATCTGAGAGCCAAACTGTATATTGTGTCGTGGTTAATATCGTTTTCATTAGGTTTTTCCAATCACTAGGTGTAAGAACATAGGTAGCACTTATGGACCCCAAGTAAGCTGTAACATGATGGGAAAACACACCACTCTCCCGTACCAGTCTCCGCAGGTCTCTGACAGCAGTGTAGTCTGTCTCCGTAAGCAGGTTGCCGACCTTGTTCATAAACAACTGAGCACACAGTAATAACCAACCTATCTCAGTGTTTTAACGTGGCCTCTTGGCAGTTCTGGCAGCGAGGTGCTGTAGCATCATCATTCCTTGTGAGGTATAAATGTTTCGTCTGCCTGTGATTTATGGGTCCGGGGTCGGAGTCAGGGTAGCTATCAAAAGGCAGCATCTCCTCAGGGGGCGGCCCGACCACAGAGTCGGCTGGTATGCCGCAAACTGCCTCTAGGTGAGCGGGGGCCAGGGGGCCTAGAGAGGTGGGGAGAACCAGGGGGTCTGGGGGGCCGAAAGGGGCCGGGGGGGCTGCTGCTAGTGGAGTAGCGGCGGGGAGGGGCTGGTGTCGGGGGGGGCAGCCGGCAAAGGAACCACTGCGGGGGGAGCTGGTAGCAGAGAAGCTGCTTGCGGGGGAGAAGCTGCAGCCGAAGAAGCATCCTGAGGAGCAGCTGCTGCAGGGGGGTCGAGCGGAGCGCCGTGCTCCGGCAGGAGCACCGTGCTCCGGGGGGGGCATCGCTAGTGCCCGCAACGTGTGTTTTGAGTCCGTTACTCTAAGTTGAGGATCGATACATTCCCTGGATCCAGTCCGTGGATCCGTGCCCGAGTTCATTATCAGTAGCCTTTCCAGCAGTCCCTGCCGCAGCTACGCGCAGGGCTATTAATATTAGAGTCTCTCATTTAGGAAACAGTTCACAGGGTTCTTTAACCCATTATAAAAGTTGCTCCAATGTGGAGAATGTGTTGCAATATCCTTAAGGTGGACTGATGCTACCGAGACACCCTGCCAGGCCCAGGATACTCACAGTCCCATGGTTTTTCATCCAGCGAATACCACTGACCTAACCTTATAGGCTGTGTTGGCATTTTGCTCTCTGTTGGATTGTGGTTTGCAAATAAAGTCCCCTGTCGTTGGAGCAGGGTCTGAGCTCTGCTTTCTGCTTGCAATCTAGGGGTCCAGAGTTGTAAGAACCGCCTGGCTGAATTGCAGTGCATCTCTTCATTCTAATATGATATCCTGTCATTCAGGCACCAATTGTAGGGAAGCAGAGTGACACAGACCCTCCAGGCAGCTGCAAAAGGGAGTTCGTTTATTGCACAAAACAGACCTTTTAAAACAGGCCTTTATTAGTTGCATACCTTTTAAATACAACAAATATAATTCAACCAACCACCATAAACCACAATGTGAACACACGATGGTTATATAACTTGTTTTTCTACCTCTAATTCAGCAGAGCTCATTCCTAGAGACCTTTTCTACTTAGCCAAAGTAACAGGATTGAGCCATGATTTTACAGGAGTAACAAGGCCTTCATTTTGTAAGGTTTTACCTATCTGCAACAGTTGAAATCGCAAGATTTCATTTCCTTTCATGAAAAAAAGAACTTCCTTTCATGAAAGGAAATAAAATCATTAAATCAGAAAACGAAGTGAAACAAACACACAGGAGACAAAATATGATGAAATTAAATGCAGCCCAAAAAACAAAATATTCTGATATGAAATAAAAATTTAAATGCAGTGGAATGACATGAAGTGCTGTGAAATGGACTGAAACTTGATGAAATGATACCCTTTGAAATCGCAAGATTTCATTTCCTTTCATGAAAGGAAATAAAATCTTGAAAACATGGAAGAAGGTGAAAAGAACACACAGGACACGAAATATGATGAAATGAAAAACATCCAGAAAAAAAATATTTCTGAATCGAAGTTTAAAAATTTAAATGCAATGAAATGAAATGAGTGTCAGTGAAATGGACCAAAACTTGCCGAAATGATAGTCGTTGAAATCGCAAGATTTCATTTTCTTATACGAAAGGAAGAATTTCCTTTCATGAAAGGAAATAAAATCCTGAAATCAGGGAACGAAGTGAAACGAACACACAGGAGATGAAATATGATGAAATGAAATGCAGACAAAAAACCCAAAAATTCTAAAATGAATTGTAAAAATTAAAATCCAATGTGATGAAATGAGGTGCAGTGAAAAGCACTGAAACTTGCAAAAATTATACTCCTTGAAATCTCAAAATCAGGGAACGAAGTGAAACGACAAGACAGGATGATATGAAACACAATGTAAAAAAAATTCTTGGTTGAAGTTTAAGCTATTAAATGCAATGGGATGACACGAAGTCCAGTGAAATGGATGGAAACTTGCCGAAATGATACTCGTTGAAATAGCAACGTTTCATTTCCTATCATGAAAGTATTTCCCTAAATGAAAGAAAATAAAATCTTGAAATCAGGGAACAAAGTGAAACAAACACACAGGAGAGGAATTTTGATGAAATGAAATGCAGTTTAAAAAAAAAAAATTCTGAACTGAAGTGTAAAAATTTAAATGCAATGGGATGACACGAGGTTCAGTGAAATAGACTGAAACTTGCCACAATGATACTCGTTGAAATGGCAAGATTTTAATTCCTTTCAAGAAAAGAAAAATTTCCTTTCATGAAAGAAAAAAAATCTTGAAATCAGGGAATGAAGTGAAATGAACACACAGGAGACAAATTTTAGTTAAATGAAATGCAGTTTTAAAAAAAATATTCTGAAATGAAAAGTAAAAATTTTAATGCAGTGGGATGAAACAAGGTGCAGTGAAAAGCACTGAAACTTGCAAAAATGATACTCCTTGAAATCTCGAAACCCAGGAACAAAGTGAAACAAAAAGAAAGGGCAAGACATATCACGATATGAAACGCAATTGAAGAAAAAAAATTCTGCGATGAAGTGAAAGCTATTAAATGCAGTGGGATGACATGAAGTGCAGTGAAATGGACCGAAACTTCCCGCAATGATACTCATTGAAATAGCAAGATTTCATTTCCTATCGTGAAAGAAAAAAAAATCTTGAAGTCAGGAAATGAAGTGAAATGAAGACACAGTAAAGGAATTTTTATGAAGTGAAATGCAGCTTAAAAAAAATTCTGAACTGAAGTGTAAAAATTTGAATGCAATGGGATGACATGAGGTGAAGTGAAAAGCACTGACACTTGCACAAATGATACTCCTTGAAATCTCAAAATCCAGGAACAAAGTGAAATGAAGAGAAAAGACAAGACATATCAAGATATTAAATGCAATTGGAAAAAAAAAAGAAATTCTGTGATGAAGTGAAACCTATTAAATGCAACGAGATTAAATAAAGTGCAGTAAAAGGAACAGAAACTTGCCGAAATTATACTCGTTGAAATCGCAAGATTTAGTTTCCTTTCATGAATGGAAATAAAATACTGAAGTGAGAAAACGAAGTGAAACAAGCACACAGGAAACGGATATGATGAAATGAAATGCAGACGAAAAAACAAAAATCCTGAATTTAAATGTAAAATTTTAAATGCAATGGGATGACATGAAGTGCAGTGAAATGGATGGAAACTTGCAGAAATGGTACTCCTTTGTCACGGTTTGGACAAACTTAGGAGGAAGACTCGAAGAGCCTCCTCTGCAAAAGATAGCATCCTAAAACTCCCTTCCTCCCCCCAATAAGAATTTCTTGGAGGAAAGTGGAAAAAACCTGTTTATTTAAAAAAACCCAGCTGCTGGGGAGGGGGGGTGTGCACACAGGCATCAAGGGAAGGGAAAGGAAAATAAAAAATTAATAATGTTAGATAATAAACCTCTCGTGATGAAGACAACCTGGATGAATTCAGAGTCCTTTGTTTCCTGGGTATAGTTTTCTGCTCTGTCTCCCTCCGGGCCTAGGATGGTGCAGGCCTCTCTCTGGGCCTAGGATGGTGCAGGCCTCTCAGAGTTCAATGGTCTGTTGTAAAGTTCCAAAGGAAGAAGGAAAAAAACCCACTATCCCAGAAAAAACTGTCTTCTTTCCATTCCTCAGGCAGAGGAGGGAAAAAGCCAAAAGTAAGTCTTAACTCCCTCCGATATGAGTCAAAGCAGTGCCAAAAACTCACAGGAAAAAAAAGGTAAAAGTGTTCCCTTTGCATTTAACTGCAGAAAAGCGGCCCGCAAGAGTTCTCTCCTGAGAACCACAACAACAGCTAGCTGATAAGTAAAAAATGTAAATATCCTGGAAGCATTCAAAACACAGTGTCTGGCTTCTCGAGCCAGCTTAAAGACATGGAGTTAATATTTTTTCATTAAGCAGGCAATTGGGATATATAGCATCATAAAGTCACCCCAGGACATGCTTGAAATCTCAAAATCTGGGAACAAAGTGAAATGAAGCGAAAGGAGAAGACATATCACGATATAAAATGCAATTAAAAAATAAAGGAAATTCTGTGTTAAAGTGAAACCTATTAAATGCAACGAGATGACATGAAGTGCAGTGAAATGGACCGAAACTTTCTGAAATTATACTCATTGAAATTCCAAGTTTTCATTTCCTTTCATGAAAGGAAATGTAATATTGAAATCAGGGAACAAAGTGAAATGAACACACAGCAGATGAAATATGATGAAATGAAATGTAGACAAAAGGAACAAAAATTATGAAATGAAGTGTAAATATTTAAATGCAGTGGGATGACAAGGTGAAGTGAAAAGCACTGACACTTGCAGAAACGATAGTTCTTGAAATCTCAAAATCCAGGAACAAAGTAAAATAAAAAGACAAGATATATAACAATATGAAATGCAATTGAAAAAAGAAAAAAAGAAAATTTTGTGGTGAAGTGAAACCTATGAAATGCAATGGGATAACATGAAGTGCAGTGAAATGGACCGAAACTTGCCAAAATGATACTTGTTGAAATTCCATTCCCTTTCATGAAAGGAAATAAAATCTTGAAATCAGGGAACAAAGTGGAACGAACACACAGGAGATGAATTATGGTGAAATGAAATGCAGCCAAAAAAATCCAAAAATTCTGAACCGAAGCAAAAAAATTGTAATGCAATGGGATGACACAAAGTGCAGTTAAAAGCACTGAAACTTGCAGAAATGATATTCCTTGAAATCTCAAAATCTAGGAACGAATTGAAATGAAGACAAAGGACAAGACATAAGATGATATGAAATGCAATTGAAGAAAAATCAGAAATATCTGCGATGAAGTGAAACCTATTAAATGCAATGGGATGACACGAGGTACAGTGAAAACTGAAACTTGCAGAAATGATACTCCTTAAAATCTAAAACTCCAAGAACAAAGTGAAACGAAAAGAAAGGACAAGATGTGTGACGATATGAAATGCAATTGAAAAAATAAAGAAAATTCTGAGATGAAGTGAAACCTATTAAATGCAATGGGATGACATGAAGTGCAGTGAAACGGACCGAAACTTTCTGAAATGATACTCGATTGAAATCGCTAGATTTTTTTTCTTTCATGACATGAAGTAAAATATTGAAATCAGGGAACGAAGTGAAATGAACACACAGGAGATGAAATACAATGAAATGAAATGCAGTTAAAAAAAAATTATGAAATGAAGTGTAAAAATTTAAATGCATTGGGATGACATGAGGTGTAGTGAAAAGCACTGAAACCTGCAAAAATGATACTCCCTGAAATTTAAAAATTTGGGAAAGAAGTGAAATGAAGAGAAAGGACAAGACATATGACTATATTAAATGCAATTGAAACAAAAGATAGAAAATCCTGCCATGAAGTGAAACCTATTAAATGCAATGAGATGACATGAAGTGCAGTGAAATGGACCGAAACCTGCCAAAATGATACTTTTTGAAATCGCAAGTTTTCATTTCCTTTGGTGAAAGAAAATAAAATCTTGAAGTCAGGGAACAAAGTTCAACCAACACACAGGAGAGGAATTTTGATGAAAGGAAATGAAGTAGGAAAAAAAATAATTCTGGACTGAAGTGAAAAAATTTAAATCCAATGGCATGACACAAGGTGCAGTGAAAAGCACTGAAACTTGCAGAATTGATACTCCTTGAAATCTCAAAATCCAGGAAAGAAGTGAAACAAAGACAAAGGAGAAGAAATATGATGATATGAAATATAATTTAAAAAAAAAATTCTGCGATGACATGAAAGCTAATAAATGCAATGGGCTGACATGAAGTGCAGTGAAATGGACCAAAACTTCCTGCAATGATACTCGTTGAAATAGCAAGATTTCATTTCCTATCGTGAAAGGAAGTATTTCCTTTCATTAGAGGAAATAAAATCTTGAAATCAGGGAATGAAGTGAAATGAACACACAGGAGATGAACTTTGATTAAAGGAAGTGCAGCCAAAAAAACCAAAAATTCTGAAATGAAGTGTAAAAGTTAAAATGCAATAGGATAAAATGATGTGTAGTGAAAAGCACTGGAACTTGCAGAAATTATACTCCTTGAAATCTCAAAATCTAGGAACGTAGTGAAATGAAGAGAAAGGACAAGATGTATGATGATATGAAATACAGCCAAAAAAAAAAAAAAGAAAATTCTGCGATGAAGTGAAAGCTATTAAGAGCAATGGGATGACATGAAGTGCAGTGAAATGGACCAAAACTTTCCAAAATGATACTTGTTGAAATCTCAAGATTTTGTTTCCTTTAATGAAAAGAAAAATTTCGTTTAATGAAATGTAATAAATCTTGACATTAGGGAGCTAAGTGAAACGAACACACAGGAGATGAATTATGGTGAAATGAAATGCAGTTAAAAAAAATAATTCTGAAATGAAGTGTAAAAATTTTAATGCAATAGGATGACACGAGGTCCGGTGAAAAGCACTGAGACTTGCAGAAATGGTACTCCTTGAAATCTCAAAATCAGGAAACAAAGTGAAACGAAGAGAAAGGACAAGACATGATGATATGGAATGGAATTAAAAAAAGAATTCTGCGATGACGTGAAGGCTAATAAATGCAATGGGATTGTAGCGTATGAAATGCGAGAGGCTGTGACCAAGTGAATCTATATTTCGCAGAACTAGTACGATACTTATACAGTGTAACATGCTATGTTCAGCAAAACTTCAAAAGCCGATTCTGGGAACCCTGTAAATTCGGCTGTTAGCTTTCTTATCAGTGTGGGGGCAATAGCCCCCGGCGGTGTTGATAGCAGCAGTGATCTCTTAGCCTTGGTAAATGTTAAGCCTTGGGAAAGATAAGTATGCAGAGCAAGATAGGAGCCGACACCCTGATAAGAAGGCAACTCCTTAAACCTCACTCCTGTCTGCTAACATGTAACAGAATGCTGACCAAGGACATTGTATGCAAGACGCTGTGCTGCTGGAGAGGACGGGGGTTATGAAACAGGTAGTTAATTGTTTGTACAATAGTATAAAAGGCATTGGTGCCTGGAATAAAGTGGCTTTGCTTGTACCCAGCTGAGTCTGTTTCTCAATCGCCGACAATCAGAGCCAGGTTAGCAGAATATTTTTCCTGCCCTCAGGCCTTTGTGTGATAAGCACCCCTGATAACAGCAGATGTCTTCACAATGGGGGGTTGTTGTAAATTATATAAAAATAAATAAGCTGGAGGGCTTGGCTCCGGGGCGCCGGGCCGTGCTCCTCACCGACGCTGGGACCTTAACCCGAGGGGCTTTGCTACCTCACCGGGAGGGGGTGGTTGTCTCACCCAGAGGTTGTCCCACTCAGCAGGAGTCTGTCGCCGGACGCCGATGAAAGACAGGAGCCAGAGGCGAGAGGTGAAGGGCAAAGGAAGTGGGGTTTCCCAGCTCTCTCCTTTATTAGGGAGGGAACAAAGGAACGGGGATCCGGGCAGGAGAAAGCCTGAGAGAGAATTCCCCGGAGCTCAGGGTAGCATCAGCTTATAAGGGAAGACCAAAGGGGAGGAGTAAAGGGGTAACAACCAATGGGAAGTRGGGTAAGGGGAGGATCTGAGGGTACAACAACAAATCAGAGCAATAAGGGGGTGGATACAAAAGACTTCAACCAATGGGGCGTCGAGTATAACAGAACTTTCCAGAACAGGGGGTAGGACTTAACTCAAAACTGACAGTTCTGCCCTTGCTCTAATGCACTTGCAAGGGGAGAGAGAGAGGGGGTGGGGATCAGACGTCCATCTCATCCTCCGACTCCTCCTCCTCCGAGAAGGAGGGCTCCACATCGGAGGTGATGTCATCAAAGCTGGCCATAGCCACTTGTGGAGAATCACCCACCACAGGGGGTGGCTCCAGGGTCTTAACTGCAGAGGATGGCTCTGATAGCTTCACAGTGGGGGGTGACTTCTGTGGAGGAGCTGGCTCGGATAGCTTTAGTCTTCTTGTGCAACCCCACATCTCCCCTTCTTGTTTTTATTGGATTCAAAACTAAAGGAACCATAACTTGTTTTTGTGTTCCTTTTATGGCTCTGATTATGTTGAAAAGGACAAGACAGAAGATTAAAAGGGATATCATTGCTAAACAGCCTAGTCCAATGAAAACCCAAACTCTTAAGTTTATTCCTGAAAATCAATTTTTCGGATTCAGTCAAGCGAGATCATCTTTCAGATCTGTCAGTATTTTTGTTCCTGCAGACTTTGTAAGGTTTTAAGTTGATGCCTCAATTGAGCGTCAAGTGACTGAATATTCTGTTGCAAGGTCTTATCAAAAGCTCCTCGGAGGTGGTTCTTAACTGATTCCCAATTATGTTCCATGTCATTCCAAGGAAGAGGAGTGACACATAAAGAATTATGGATATGTTCCCAATCAGTGTAAGGATAGATGAGATTTTTGGGCCTCAACTCTCTCACCTGTCCATGAAAGAGCACTTTCCAGGGCATCTAATCTGGCCATTATTTCTTTATCAATGTTTTCTTGTGTTTGTAATTCTTCTGTGACATTAGTTAAAGCTCGCTCTACAGTGTGGGCAGTTTGAATGGAATGAGTTAAGGCAGTGACAGCCACAGAAGCTGTAGTTAATACTACCACAGCAGAGACAATGGCAAAGATTAACCAGCCCAGAAATCTGCTATTTTGCTTCTTACTCGTTTGGATTTCCTCATGGATCAGTTCAGCTAGCTGAGAGGCTGTTTTGTCCTTCCCAATCTCGAGTTAGATTTACAGGTATCCAAATTTCAGATCTTATTTTAAATGGAAGAAGTGATTTACCAAAGTATGGATATTGATCTAATATCGATACCCAACTGTGACAGACAAAGACTCTCTAACAAGGTTGCTAGAAAGTGTATGTTTATTTCAGCGCCGGGGCAGCCGCATGGGATATTTCCCTAAGACGCAGTGCCAAGTTACAAAACAATACAGAGTCCATTTATTTACAAGAGTTCTGAATATTTAAAATACATATTTATAACATAAACACCTCCCATTCTTCGTTTCATATAATAATTAGCTGAAAAGTCATTAAGCATGCGTGGTTTGTTCCTTGAAATGGGTCGGTGGTCTTGAATTTAGGGAGGGGTCCTATAAAGATGAAGTAAAACCTGTCTTCCTCGCTTTGCCCTTTTTGCCTTTTGAGTTTTTATAATAGTCCTTAACCTTGGAGGACCTCCAGTTCCTCCCTTCACTTCCTTTGAATAGATTTTTCAAATAAAGAAATTAGTAATTGTCCACATTTCTTTAGATCTAGGAATAGATATTTCTGTTCCTCATTATGAGCACAGCTGAGCAAATATAAGATGACAAGCAATCAGTTAAAAACCTATTTCAAGCCTAACTCCTTAAACAATTATTAACTTCTTAATTAACTCCAGCTGAATTTACTTATTACACTCACTTTAACTAATTTTAACAAGGCTAACCTTGAGTTAAAATCTTAATTCCTAAAATTTCGTGTCTCAGAAGGACAGAATAGTTACGCATATCTTCATGGGTTACACATGCTTTGAAAACAAAAGAATCAGCGGATAAAAAATACAAACCATTTCTATAGTCTTTCAAAAAATTATTAGCTAAAGCAAAAACATACGGGTGCGAAGTACAAGTTATTAGTAATTGATCTTCTAGCAGCCTTAAGTTAACAATTGTAGGATTCTTACCTAATTTTACTTGGTATATCTTATTGCCAAAGGCAGGTAGCAATATTTTCCATAAATTCTTATGCACACATGACTGATTATTATCTAAGTAATATTTAATTAATGATCCAGTGTCACGGTCTGGACAAACTTAGGAGGAAGACTCGAAGAGCTTCCTCTGCAAAAGATAGGGTTCAAAACTCCCTTCCCCTCCCCTTAAGAATTTCTCGGAGGAAAGTGAAAAAAACCTGTTTATTTAGCAAAACCCAGCTGCTGGGGGGGGG
>JACAXG010000551.1:0-17795 GCA_018881555.1 Amblyornis subalaris | reverse complement strand
CCAGGGGAAGGGAAAAGAAATAAAAATAAAAATGAATGATGTTAGATAATAAACTTCTCGTGAGGAGGATAACTTGAATGAATTAAAGTCTTGAGTCCTTGGCAGGTGTGGTCTTCTGCTCTGTCTCTAGCTAGCTGCTTGAGTACGGAGTAGGCCCTGTCCAGGCCCGGGGGGTGTAGGCCCCGGAGAGATGGTATATAGAACCGAGTTCAGTTGTCTGTTGCACAGTTCCAAAGGAAGAAGAAATAGAAAATACAGTTCCAGGAAAAAAACCTGTCTTCGTCCAGTGCCTCAGGCAGAGGAGGGAAAAAGCCAAAAGCAAGTTTTAACTCCATCCAAATATCTCTCAGCTGAGTAAAAACCAGGCGAAAGCTCACAAGAAAAGCAAGGTAAAGGTAAAAAAAGTGTTCTTTCGCTTCCAACTATAGAAAGCGACTGCCAAGATGTTCTCTCCTCAGAACCATAACATAGCGAGCTGATAAAGGTGAAAGAATGTAAATATCCTTCGAAGAAAACCAAAACATAGCTCCTGGCTTCTCGAGCCAGCTTAAAGACACAGAGTTAATACTTTTCATTAAGCAGGCGATTGGGATATATAGCATCATAAAGTCACTCCAGGACATCCAGCCGTTCCACCATCATGCCAAACAATGCTGCGATTTGCAGTTTGGTATGGGAAAATGTTCGAATTGGTCCCTTTTTCTCTAAAGATACCATGTGGTTCCAAATCAATCACCCTCCCATGCTGTAAAAATTGTTTTTGTGGCCTTTGTCCTATACAGGCTGCCCATTCCAAATGTGTCAAGTTGGAAATGGGTGTGAAACGGCATTTTGGAAAATGCAGTGGAGTGGCATTCACAGATTTGTTGGAGGTAGACAGAATGTCTGGCAATGTAATAGCAGTCAATATTTTTGCAGTCTCTGAGCGTACATAGATTAAATGTAATTGCCTATAAAAGTTAGCACAAGGTAAAACTGAAGAGGCACTTGTCTGGTTCCACATTAGACATATAGGCGGTAAATCAGTAACAAAGGTAGTATTAATAATATATGTATTTACAATATCCTGATCTAGGGGAGGAAGCCAAGTTCCCCCTACCCATTCTGTTCCATTGTTGCTGAGGGGAGATTCTGGATCCCACCAATTTAACGGGCGAAATATTAGAGGTTGGATTACATGAACCCAGTAGATTCTTCCTTCTGCCACTTGATGGCAGTATAGCAGTAGAAAGATGACAGGACTCATTGTTGCCACCCTTGGCTAGATTTGATGTATTTTGCCAGTAGCCAATATGGACCTGTGGATAAAGAAACAGATCCGTAACCTCTCCCCCAAGCTAAAAGTGGAACTGGACCTTTCCACTGACCGCTGTGTACATCTTTGTGTATGACTTCTGGGTGAACTCCTCTATCAGCGGTCTGACCTAGGCATCTTTGATAAGCTGTTAAATCATCTCTTGTGGAGAGACATAAATAATTTAAAGCATAGGTTGCTTTGTCAAGCTGCTCTTGAGGGAGCATACCTACTGGGTTCCCCCTTTTTTGTTTTTGCAGCATGTTTTTCAATGTGTAATGTGCCCTTTCCACTATGGCTTGACCCATGGGAGAGTGTGGTATACCTGTAACATGTTTGATCCTCTAGGTGTGGAAAAATTCTTGTGTTTTGTGAGATGTATATGCAGGTCCATTATCTGTTTTTATCTGCTGAGACATACCCATAGTTGCAAAGGCACGCATCCAATGTCGGGTGGCATCCCTCGATTTCTCACCTTTGTGTGCTGTTGCTACTATGAATCCTGAACAGGTATCAATGGACATATGGACATATTTAAAAGTCCCAATGCTTGATATGTGTGTTACATCTGTTTGCCAAATGTCATTAGGTTTTAATCCTCATGGATTTGTCCCTAATGTTTGTGGCAATGAAAAAGTCTGTTGACATTGTGAGCAAGTATTCACTACATCTGTAGCTTGTGGCAAAGTTAAACTGAATTCTTTGGCTAGAGATGGGGCATTTTGATGGAAGAAATCATGAGAGAGTTTTGCCTGCCCTAATTTTTGTGGTATAGTGATTGTCACAGCGAGGGCATCTGCTTTCGCATTACCTTCCACTATAGGTCCAGGCAGAGCGATGTGTGACCTAAGGTGCAGAATCTAATATTCATGAGACCTGTGAAGTAAAAAGTTATACAAGGTGGTTAATTGTTGTAAGGTATTTGAGCCCTGAAATGTGCCCCAGCCAAACCATCCTCAGTTATTCTTATCAGAGCCCTTGGGAATTCATCAAGGTTACTGAAATGTAAACTGCGCTAAATTGGGAAAGAAAAAGCTGAAGAACAGAATACCAAGACAGCAAGAAATAGATAAAGAAAGACTGTGCCACACTGGACTAGAACCAATCATATTTTCTGAAAGGTGCGTGCGGAGTGCATGGACAAGATAGAGGGACTAATCAACTAATACATGATCGCGTGGACAGTAGTTGTAAAATGTATAAGTAGAGTGTAATGTAAACAATAGTGTGTTCTGCGTAATCATATTGATTCGTTGTCCAGAAGTCCTGAGCTCTCGCAGTTAATAACACAAAAAGATTCTTGTTAGAGACATCTTCCAGGAATGAATGCTCAATTCTCTCAACGATTCCTGTAACATAAAGAGAATCACAAACAATATTAAGAGGTTCCTGTGAAAAAGGCGAAATGCTTCTACCATGGCTGCTATTTTGACTAGCTGGGTAGATCCAGGTTGAAAGGCTATGGAATGTTCCCACTGTCCCTTATCATTTTTCCATAGGGTGAAAGCTTTGTGTGTCTGTCCTGATCCATCAGTGAAAATAGTCTTTGCCTCAGGGATGGGTGTTTTTGACTGTAATCACCGCGGTTGAAAGGGAAGTTCTTTGAAGGATTGTAACAGTGGATGTTTAGGTACTGAGTGAATAAATTGTCCCTTATAGTCCGTGAGAGCAATTTGAAATGATAGTGAGTCTCTGAAAAGATTTTTCAATTCTGTTGCAGTAATAGGAAGATGTATCACTATTGGATCATATCCTGTTAGGCTTTGGCATCGGAATCGTCCCATTGACAGTAGCTGAATCAGCATCTCACGTCGGGTGGTTACAGTTTTTGTGAAAGTGTGCGGCAAAAAAATCCACTCTAATAGCCAGAGATGATGTTCCTGTACATCACATTGTCCAATGAGAGCATAAGGTTGAAAAGATTGTAGAATTAGGAACAACCGTAAAGGCAAATTTGGGTTCTGAAGCATGACAAAGAATTTATTAGTCTTGTCACTCACATGTGCCAAAGCCTCTTGGGCAGTTTTTAACTGCCTAGGGGAGGAAAGATCTGGGTTCCCTTTTAAGAATTGGAACAGAGGGGATAATTCCTCTGTGGTGATTCCCAAAAAAGGGCGAATCCAATTCATAGTGCCTAATAGCTTTTGCAAATTGTTCAATGTGTGTATGTCAGTCTTTAAGGTTACTGGCTGTGGGGTGACTGTTGTCTCCAGCAACCTGAAACCCAGTATTTCCAGGGAGGCTCAGCCTGGATTTTTTCTGCAGCTACGCACAGGCCTCTGCTGGCAAGTGTTACCTTTAAAGCAGCAAGACAGTCACATAGTAATAGAGAATTGTCAGAAGCAATTAAAATATCGTCCATGTAATGATACATCAAAACAGATGGATACTTTTGCCGTACTGGTTATATCGCTGAGTGAACGACGAACTGACAGTGGGGCTATTTTTCATATTTTGAGGTAGCACAACCCAGGGGTATCATTCTATGGAAGCTTCATGATTGACAGATGGCAGGGAGAATGCAAATTTAGGGCCATTGTCAGGATGCAGAGGAATTGTAAAAAAGCAGTCTTTTAAATCAATTATCACTAATTCCCAGTGTTCTGGAATCATTGTGGGATTAGGTATTCCTGGCTGAATTGCTCCCATAGGTGAAATGACTGCATTGATTGCTCTGAGATCTTGTAAAAGTCTCCACTTTCCTGATTTCTTAGGAATAACAAAAATAGGTGTGTTCCATGGACTTGTGGAAGGAACTATGTAACCTAAATGTAATTGTTCTTGGACAAGGGTTCTGGTTTGATGAAGCCACTCATTTTTCAGGGGCCACTGGTTTATCCATATAGGCTTGTCTGAAAGCCAAGTCAACTTAAGAAGCGGCTTGTCATCAATGGCCCCTATTAAAAATGTGTTGAAATTATTAAACCCCATTGTTTCATAAGATCTTGTCCCCAGAGTGAGCCCAGGATCAGAAGTACATATGGTCGCAAGGTGGCAGTCTTGCCCTCCGGTCAGATAACCTTCAGTTCCCTTTCAGATTGCCATGGGATCTGTTGTTCGCCAACTCCCTCGACGACGGCTGTAGAGGGTACCAGGGGCCAATCACGAGGCCATTCCCTTTGAGATATGATGGAAACATCTGCTCCAGTGTCGACTAAACCTGTAAAAGACTTAGATTCTATTTGACAAGTGAGCAATGGTTGTTGTACTCCTATGACTTTTGACCACAATATTTGTGGGGTGTCTGTGTTCCCAAACCCTCCTGCATTTTGTTGTTGCTGTAAGATCGGTGCTGAACAGGGAATTGCTGGCAGTAGTATTAATTGTGCCAATCGGCTTCCGTGTGGCACTGTGCAGAGAGGATTAGGTGTCCAAGCCATGATTTTAATTTCCCCTTTGTAATCAGCATCAATGATTCCCGGTAGTACAAATAGTCCTGTGGGGGTTGCAGAGGAGCATCCCAGGAGTAAGGCATGTGTTTGGAATGGCTGTGGTCTGCTCAGAGAGGTGGGCAGCAGGTGAACCGAGGTGTCAGTCAGGGTTGTGGTAGTGCTGATGGCCAGCTCCAGACCGGCATTCTGGGGGAGCTCCTTGCAAGACTTGTGCTTGCATTGGTGTGATTCCTGTTGGTTTTGGGGGCACCAGAACCCATGCCCCCTTTGAAGTTTCCCTGCTGCTGTTGTTGGAGAATGTTGCTGTCTTTGTCACATTTAGACGGGCCTTGATTGCTCCAATGAAACCCTTTTCTGCAGCGGGGGCAGGGTTTACTGGGCTTTTTATTGTCTTTTTGTCCCTTTGGACACTGTTTCCTGACATGCCCCTGCTCCCCGCATTCAAAGCACTTGACAGATGCTCTGGCCACTTGCACTTGCTGGGCTATTGCAGTAGCAATTAGCTCTGCTTTGAACTTCTCTGAGCCGATGTTATCACACACCTTGATATAATCGAAGAGTGTAACATCAGAACGGTTACGTATTGGGTCCATGGCTTTTTTGCAGTTGCTGTTGGCATTTTCATAAGCAAGAGATATTAAAATAGCATCAGCTGCTTACTGTATATCAATTTGCTGTTTAACAGCTGATTGTAATTGATCAGTAAAGGTAATGTATGGTTCCTGAGGCCCTTGCCTCACAGCAGCAAAACCAGGCTCTAATTTTTTTGTATCAGGCACTTTTCGGAGTGCACGCATTGCGATAACAGTGGATTGATCCCACGCTTGTGGCCGGAGCCTTAATTGTGCTCGAGCAGTAGCATATGCTTCTGTGCCAGAGAGCTGTGATGCAGTGATATTAATAGGTGGTTGTTGGTTAGCATTGTTCAATGCCTGGATTTGAGCCAAACCTACAAATTCTGTCCACCAGACAGAGTATTGCCCTCCCCTCAAAATTGTTTTAAAAAGAGATTTCCAATCCACAGGTAACATCGTAGGAGCCTCTGCAATTGCATCCAATAAATTCATAGTAAAGGAGGAACGTAAGCCATTTTCTTTTACTGATTTCCTTAGTTCCTTTACCATTTCATATGATAATTGTTCGTGATGTGGGTTTTGATTGTGATATACAACAGGCATTGCTTGGAAAAACTCAATATCACCCTCTTCCAAAGCACATCTGCAGCATTTCTGTATAAACCTTTCTGGCTCAGGTCCCATAGGTGGTAATGGTTCCTCATCACAGTCACTA
This sequence comes from Amblyornis subalaris, assembly GCA_018881555.1. Taxonomy (NCBI): domain Eukaryota; kingdom Metazoa; phylum Chordata; class Aves; order Passeriformes; family Ptilonorhynchidae; genus Amblyornis; species Amblyornis subalaris. The sequence goes on along the minus strand of JACAXG010000551.1, from coordinate 11,819 downwards.
GAGGAATAAGAGAGTGGTCTAATTCGTGAAATATTTGCTGCAGCCCTTTTGCATGCAGTTTGCAGTATTTCTTCTGCGCTAGGAGCAGCTGCTGCCATAGCACGTATTGGGGTTAGAGGAGGATATAAATCTGGCTCTTGTCCGGAGTCAATTGGACCGGGATCAAACAGATCCTTTCCCTCCACAGTATTCTCTTCAGGTGACATTTCATTAACAAAAATAGAATCTGAAAGTGATGCAGGTGAGGCATCTGCTAAGCCACGGTCTGCATCCTTAAATTGTTGCAAAGCAGAATCTATCACACGCCAAGTAATAATATCATCAGGGTGGACATCATGATGAGTAATTTGGTGAGTTTGCAAACACTCACCCACCTTTTGCCAGTGAGAAAGGTCATAAGAACTGTCAGACGGGTACCAGGGACAAAATTGTCTGACCCATATGAGTAGCTGTATGAGTCTTTGGGGTTGGATTTTAAATCCTTGTTCCCTGGTGATACGCAACAGACAGTCTTTGTGGAGTTTTTGGGGTTTTGTTGTGCCTTGCCCCATTATAAGAAATGCTGTCCAACCGCTCACAAAGGCTAACCTGTTTCTATAGCCAGCGATGAGAGGAGCTCCTTCGTGATCAGTTGAACACACCAACGGTTGGTTCAGTCGGAGTATGCTACTGGACTGGACCACGTCAGTTGCAAAATCCCTGTTTCAGGGCCCCATTTGTAGCGTATGAAATGCGAGAGGCACAGGCTATGACCAAGTGAATCTATATTTCACAGAACTAGGATAATACTTATACAGTGTAACATGCTATGTTCAGCAAAACTTCAAAAGCCTATTCCGGGAACCCTGTAAATTCAGCTGTTAGCTTTCTTATCAGAGCCAGGTTAGCAGAATATTTTTCCTGCCCTCAGGCCATTGTGTGATAAGCGCCCCTGATAACAGCAGAAGATGTCTTCACAATGGGGGGTGGCTCCAGGGTCTTAACCGCAGAGGATGGCTCCGATAGCTTCACAGTGGGGGGTGACTTCTGTGTAGGAGCTGGCTCCAATAGCTTTAGAGTCTTCTTGTGCAACCCCACATGGGACTACATGATGTGCAATGAAATGGATAGAAACTTGCCTCAATGATACTCGTTGAAATAGCAAGATTTAATTTTCTATCATGAAAGGGAGTATATTCTTCCATGAGAGGAAATAAAATCTTTAAATCAGGGAACAATGTGAAACAAACACACAGGAGAGGAATTTTGATTAAAGGAAATGAAGCCAAAAAATCCAAAAATTCTAAAATTAAGTAAAAATTTAAATGCAATGGGACTACATGAGGTTCTGTGAAAAGCACTGAGACTTGCAGAAATAATACTCCTTGAAATCTCAAAATCCGGGAACGAAGTGAAGAGAGAGTACAAGACATAGGATGATATGAAATACAATTGAAAAATAAAGGAAATTTTGAGATTAAATGAAACATATAAAGGCAATGGGATTACATTAAGTGCAGTGAAATGGACTGAAGCTTGCCACAATGATACTGGTTTAAATCACAAGATTTAATTTCCTTTCATGAAAGGAAATAAAATCTTGAAATCAGGGAACAAAGTGAAATGATGTTCTGGAGTGATCTAGTCTATTACATGGTCCTCTGCTTTTGCCTAAAAATTTTTATTGTTTTCTCTTTCTGCACACTCCACTCCCCCTTTCCTGGTTCGGGGGGCCGGGATGGTGCTCGCTGTCTTCCAATTTGGAGGGCTGGGATTTCAGTCACTCTCTTTTGGGTTTGGGCATGGCCAGGAGGATGCTCTCTCTTCTGGTTCAGGAGACAGGAAGTCCCGTCCTCTCTTCTGGTTCTGGGATCGGGACATATTGGCTGCATCAGCAGAGAGAGGAGACCACAGCCGGTTTTCTGCTAGACCCCTGCTACGCTGTTTTGGTTCTGCGGCGGCTGCTGCCTGAGAGTAGAGACCGGGGCCGCTTCCGTCGGAGCCCTGGGCTGCTTTGTGGTTTTTTTCTCTTGCAGCGTGGAGCTGCGTGGTTTTTTCTTCTTGGCTGACTTGGGTTTTTGCCCAGGAAAAACACTTTTCCTCTTTCCCCTCAGTTGGAGAAGCTGAAGGAGCATTTCTTTGAGTGCTGAGAACTGAACTGAACGGGCTGTTTCTCCAAAACCAGCAGAAGAAGGAATCGCCGAGAGTGGAGCAGCTCCGCGCCTAGCCCCAAGCCCCGGGAAGCCAAGCTGGGGAAAGAAAGCACACCAGAAGGCTCCAGCCCAGCTGTTTTCTCCTCCTGTTACTGCCTCGGGAGGGAAAAAAGTCAACGCCAGGTAGCCACTGGATTTTTTCTCTGCTATAGGACTGCTCCGTGGGGGCGGGGGGTCTGCTTCCCCTCCACATGGAAGGCTGCCATCTTTGGACCAAGTGTTGGGAAAGGTGTATTCCTCCTACACTGCCTCCACACTCTGGACATGTTTTTGGTTTTTGTTTCTCTGTGTGTGTGGAGAAGTGGGTTCCGATGGTTTAGTGCTTAACAGTTATTTACCTTTTGTTTTCCCTTGCCTGGTGGGCAGGTATTTGGTTTGTTAATAAAAAGTTTAATTTTTATTTTTACTTTTGTCTATTAGTATTCATTCCCTATTTGTGGAAAGGAGATTCTTGGAACTGTCTTGAAGAGAAAGACAGCCCAAAGTGTATCTCTCCTAAATTTGTCTCTAAACCAAGACAAAATCTGGCGCCCAACGTAAGGTGCTAGAGAAAGTTAAAAAAAAATTCATTACATTCTTGTTTAAGACACTTTGTATTGAGTACAGCACTCGGTAGTCATGCTATCTGCTTCTATGTCTTTCTGGCACCTATGCATGTGTGCTTATCCATATGTTTTGGCAATTGTGGCCCTGGCATATGTCTTTTACATATCAGGGACACAAATCAGGATTGCTGCATTGATAGGCCCTGTGCCAATAATCTATCAAATGATAACATCAGGGGAAATGAGAGTTATTTGGGATGTGTGTTCTCTGCTATTTCCCCGTCCTGATCTCGGCAGCATTTTTTGGGAGTTTATTAATCATTGTGATGCCTTTCTCTCCCGGACCCTAAAATCATGAGCCAGACACAGTAAGGGTGATAAAAAGGGGTTACCTTTATAAGGATCCTTAGGTGCACAATTCGTTAGGTGGAAAAACGCTGAAAAATGCCCCCCCACGTGACGTGTATACAGTTTTTATAATTTTGCAAATTAGCATATCTGACAAGAATCACCAATTAGAATTGTAATTTGTGAGATAATTTCCCCCTCATTGTAATCCCTTCTAAACCCCTGCCCTCAGATGAGAACTAACTTTGTTTATAAAAATATGTCTCGAAGAGCTGGTCTCAAGACCAGAAGAACCAAGATAAGATAGGGCCTTGGAACGTGTTTTGTCTTTCTGCCTAACAGGGCAGGGAAAAGTACTGGGAAAATAAGGTGCAAAGCTACAGCTATATGTGTAAAAATTACAGACAATATATAAGAGAAAGAAGGTACAAACTCCATTTGACATCATTTCTCACCTTTTTTTAGAGACTAACAAGACTCTACCTTGTCTAGTCTCTATATATCTAACAACAGTACCGACTTAGACAGCCGGCTATCATACAAACAACAATTATAATTACAGCTACTATGAACACTTCTTTTATCCAGGGCCAGTTTGGTAAACATGAAGTGAGGGTGTCAGATAAAATCAAAGTTCAAGGTGTTATTTCTGAGACCTACTTAATGTAAAATTTGAGTTTGCTTCTGAATTTCAGCCAAATCCTTCCTAATTCTTCCACTCTGGTCCACATAAGAACAGCAAGTGGTCAGTTGTTCTTATTAAGAGCTTTGGATATATTTTGGATTAGGATCCCATGCAAATCCCGGGGCCAACCCTGAGTCATGGTTACCAATTGTGTGGATAACAGACATGAAAAGAACAATTTAAACCACATCATTCTAATCTGCATGAGTCTCTGTTTTCCCAAAGATTTCAGGAGCAGAAACCTTCTTAACTCTAGAGTAGTGGATCCACGGTCCCTTGCCAGCAACCTTGACTGTGGTAAAGGTGGTCAGCAAAACTTGGAATGGTCCTTTCCACTTAGCTTGTAAAGGCTCACTGTCCCACCATTTAACGTAGACCCAGTCTCCAGGCTGGAACGGATGAGCAGGTGTGTCCAGTCCTATTGGCCTGGATAACACGATGAATCTCTGCAGCTTCTGCAAAGTAGAACTTAAAGCCATTAAATACCTCTGTAAATCAAGTTTCCCCTGCATATGATTTTTTCCTGGAATATGTGGAATTTGATAAGGGTTGCCATATAATATTTCACAGGGACTTATGTTGTCCCTCTGCCTTGGTTGGATACGAATTCTAAGTAAAGCTATGGGCAAGGACTGAACCCATGACATGGATGCTTATTGACAGATCTTACTAATATGGGTTTTAAGTGTTGCGTTCATATGTTCGACTTTGCCACTTGCTCAGGGCCTGTATGGTGTGTGCAGGTCCCAAGTGATTCCCAGAATCCTGCTAACTTCCCCGACCACTGTTGCAACAAAATGTGGTCCCCTATCTGATGACATCCCCAAAGGAGCACCAGACCTTGGAATTATATGATTGAGCAAAACTTTCACCACCTCCTTGGCTGTGTTGGTGCAACAGGGGTAAGCCTCAGGCCATCCACTGAAGATGTAGACCAATACCAATACATACCTGTATCCCTCTTTACGTGGAATCTCAGCAAAATCTATTTGCCAATAATCTCCAGGAAGATCCGCTGTATTTGCTACTCCTAACACAACCCTTTTGCTTGTGTCAGGGTTGCTTCTACAACAAATTTCACACTTGCTCATTATAGACTGTACAATATCAGTCATTCCTCTTCCTATTACTACCTTTCTCAGATATTTCAAAAGATCATCTGTTCGCCAATGAGTGCTTTCAGGTTCTTGCTGAGCTATTTTCCAAAGGATCAGGGGTGGGACTACAACCTGCCCTACTGGTGTGACAGCTCACCCACTCTGTTTTCAGCTTTAAGGAGCTTAATTAATTCGTGATCTTTTTGATCATACTTGGGAGTGAATCCTGACAGATTAATTTCTTTTTGTGATACCACTGCGAGAATGCCTTTTCCTGCAGCCCCTTTTGCTGTTTCATCAGCAAAGTGATTTCCCAGTTCAGGAGTGGTTTTTCCTTTTCGGTGACCTCTACAGTGCATGATAGCTACCTCTGTAGGTTCCCAGATGCTCTGCAGGAGTGCAAGGATCTGTTCAGCATATTTGATCTTACTACCCTGAGTGGTCAGCAGTCCTCGTTCCTTCCAGATGGCTCCATGGGCATGGACAACACTAAATGCATATTTAGAGTCAGTCCATATGTTTACTTTATTTCGTTCACTCACCTCTAGGGCCCTCATCAGTGCAATCAGTTCAGCTTTCTGCGATGATATGTCTGATGCCAGGGCCCTTGCCTCAATCACCTTGTCTGTGGTTGTCACTGCATAACCTTTCATTCGCATACCATCTCTCATGAAGCTGCTTCCATCGGTGTATAGCTCCTAGTCTGGGTTTTCTAGAGGCACGTCCTTCAGGTCTGGTCTGCTGGAATAGGCCTGTTCTATTGTCTGTAAACAATCATGCTCAGGCACATCGTTAATTGATGTGGAGGACAGAAACATGGCAGGGTTAACGACAGAAGTTGTTTTCAAGGTAACATCATCCTGTTCTAACAACACAGCCTGGTATTTAAGCATCCTCCTAGGGGACAGCCAATGGCTCCCCTTTTGTTCAAGTACAGTGTAAATGGGTTAACCTGAGGGAAGACCCCAGATCCCCAATAAAATTCTTTAGAGGATATAAAGATGGCAGAAAACAGGCTGCGAGCTTGAAATATGGTAAAATAGTTTATTCACTAATAGTACTAAGAATAGGAAGAATAATAATAAAAAATATTAAGGCATAATATACAAATACCATTCTCCTCCCAACACATCCCAATCTTTCTCACTGATCACGCAAAGGACAAACATGGGATTCTGATCTTTTTTGATTAAGAGTTCTTATTGCCACTTTATGAGATAAAGAGTTCTTTCTGTTGTGCAGTGAGGTTCATCCCACGGAAGATAACTCCCTACAGAATGTCTTCAGCATGGTCCCAAACCTTCAGGAAAACACAGCCCATCCAGATTTTGCAGTGGTGAATCCTTCCTCTCCCACAATACACTTGCGGTTTGTGGGTCACAAGAAAAGTCCGATGGGGTTAAGCTTTTTAAGGACAAGTCATTCCAGCTTAAAGGTACCAGTAGTACAGTCCCTCTCTCTCTCTCATTCATAATCTCCAGAATATGCAATTTAATCTGCTCATGACATAAAGTGTTCTTATTCTCAGGCTGTGAATTCCAGATCCCCCCATGTTTGTATTTTGTGAATTAGAGAAGAATAGTTTGGTTCTATTACAGATCACTCCACAGCTCACAGAAAGGTGGGTTATACCTGATGGTAAAATGGCTTCTCCTCTGGTATTTCCTGTTTCTCTTCTGTTAAGCTGCTGGTCGCCATATTTAGTCCCTTCACGTGACTTGCTTTCCTTTCTCTCTGACTTGGAAGAAAAGTTAATATTTGCAAAAAAATGTCTGTAAGGGAATTTATAGAGCTCACATGTTCACATCAGATAATATTCGGCTGCTTTCTCCCCCATGGTCATACGACTGCGTCTCTATCTGCGAAAGGGGGGGCAGTCTCTCCTCCCGAGCCACGCCGCTTGTGCTGGCAGTTTACAGCAGTTCACAGCAGCCTCACCACCTGCTAATTAGCTACAATCTTATCTCAGCAAGGTCACCCTTTGATCTCACCACATCTATCTCCGAGAGGAAAAGGAGGGGGGAACTTCCGCAGTCTCGGCTGGCTCGTCTCGGCTTGTCTTGGCTCCTCTCGGCTCATCTCGGCTCCTGCTTGGCTTGGCCCCTCCGTGGTCCAGATGGCAACAGGCCAGATCTCTCTCGGGTCGACATAGAGCAGGCCGGTGGGGGCCGGGTCCCCGCCGGACCCCAGGCCGTGGGCCCCAGGCCCAGGGCACCCTCCTGCTGTGGATGTGGCAGGAGAACAAGAAGAGAGCACCACTTCCTGGGTGGTTTGATTAAAAAATCTCACCACGGAGGCATTCCTGAAATCAAGTGGCTTAAACAACTGTCCATCACCTGTTTTAACCAATCAGATTTTCTCCACACCGGGTCAAACTACCACATACAGTTAGTACTGCATTGGGTAGCTACACTACAATGTGTTGCCCAAGGGTGAGTTTCTGGGCCTCTTGGATCGAGATGACAGTAGCCATCACAGCTTTCAAACACCCAGGCCACCCTTGGCTGACATTGTCTAGCTGTTTTGAGAAGTAGGCCACAGCCCTYYGCTGRTTTCCMAGGYGCTGYGCCAGTACYCCCAGAGCAACGTTCAGTYACTCRTGTAAAGAATTCAAAAGTTTTAGTTAAGTCTGGCAGTCCCAATGCTGGGGCTGACATCAGAGAACGTTTCAGGTGTTTAAATGCAGCCCTTGTGCTCTCTGTCCACATGATAATTCCTTTTTCGGCTGCTTTTAGTGCTCCATACAGAGGTTTTACCAGGAGTCCATAATTTGGTATCCATAAGCGACACCAACCTACCATTCCTAGGAAAGCTTGCCTCTCTCACGGTGTGGGGCTCTGGAAGGCGACAGATGGCTTCCTTCCATTCTCTGCTGAGTTGTTGATGTCCATGGAAGATCTCAAGCCCCAAATAAATCACTGCTTCTTTGGCAACCTGTGCCTTTTCTTTTGACACCTGGTATCCACTTAGTCCCAAAAAGTTTAACAACCTTATAGTGAGTTCGATGCAGTTATCTCGCATTTTAGCTGCAATCAATATATCATCAACAAAATGAAGAATAATCCCTCCTGATTCTTGTCTTCTCCAATCTTCCAATTCCTTTGCTACCTGGTTTCCCAATATTGCTGGGCTATTCTTAAAACCTTGGGGTAGGACTGTCCAAGTGAGTTGTGTTTTCCTCCCTGTTTCAGGATTGTCCCACTCAAAAGCAAAAAGCTCTTCCCTGTCTTTATGCACAGGAATTCAGAAAAAGGCATCCTTAAGGTCTAAGACAGTGAACCACCCTAATTCATGTCACTGTGCTCAAAAGAGTGTAGGGGTTTACTAACACTGGGTGTATGTCCTCTGTTAATTTGTTAATTGCCCTTAAATCTTGCACTAATCGATAACTCTTACCATCCGCCTTCTTTACCAGCAGGATGGGTGTGTTATACCTAGATTCACATTCCACTAATAACCCAAACTTAAGGAACTTTTCAATTATAGGTGCCAACCCCCTATGGCCTTCTGACTTCAAAGGGTATTGTTTTTGCCTTATCGGTGTGGGTCCTGGTTTGAGTGCAATGATCACAGTTTCTGCTCATTTGGATCTTCCTGAAACATCATTGGCCCACACTATTGGAATGACAGCATTTTCAACTTGTGTGGGAACTCTGCCACACTTATCCTGTATGAAAAGAGCAGCTGCTTTGACAAATTTAGTCTCAGGAATTATAATTTGTACTCCCCCTCCCCTTTTAAATTTAATTTCTGCTTCCAATTTTTCTAGTAAGTCCTTCCCCAGCAACGGCTTGGGTGAGTTAGGCACGTAAAGAAATTGGTGAGTTACCCATTGCTTTCCCAATTTGAATTTTAAAGGCTAGAAGAAAGGCCGCGTTTCACTTACCCCTGTGGCACCAATCACGTCTACAGTATCTTGACTCATTTTCCCTTCTAAAGTATTTAACACAGAATATGTTGTCCCGGTATCCACAAAAATTTCAACGTCATCTTTCCCCAGCTTAGCTACAACCAAAGGGTCTGCATGCGGGGATAATCCCTTCGGTCCCTGTAAATTCCCATTCACAACTAATTCAGGAGCCGGGGGTGTCCTTTTCGCCTGCATCGGACACTCGTTCTTCCAGTGTCCCCTTCTCTTGCAAATAACACATTGACCTTTTCCTTGGAGTACTCCTTTTTGGCGCATTAGAGGACTTTCGCTGATCACCCCTTCTATTCTGCTGGTGTCTATCCCTGGCCGTTGAATCCCTATTTTGATATATTTTCCAGGCTGTATTCAACAATTTATCTGTCATGTGTCTCATCCATCTTCTGTAGCTTTTTCCTTATGTCATCTGCAGTTTGGCCTATAAACAAATAAGCTAGGTGAGTTTGCTGTGCAGGTGCTTCGAGATCCAGATTTGTATACTTTCGTGCAGCCTCTTTGAGCCTATTCATGAAGTCTGTAGGGGTTTAATTTCTGTCTTGTCTGACTTCATATAATTTGCACCCATTCACTGCTTTAGGAATGGCATGTTTCAGGCCAAGTACTATCCAATTCTGATAACCTTTTAACTTTGCCATTTTGTCTACCACATTAGGGTTCCACCCTGGGTCATTTAAAGAGAAAATATTGACTGGCCCTTGAAGATTTTCAGCTGCAATTAGAGTCTCTATAGCAGATATTGATGCCTTATCCATTTGAAAAGCAGAGGCCGAGGCAGGATAAGAGGGTAAGAAAAGTAAAAAATTTATTTAAGGTACAGAGAAAGCAAAAACCTTTCCCAGAGCTGCCCCTGGGACTAACCGCGCTTGTGGGGATGGGCCCAATCCCTGCGGCAGCGCCAAGCAAGTGTAAGTTATATAAAAGGTAAAAAGGTCTAAAAAGGGGTGTAAGAGGTATAAAAGGTGTCCCGCATGCTCAAGCTTCTACTATTATAGGGTTTTAGTGAATTAACATAATTTACAAATATTCTCCAATGAAAAGCAAAATTTAATGAGACTATTCCTCACGGCAGGTTTCTATTGGATGTCTCTGCTTAGTTTGATAGCTTCGTTTTTCGGTCGTCATAAAGTGATATGTGTGACTGCTGAAAAGCTGTCAGCAGAGGCCTTCTAACTCTCCCAGCATTTTCGTGAGACTTCTCTCTCTCTCTCTTTTCCCAGGCAAAACTATTATAAACAATCCTAGGAGTTTTTGTAAATTAATTAAGCTTCGTACAGCTGCGCTTTGCTATCATTTTTGCTTAGATAAATATTTTGGAATAGGTGTTGTTAGAATTGACCAATGAACTTGGTAGGTGGCTGACCAAGGGTCCAATAGACTCTTGACATTTCTATAAACTTCAAGCAAGCTAAGGGATATAAGCCGCTCTGTATAATAATAATAAACTCCGCATCACTTTGTTCTCCCTGGACTCTGTGTCGTATTTCTTGGGACACTTGTGACAGATATGTCCAACTCTGGAATGCTTAAGTACGATAACTGGATCTATTTTGTCTAGGACAGGGTTCATTATTATTTATGAGTTTCAGTGGAAAGTTACAGGAATTCTATTATTCTAACATTAAACTCTAATATATATATAAAGCTAGAAAAGCAAAAAATCCCCTGGCATCAACATGGCTGCCCTATTAACCATCCCTCTCTCTGTTTCATCTAATAATGTGTCTAGCATTACATTCAGGTCACCCCAGTCCGGGTTTTGTGTCTTAATAGCCCTATCTACAAGGTTAGCTACCTTCTCTGGATCGTCTCTATACCGTCTAACCAAGGCTTTCCACTGCGGCAGTTCTGTGAGAGAAAACGGTGTTTTTATGTAAATCACACCTTGATTCCCAATTGCTTGCATTAGAGGGACTTGTATGGCAGGCTCCTCCCTTTCTGATTCCCCTTTTCTAGATCTGGTATGCTTTGCTACTGGGCTGTGTGCTTCCATGGCCTCTTGGTCTGCCTTTCCCCTCTTCCTCCTGGCTGCCATAGCTTCAGCAGCTTCATCCTCGCATTCTTCTGAAGGACTATCTGTGTCTGAACCACTCGCCTGTTTTACTTGGGGCTGTTCTGCTGGTACTGGGTGTTACATCATGTTATGGGTTAGAAAAAATGAAACTTGTTTCCTTTCCCTCAGGTACTAGGCAGGCTGTGTAGGTGGGGAGGGGCTGGCCGGGAATTGATGGGCGATACTTAAGAACAAAAGGGAGTTATCTGTCCAGCCGCATTCCACGCTAACGACACAGAATGGACGATACTTAAGGACAAAAGGGATGACTCGCCCAGCCCAGAAGCCAGGACAATTCCCCCAGTTAAAGAAAAACAAAGAGCTGGAACTATTGGCAAGTAAGTTGTTTTCCCCAGAGGCTGGAGCATCGCGAGAAAACTCCCCGAGACTTGGGCGAGAGGTGGGTGGAGACCGGACTTGCTTGGCTCTCGCTGGGCTCGGCGTTCGGTGAAGACGGTCGTGTCTGCAGCGAGTGCCGGTTTCACTCCGGGAACACTGCTACACTGCAATGTCTCCGCTGGCTGGCTCCAGAGCACGGATACACTGTGACATCCCCGAGGGTCCCACAGCGGCACAGGGTACAGAGCTACGCTGTAACCAAATCGCCGCCCGGAGCTACTTGTCTCTGCTGTGTGTGGTGGGTGATTCTCCACAAGTGGCTATGGCCAGCTTTGATGACATCACCTCCGATGTGGAGCCCTCCTTCCCAGAGGAGGAGGAGTCGGAGGATGAGATGGACGTCTGATCCCCACCCCCTCTCTCTCTCCCCTTGTGAGTGCATTAGAGCAAGGGCAGAACTGTCAGTTTTGAGTTAAGTCCTACCCCCTGTTCTGGAAAGTTCTGTTATACTCGACGCCCCATTGGTTGAAGTCTTTTGTATCCACCCCCTTATTGCTCTGATTTGTTGTTGTACCCTCAGATCCTCCCCTTACCCTACTTCCCATTGGTTGTTACCCCTTTACTCCTCCCCTTTG
>JACAXG010000056.1:5115200-5398922 GCA_018881555.1 Amblyornis subalaris | reverse complement strand
GGTGCCTCCATTGTCGTTCCTCTCACATATTCTCACTCCTACTCTTTTCTAGTTGGAAAATTACAACTACGCCACAAACTTTGTTATGATTTCTTCTTAAATCTGTTATCACAGAGGTGTTACCATCATCTCTAATTGGCCCAACCTTGGCCAGCAGCACGTCCATCATCAGAGCTATCAGGGATTGGCTCTGCTGGACATGGCGGAAGCTTCTAGCAGCTTCTCACAGAAGCCATCTCTGTGGTCCCCCCACTACCAAAAACCAGGCCCTGCAAAACCAACACAACTTCTTTTTCACTTAGWGATCATAGTTAATGGATTTCCTATTAGTTGTAGAGCAAGTGATTTTTATATAATTACTGAGCTCACTCTGCGTTGTTTAAAATTCAGCTGAATTATCTTGTACTTTACAAATTCATTGATCCTACACTATCCATCTCCAACCTTCTGAAATGCTGGGCCTGCTTGTTTTGGCCATCTCTTTCCCATTTTCTAATTAACAACTTGTTTTCATTTGGTAAAYTCATTGCAATCCATTTGTTTCTGATGGTTCTTGAGTTTTGTGGAACAGGGACCTTCAGCTTGTGTAAACGGGCACAGCACAAGCAGAGCTCAGGAAAGCACTGATGTCAATGGATGAAGATTTCTTTCTAGTGAGGACAGGAACAAGAGAAGACACAATTTATTTTTGTTTCATGAAGAATAACAAAGATCCACTAGCAAATCAGAATATATTGCCATTTYTCCGCTCTATATTATTCTTATACTGATTTATTAAAAATCGAATACTCACGGACAAAAACTCTCTAACGAATTAAAGTTAGAAAGTGGTATGTTTATTCGGCCGGCGCCTGCGTGGGATCATTCCTAAAAACGCAGTGCCAAATTGTAAAACARTACAGCGTTGTTTTTATCTACAAAAGTTCTAACTATTAAAAATAAAAAATACGTATTCATAGCATAAACACCTCCCATTCCCGCTTTGTATGATAATTAGCCAAAATATCATTAAGCATGCGTTGTTTGCTCTTTGAATTGAGTCGGTGGGTGTATTTTGAGTGACTGTCGTGAAAAATGTGAAGTAAGCCTTGGTCTTCCTCTCTTCAACTCTTCACTTCTTCAGTTTTCACAATAGTTTTGGCCCTGAGGTTCATTCTGTACCCTCTCCTGTCACCCCTGAATAGATATTTCAAATAGAGAAATTAATATTTGTCTACTTTTCTCTTAGATCTTAGTATTCTAAGTCTTCTGGTTCTTGTTATGAACACAGCTGTACAAATATAGGATGACAAAGAATTAGTCAGCCCCATTTTAGGCCTAGCTTSTCCAGCAATTATTAACCTCTTAATTAACTCCAGCTGATTTTATCTGTTACATTTGTTCTAACTAACCTTACTAATTCTAACAAAGCTAACTTTAAATAAAAATCTAAAAATCCTAAAACTTCATGTTTCAATACTCTGTTTCCTGGAAAGTTTTGGTTCACCAACTCATTAGATCCTGAACGTTATTACTACTATATATCTATCTATCTACCTATCTATAATCCATATTCTAAACAGCTTTTGTACCAAATTCTCTTCTTTGTTGCACTGCTTTACACGATAAATTATTATAGAGATACAGTGATGTACACTGTGTGACTGGGAGAATTGATCTGAATATTTTATTATCTTATGGGTGAAAAAATAAAAATCAGTAATTACCAGAAAAATAGAATGACAGAAAGATGTCTGATACCTGTTTGAAAACTAYTGCTGTTTATTTAGGAGGGGTAGACCATCACAATGAGTTTACAGCCAAGATGATGACCCCAATGAACGATTCTGTAAAGGAGCAAGGGACACTTCCAAATCAAGTGCCCTTCTCCTCAGCGGGGAATGCAACTTGCTGGATGTTAACTGACAATACCACCCAGCTGGTACAAACTGGTTCAGGACATTCTCCAAAATGCCCAAAGCAAAACTGCTTGAGAGAGAATTTTGATTAGCGTGTCCACGGCAAGGCCACCCCCTCGTGAATCCAGCCCCAAGGGGCAGGAAGCACCCAAGATTCGTAAACGCTCGTGATCAAAAGGAACGACAAAAGTCACAGGGTCTGCCAAAACTCACCAAGTTTTATTAGTAAACTACATCCTAGGAATGCTAATGACTATGTTAGTCCCTAACCTACCCTATCTACACCTGGCAGGGGTTTGGGTGGAAGGGATAGGGTGAAAAGGAAGAGAGAAAAGAAGAGCTGAGTTAAAGAGCAGGAGAGAGAGAAAGAAAGAGGAAAAAAAGAGAGAGAGAAGAAGAGATGAGCAGTCATGGTTCCAGTGTCGATCCAGTTTATGGGGATCTGATTCCTGGTTCCAGCACCTCTCCTGCTGATGGGTGTCTCATTCCTGGTTCCAGCATCGACGCAGCCAATGCAGATCTCATTGCTGGTTCTGGTGTTGAGTCAGCTGATGGAGACATCATTTGCGGTTCAAGCATTGATCCAGATGATGGGATGTCCAGGGTCCTRGGAGTACTGCCCAGGCTTGAGGGGGGTCCTTTGCATGGAGAGCTTTCCCTGCCCTGAAGACAGGTTTCTCGCTTTCCATGCAAGCTTCTTGTCATGCACAGTCCGTTCTTCCAGACTTTTCTGGAAATGGGTCGGCAGTGTTGGGGCTCTTGGGTGCTCTGGATTCTGCACTATATTCCATGTTCGTGTCTCGGCTTCATTGCTGCCCTTTTGCTGTTCTGGGCTGGGCTTCTCTCCAGGGACTAGAGGAAGGATGGGTGTCCCAGAAGAGTGGTGTCCTCCCTCTGCATGGTCCCTTTCTCCAGTCTCTTCTTCTTTGTCACGTCCGGTTCTTAGCAAGAGTCCTTGGTTATTGTCAAAAGCTCTTGCGTGTTTTTACCAAGAGTCCTTGGCTGACTCCACAGCCATGCGGCTGTGGCTGTTTGACACACACACACCGGCCTCCCATCTTGTGGGACTCTCCAGCTGTGTTGCTCCCACGGGATGCTGAGCAGGCTGAGGGCCAGCCAGCATGTCGGGGACCCGGCCTGGTGCTGGCAGTGAGGCACTACTCCTCAGGCCGTCCCCYCAGGCAGGAACACCGGCACAGCCTGCTCAGAGCCCGCAGCGCCCGCCTGAAGCGCGAGGGACGTRTCCTGCGCACGGCCTGCGGCTCGCTGAGGCCATGGGCTTGGGTGTGGCTGAGCAAGGCCTGCACTGGCAGCTGGCCAAAGGCCTGTGCCTCCTGAGGGGCGGGCACAGGGAGCTGCTCTCCTGCAGCACTGCTCAGGCTTTGGTCTCTGTCCTCTTTCACATGAGACTGGTCTTGGTCTGTGTCTTGCCAGTCTTCCCCAGCCAAGGCACCCTCCTCAGTCCCTGGTGGTGGGAGGACTGACCCCTCTACTGCCCCCACTTGTGGCCCACTGAGGCCATGGGCTTCTGGCCAGCTGGACAAAGGGCTGGCTGGGCTGCAGGGGCTGTGCGGGGCAGCTGCCTGGCTCTCTGCCCCTGCAGCTCTGCCCTGCTGGCCAAAGGCAGGAGGAGCTGCCACGGCCTCCTCTGGTGCCTCGGCAGCTCTGGCCGGGCCAGTGCCTGCTGGCTCCGAGCCCGTGGCAGCGGCTGTGGCAGGAGCCGCGCTGGGCACGTCAGCGACTGCCTGTGCTGCTGCTGCCTCTGGGCCCAAAGTGCTGAGACAGCTGGGCTCCTCCTGGGCAGCGGTGTCAGGCTCCCACTCATTCCCCGGGCCCAAGGGGTTGTCCCAGAGSTTGTAGCWGATGTCGTCTTCCCCTTGGGACAGTTCTTTYTCATTGCTGGCTTCCCCTTGGGACCACTCTTTCGCCTTAGCCTCTTCTCTGTAGGACACCTCTTCATCATTGTCAYATTCCATTTGGGACAGCTCTTGGTGTCTCTTGTCTTCCTCTTGGGACAGCTCATTGTCATTGATTTTGTCCCCTTGGCAGAGCTCTTGGCGGCTGTTACCTTCAGAAAGTTTCTGTTCCTTGTCCAAGGCAGCACACTGATTTGAGAGGTTTGCTTCCAGCCAGTCCAGCACACACTGATAAGCGATTTCTTCCCAGGTCTGGAAGACTGGGCTGGCTTCCCTGAGTGGGGGCAGTCTGTGCTCCGCAAGGGCCGGGCACSTCGTGTCCAGCTCCTGTGGGCGCTGCCTCTGGGACGTGGTGCTCAGATTCTGAGCAGTGTTTGCAGGCAGTGTCAGAGATGTGCCAGTGAGGTTTTGCCTCCTTTGCACACAGGACACTGCTGGGTCCTGCTCTGACACTTGCCCGTGGCACCAYGTCCCTGGAAGCCTGCCCAGGGCAGCTGACACAGGCCTGCTTTGTGCCTGCTCCTGCTCTTCTGTGGGCCGCTGGCTGGGCCTCTGGACCCCAGTGGAGACCACGCGGGACACTCGTACAGGGATACGGCTCCTGTACACCATGCAGGTCTCATGCCATGGGCGCTGGCCTACTGGGCTCCTGGGCTTCAGCCCCTGGGAAGGCTCTGTCTTGCAGAGCACTGTCAGTGCTGGGCCCTGCTTGCCCAGGGAAGCAGACACAGGCATGCTGTGTGCCCGGTCCTGCTGGGCTGTTGGACGCTGGCTGGGCTTCTGGACCCCAGTGGAGGCCATGCGGGACACTCGTACAGGGATATGGCTCCTGTACTTCTCCTGGGATGTGCGGCTACCTACCCGCATCCCTGTCTCCAGCTCCTCAGATGGCTCTGTCTCGCAGGGCAAAGGCTGTGGTGGGTCCTGCTCTCCCARGGGAGCTGACACGGGCATGCTGTGTGCCTGGTCCTGCTGGGCTGTCGGCCSCTGGCTGGGCCTCTGCATTCCAGTGGAGACCATGCGTACAGGGATACGGCTCCTGTACTTCTCCTGGGATGTGCGGCTACCTACCCGCATCCCTGTCTCCAGCTCCTCAGGCGGCTCTGTCTCGCGGAGCAAAGGCTGGGCTGGCTCCTGCTCTCCCAGGACAGCTGACACAGGCATGCTGTGTGCCCCGTCCTGCTGGGCTGTCGGCCACTGGCTGCGCCTCTGCATTCCAGCGGAGGCCACGCGGGAGACTCGCACAGGAATACGGCTCCTGTGCTTGGTGTGYGTGTCGTGGGCTGTGGTGCGGTGCAGGGCAGCCCTCAAGCTCTGCGAGCCTGTGGCTGTGCCCTGCTCAAGGCAGTTGGCCCGAGAGTCGGGCTTCGCCTTCTCCTCCGTTGCCATCTCTGTCGTCCTCTGCAGCAGAGCTCTCCAGGGAGCTGCTTCCTCGCGGGGGACCAGAGCGGCACTGCTGGGAGCAGATCCYCGCGGGTCAGGGCAGTGACGCCCTGCAGGGTCACAAAGGCCTCTGTGCTGATGCAGCCCCGCATCACCAGGGGCCCTTGGCAGGCGCCTGTGTCACAAAGGGCCACGCCCGGCACTCCTGCAACAGCGGGACCACCCGGAATGGGGCTGGAACCGGCTGCGCCCTCAGGGCACAGCCCCTGGACTTCTCGACTTCTGGAGGCCCTGCTGTGCCCTGGCTCCCGTCAGGCTCTCGACACAGTCCCACAGGCCATCCTGATCTCCAGATTGCAGAGCCCTGGCTTTGAAGGCTGGCCCATTTGGTGTATGAGTTTTTGTCCGGACGGACGCAGCCAGAGGCCTGTGCTCAGTGGCTCCATGTCCTGGTGGAGGTGAGGGATGAGGGGTGTCCCTCAGGACTCTGCTGTGGGACTGGGACTCGTTAATGTSTTTCTCAACGACACAGGGAGTGGGATGGAGCACACCCTCAGCACCTTTACAGCTGACAGGAAGCTGAGCCGGACGGGTGACACAAGCAAAGGAAGGGACCATCSAGAKGGACCTGGACAAGCTTGAGACGTGGGACTGCAAGGGATGTTCGACAAGTTTATGGTCCTACACCTGGGACAGGGCATTTCAAGGATCATCGAGGCTGGAAGAGACTTTCCAGGTCTTCTAGGTCTTCAAGTGTGTCAAGGAGCAAAATGGATCAGTGAAAGCAGAGGACTGGTTTTATTTAATGGAGTTATTGTTATCTGTAACATCAGTAGTCCAAATACCTCCTCCACCAAATGAAGCCTTTAAACTTCATATTAAATGGTTTCTTTTGTGTTATGAACATTGCATTTTCCCTTTTCTCCTTAATCTATTCCCAGCACACAGGCGGTAAAATTAGAAGCTCACTGAATCATCTGTGTTCACCAGAACAAGAAAGCTCTGATGGTGGTAGGCTGTGTGCTTTGAATGCCAAGACATGGGCATGTGTATGTAGCTGTCATGCTGGTGCCAGGAAATTGTCCAAGACAGAAAGCCCATAGCACCTCGATCCTAAGAAGAACCCACAGCAGAGAAGAAGGAATGATCAAAATCAGCGCTATGCAATACCACTGTACATTTTACTTTATCTTCTGTATTGCTCTATGTTCCAGTAGCAAGCAGACATTTTTCTGTATGCCAATAATTATGATGTTTTTCTCACTAGTGATGTAGGTCTAAGGTTTTTAAAGTATGTTGGCACTTAATTCTCTAATAAATTGAGAGGCTTATGAAGGGATTTGACTGTCTAGATACCTTTAAAAGTCTCTTCTTTCAACTAAAATTTTCTGAAGTCTGTTTCTCTACTTCAGCAAACTGTGAATTGGGCCTAAGTTTACTTCCTTGGTAATTTATTTTATCAATTTTTGCGTGTATGACTTGTATTAAAAAGGCAAATCACAAAACCAGTATTTCATTCTTTTCAGTGCTTGAGGTAATTGATGACTAATAACACCACTGTTTTGAACTGATGTGTACCTACTCCTCCTTCAAAGAAAAGAACCTATGTCAACTCTGCAAAATTCTAGGACAACATGAGGAAACTTTTGAATTCTTCTCCTCGAGGAGCAGCACTTTTCTTGCAGCTGCAATAATTACAATGCTCTATATTTATTGCAGTTCAGRAGAAAGGGGAAAATTAAGCTGTGACACTTCTCTGTAGAATTGCCATTTTATTTAGAGACAGTGTGAAGATTGGGGTGCATAATCAAACAGAAATGGAGACACTTGCCCCACTGTGTTATCAATTATACTTTAGATAAAGAGATTTTTCCATCAATGCCCTATTTAGGAATTAATGTAGCTTTTGCTTTCAAAGTGATAGGTGAAGTTTTGGCAACCAAAGTTTGGTTTTAAACAGAGTACAAGAATCAGAAATAGAGTTACCTAGATTTGTATTCTTGTGCAGAGAAATGTAGGATAAGGTCCTACTACCAAGCACGCCTGTAAATACTCTTTCAACTACTTCTCTCATCTTCAAGTGCCAGTTCATCACAACTGTAATAAATTCTTCAAGGACAACCTTATTCAACTTGAGAAATACATATACTTTTTCATGATTTATTGAAATATCCTGTTTAGCTCATGTGCACCTGCTTACTCTCTTTCTGGAGCAACTTGATGAAGAAGCAATCTTCAGAACTGTTATGACAATAGGGGGGTACCTTGATTTATTGCTGGGCTAGGCTGGCAGATAACTCCCTCTTCACAGGGAGCAAGGGAAAAGCAGGGAAGGATGTGCAGTTAGATGCTTCCAGAGCTAATCTTCTAAGACTTGAAGTATTAAAGTAATTAAAGTCACTTCTGTCTTGTTTGATCATAATTGAAATAACTGTGAAATAATTACAAGTAAGATATTTTTTTCAACCTCAAACATTTGTAATCCAGTACTTAAAAAAAGAAAGGGCATCAAGCAGAGGATACGAGCAGCAGTATCAGAGTCAGAACAAGGTATTTTTTCTCAGAATCTTGGTCTGTTTTCTCTACACTGCTTATTAGATAGCACTGAATATGTTATAAGGGTTATCATGGTATCCACGTGCACTGTTACTCTCTGAATATTTGATTTAATTGCCATCAGATGATATTTTATCTAGAACTGCTTCAGTGTTAATTGTGCAGAGGTAGATGATAGGATGTCACAAATATCTAGATAGGATGTCACAAATATCTAGAAAGGTCAAGTACACCCACAATTTACAAAGACCAGTGAGCGGATTCTAATTTACATTTTTTTACTATTAGTTCATTGCAAAATGAGCCCAAATACTATATTATGTTTACCTAGTTAACAACAGGAGAAAAAAGTCAGCACTATGCAATATACTTGTGCAACTATGGTAGAAAAAGAAGCAAAACAATCTTTGTCTCTAATTTAATTTGAGCCAAAATTGATTTTGTTTCCTTATGTTTTCAGCTTGAATTGTGAATTCAAGTGACAACACAAATCAGACTTGAACAATAAACTTGTGAATCAGAAATCTAAAATAATATTTTGAGGTCATATGTGAATTTTCATACAAACATTTGAAATTAATTTTTTTTTGTGCTCTTAGTTCTACCTTAGCAGTTTGGGATACAAGACAGAGGCCCTTCAAAGTCCATTTCAAAATAAGATTTGCACTGCTGAATTTGGTATCTAATATTCATGGGCCTTGATAGAAGACCCAGCTTCAGCAAATGACATTTGATTCGCTAAATAAATTATGTGCTTTCATTATTTACAAAGCTTCTATCCTTAAATTCTTTGAACATGTGTGCTGATAAATTTAATGTATTACTCCTTAGAAACTTTGGATACTCTTATGTCATGAAACAATTTCAACAGATGGTTAGTGTATAACCCCAGAATTTCAGTGGATGTCAGCAAGATGTGCTTGACGAGGTTTATCCTTGGCTTACACCCACTGAATCAGATCTTGCCAGGTGAGAAATGGGTCTGTGTGATCTACCCAGTTCTGGTGTTCATATCAACAGTTTATGTATGTCCAGAATTCCTATGCAATACCACAAATATTCTGAGTCATTGATATATTGCAAGTTGAGTTAATTTTTTCACTGGAAGTTATAATTTTATGTGTTCCTCTTCAAGGGCATGTACTTCTATCCTGCATTTTTTTAGGAATAAAAAGGAAATCCGCAACCTTAATGATATTTGCAGATAATATGGAATTTGAAAGACAGAGAAATAGTCAAACAGGAAAATGAGAGCAATTCAGAATGTCTGCAGAAGACAGACAAGAGTTGATTCCATATGGTCAAATGCAAGAGGAAAAATAAAGAGACCAAACAATGGAAAATTCAGTGGTAGGGAGAATTTTATACTAAACACTGAATGGCAGAGTAACAAGTTATTTTATGATTAGATTTCTATAAGAATTTTCATATCAGTACTCATGCAAATCCAAACCAATAGAGAAATAGTCCTCACAATACATTGTGTTATAACACCGTGACATTGCTTTATAGGTTTTACAGCTGAGAACGTGGTACACGTGTAGATGTATCCTTCAGAGAGCAGAGCATTCTCAAGAGAAGCCGTTTTCTGGCTTAAACCAGACAAGCTCTTCCAAGAGGCATTCATCAAGTGAAGCCATGGCAGTTCTTCCAGATTGAAGCACAGAGAGGTCCTCTCTGGCACATCAGGAAAAGAAGTTGTGTTACTTTAGTCCTGATATTAATTTTAACACTAAAACTGTTCAACTGTTTTAGTCTCTTTAAAAAAAAAAATAAATAAATGAAGTTTACAGTGAATTATGGGAAGAAAGGCCTTTTTATATGTCTCCACTGGTAAAACATGAGACTATTTATCCTTGGATTGAGGAGATATGCCTGACTTTTTGTGCCTTTTTGGGACCAGAAAACTTTGGTTTTCAGTCCTGGACATCACCATATCAAAAATAGGCAGACAGATTTTCAGTAACTACAGCAAAAAAAGAGGTCTGGAATTAACAGAAGAGATGAAAAGTATTTATGCTAAGAAGTCATACTTAGCACCTAAATTAAAGATATGTTTCAAATTGCTAAATACCCAGCATCTTTTATGAAATGCTTGTTTATTTATGGCAAATAAAACTCTATTGCTATTGTTATTCAGTTCCAGTAGTTGCCATAGACTTCAAGGTAGCCAAGATTTCTGCTGCAAAGGTGGCAGGAAAAGGCATTTACTCATGGAGGAGACAGTGGCTTTTTGGCTAAAGCACTTTTTGGGTTCATGGGTGTGACCTGACCTGATATGCTCAGTCTGCAGCAGAAACTTGAATTGAAATCTGCTTTGTTCAGTAAATAGGGTGTCTGAGTCATCTTTCTGCAGGTAATCTTTCCCTCAGTCCTTCTTCCTGGCATTTTTCTACTTAATATTAAAAATGTACAGTTTCTTTTCAATATTGTTTTACCTCTGAGGGATTAGAAAGGAAATCATCTGCTGTTCTTTTTTCCTCTACAAGAAGTGAATTTGATTTGCTCTATTTTAGATCTACTTGTAAGAAATCTCAGAAAAGAGTGTTTAAAACTTCAAATAACAACAACAACAAAAAATAAAACCTCACTGCTGATTAATATTTTAATATTCATTCCCACTTTCTTCTGCTTCCTGGGACCATTTTGTCACTGCAGAGGACAGGATCTACTACTACACCTGACATGCCATGCTCTCCCTTGCTCCCTTCCCTTTCCAAGAGCTTCAGTTCATGGTTTAGGACTCGACTGTTACTCTGCCTCAAAGTGATATGCAAAAAAACTTGTGAAACAATGGCAGCGTTGTGCCCCCAGGCACCGCTCCTCAACACAACTTGCACTATCCTAGAAACTGCTCGGAGCAGCTCCATAGAATATCTTTCCTCCCCAGAAGCTGCTCCCTCACCTCCAAAAACCTGTCTCAGCAAGGAGAGTCCCGGGCAGTGCTTCTGCAAGCGTTGCTTGCATTGTGCAGGGATGGTGATTATTGCCTGTTTGCTTTTTCAGTCAGCATTTCAAGATCTTTTGTTGCATTAAAGAAAGGCAAAGGAATGGCATTAAAATCTTCACCAGATGGCAGCCTCACAGATGAGAAGGTGCTGCCTTTTCTCACTTTGTGATTTGTTGAAGCTTCCTACTCTTGCTGTTTTAATTTCATTTTATTGGCATGTTCCCAGGGAACCTGTTTTCCCCATATGTGAGTATTCTTTATTCTAAACCAAGGTAACGCTGCTGGCAAATGTCCTTGGATGTAAAGTGCTCGTTTCTTTTTCTCTCGTGATCAATAGTACTTGTTTTTCTATCAAACATATCTTTATATGCAGTCCCTCAAAAGGCCAACATAAAAGCATCATGTTATTTGTCCACTTTTTTCCTGTGTGTAAATAGATGCCCAAGGATTTTTCTTTTCATCTAAGGCAAATGGTAAGTGTAGGTCACACCTCTTGTCTTTCCAAGACCTCAAGATAATGTATACTCAGATTCCTGAGATTAATTTTTCACCTGTTTTTCTACATAGCTGGGCTATTGCCACACGATGGATATGCATGACAGTGTGCAGTCTTCTTATTTATACAAATAAAGGGAAAAAGAATGGAAGTTTATCCCATTGTATATAGAATGAGGGAAGACATAGAGAAAATAAAGACTGGTTTGCCACAGATATTTATCTTTTGCAGGACTGCACTTCTGGATCACCTCTTGCATAATAAAGAGGGTCTGGTACAGTGTGAAATGCCCAAGGAGAAACAGGCTGGCTATGTTTGTTCTAGCAAACAAGTGTCAAGGGCCTTGGTATATGTTTTGATGGGAAATGACATGCCACTGTTTGCATCCAGCCTTTTCCCCTTCCCAGAGTATCCTCACCTGTTTCACAACCTGGACATTTTCTGGGAGATTAGTAGATAGCATAAGACAAAGCTGTACTAGAGAAGACAAAGGTTTAGCAACATGGGCAATCATGGCAACTTTGGTCTGTCTTGCATTTTTTTATTATTATAGGTGTAGCCTCAAACCCAACTGAATAAACTTAGACCAGATGGAGTGTGGTTTAAAAGCAGAAACCCTTAGATTCATTCACATTTTAGCTTGGCTAGAGGCCTGCTGAAGTTCTCTTGCTTAAGTCTCATTTCTCCTTCCATAAGGAGAAAAGGAAAGGCCTYTTAGAATAGCTATTAACCCTTCCCTTGGAGAAATTCCCAGAAGTGTGAGGCTAGGTCCAGCTTCTTCCTGGACTAACTAATTTGAAAGAAATATTTGAACCCACATCTGCTTCCAATTTGGAGGAAGGAGATGAAGAGTTCTTTGTCTGAAGGTCATGGTTGGGAGCCATTCTACTTTGTATTAAACAATCATCCACTGACCCAGCAAAGGTGAAAACAGGCAGATAGTATTTGGAAACAGAGTGGAGAGCCTGCTTGGTTGGATCTGCAGCTGAAACATGATGACTGATCCTGTCTATGTTTGCAGTCATTTGTGATACATAGCAAATCAATAATAAAGCTGATTTGTGCTCCTCCTTCTCCTGAAGTACAGTCCTAAAAGATGTGAATTTGAGAGCTTACAAGAGTGGGTGATTGTGTAACTGGTTGTCAACATGAATATTTGTCTCTTCTTCAATAGAAATGCATGTGGGAAATGGAACTGTCACTGAAGTTGTGTCCTATTGTCTTGTGATCAGGAGTTTATTTTGCTGGGTCACTGGGCACATTTGTCTGAATCCTCATCCAGAGAAATGTATATTCATGTTAGATATAAACAATCATGGAATAGATTTTCTGACTTCACGGGCCTCTGCACATTAACCAATATTTCTAAAAAGATTCTGTCTTTTATTTCATTTAAACAACTTCTGTAGACATTTAGTGTGGAGAAAATAAAGAGATTGAGAGATGTGTTTTCTTTTTCTCATTAATTCTGTTAGACACATAAAGACTGTAGGGTAATTAACATATTGATTTAGAGTAAATATAAATTAGCCTCATCATTTCTCACGTGAAAGCTTGGGGAATAAAAGCTTGATAACAATACTAGAAAAATGTTCTGATTTTCCAGGGATGTAAATTTTACGGTCAAGGAATGGGAAAGAAAAGGAGAGTTATACATCAAGCACTGACATTCTCTTTCATCTAACAGATTTCATCTTTCTAGCTTTCAACATCAAGAGCTAAAGACAGACCCTAATGACTGTGATTAAGATATGCCCTCTTATATCTGAGCACAAAGATATGCCTGGTTATTTGAAGAGAAATAATAAAAACCACATAACTGTATTTTACTTGGCTAGAGCTCTCCGTGTATTAACCAAAATACTGCAGAAAAGTTATGGGGTAATGAAATTTTATATGAGGACTTTTAAACATAAAACAGGTGTAAATTACTGAAAATTTATGGGTCATTTATTCAACTACTGTAGTGTTATTCTGGCCAGATCAAACATTTGGCTAGTGGACTACATTTTTTTTTTTCTTCAGATGAAAGAAATCAATAAGAAATAGTGTTGTTCTCAGATCTGTAGTCAGCACGACCTCTGTCTCTTGTAGATTCTTCAGCTCATCTATAAAAGAGTCATGGGGCTAGGTTCTGAGCCTGCGGAAAGTCTGTTAGCTTCAGTGGAATCAAGAAGGAACAGTAATTTTTTACTAGTGTATTCAATCACCCTGTGTTAATTAAAATGAGACTTAAAGGGACCTATACCTGGAAGATTAGATCATAAAGCCTGGTCTCTAAATACTTAAATATTTGAAACATCTCAGTCAGAGCTGCAGTTAGGATGGGATTCACTTGAGGAAAAAGTGCTCAGCTTTGCTCATTGGTGATTTCTAGCCTCTAAGTATCTTTTCAAGACATAAGTCTAAGAACATATTACCAGTGTAACATTAGTTAACAGTGTTAACTAATTAGTAGATCTTTTGATCAGAATTTAAGAGAGACAAACTGAGTATCAGACTAAAGGACTGTCTAGCTCAGACTGTGGTTGTAATGAATGCTTGGGGAAGGAGAGCAATAAACAAGGCAGGTGTTTCCCTGTTCTGTCTTGCATCCTACACACATCCTAATCTGTCCCAAAGCTGTGAATTTCTAGAAGTTAGATTTATCCACTAGCTATAGTGGATACAGAACTTACAGAAATTACAAACCCTTTTGTGTGGATTTAAAGCAAAAAAMCAACACAATCTCTGTTTTTGTTTCTCTTCCTTCAGGGAAAGATATTCTATTTCTTTTCTTGCTTCACTCTCTCAGCACCTGCCACCTTCCTCATTGGATATTCAGGTGAAGTGATAAGAAAGGCTTTGGCTTAGATATTCCTGCTTCCTTCTGCCAGGAAGAAATTCACTGAATCGCGTCCCAGATCGGGTTGGATTTGAATATCACCCGTAACAGACAGATGCGCGAAGCCTTATCRCAGCATGTCCTCCTGGCTGCGCTGGTGACGAGGTGATGCGGCTATGACAGTGAATCTTCTGGGACTGCGTTATCCAGGTGCAGAGCATCCGTGTGTCCTGAGTGCTGAAGTGTGAGGGAACAAGAACTTGAGAGGGAATTTGTATTGCAGATTGTGTACACTGGGCAATTCCGAGCCCATAAAATATAAAATTATCTATGGTAAAGCACTTAGAGACTTAAACTCTAGGGTACAGCTTGTGCCTATCCACTCTGAAACTTCTCATGTACTTCAGAGGGTCAAAAAAGTGGACGTGCTCTAGTGCATGCAGATGCAGCCACGTAAATCTCTGCCCTCACAGACAAAACTGTTGTCCTGCAATCCAAGCTGAAGCCATATATCTAAAATAAGGGAAGGTGCTCTTCCTGTTCTAACTTTTTGCCTGATACACTTCAGTGAAGTTAGGTACAGCTCTGTAGCCAAATGAAATAAATTTTTGGCAAGAGTGAATAAGGATGTATGGAGAGAAAAATATTTTTGTTTGTCTATTCAAGTCTTGTATAAACTCTCCAAAAAATTGAATTTGATTAAATGTCAAAGCCAATTCACATGGGATCAGAAGCTCTATATTTTGAAGGAAGTTCATGTCAGGATAAACCTCCTTTCAAAATATTGTTACAAACCTAGTACAAAGGTTCAAGTTGATTCCCCTTCTCCTGGACTCGTGCTGGCTTGACTGAACAGGACCTGGTGGCTGCTCTCTAACTGCTCCCAGGCAGTCCTTCCCAGCAGGGTAATACTGTGAAAATGTCACAGGTAATCATAATATTTGAAATCACTGGCACTATTAAACATGCAACGTTTATTAAGGAACATTAAGGAACAGCAATAAATGGCTTTTGTGCAGTTTGAGATCTGGCTGTACCAGAAACAAAATATTTATCACATCAAGAGATTTTAATGACTGAATATATACTAGAAGTAAGCATGCCTTATGCAAATAATTTGTTGGTCAGGTTTGAACTGGGGCTAGCCTTAGATCTGTTCACTGCTGGAGATCAGGGGCTTTCAGTGCTTTTGCCTTCTCCTCCCCCCTTAAACTCTTATCCAGACTGTTTTCACAAGGTCTGCCAGAGCAGCCCTCGTCTGTGAGCTTGTAAACAGCCTTTTGTACATCTTTTCTGCTGGATTCCTCCCCAGACACTAAGGCAATGAAAATATTGTTGATGCCATGTTGTGTAACAGTGGCTCTCCAAGCCCATCCTGTGCAGCACATGACGAAGCACAGTGGCAAACTGGCTGCCCTGGTGGTGCTGGCTCCTTCTCGCTTCTACTCACTACCAAGAGGCTGAAAAGCAGCTTGGAGTGTGTTGCTAAGAGTAGTTTTCTATTGCTTCACAAGAACCTAATGAAAATGAGTCACCAGGTTCATTAACTGGACAGTGGTTTTAGGCTTTCACCATGGCTAGTTGCTGTTTATAACGACTAGTATGAGCTAGCTCCCCTAAATTCCTTTTGTAAGGAAGGGGGAGCAGTAAACGCTTTAAAGGGAGGGTTCTGCAGTCTGGTTAAGCTGTCTGCTACGGGATGAAAGGAAATGGAGAGACAACTCACATAGATTTCTTCCCTGTAGGTACACTTAAGGAATAGGAAAAGAAGCTAAAAMTCACTTAGGACAAAAGTGAGTGATGTTTTCATGCAATGAAAATGCTTGCAAAGTCCTCTACACACTCACCAACAACCATAGTACATCTATTCAGGTTAAGCTGTGTAAACAAAAGGACTGAATCTAACAAAAATTATTCATAGCACAGTTTTGTTTCTTGATATGAATTCTATAAAAGTTGCAGCAGTTTTAGAATCCAAACACTGTTTTTATTAAAATACAGTTTTAAAATCACTGGTGCAACTTTACTTCTTGCACAGAGTAAACATTTCATCATGAGACATTGCAGAAAAAGCAAGTTAAAGCAAGTTACCCATTAATGAGATCTGTGACTAGACCACAATTCATTTTGGGTGAGGAGATAGTATGAGACCTATTTTCAGGAGGTACCTGTATTTTTCCATGCAGCAGGAGGCATGGCTTTTTGAACAGCCTTTTTCCTTTAAGCAGCTCAAAACGCATTAAGGAACTACCCAGCTTGTGAGAAGTGCTTCATTTTTTCTTTTCATTAGCATAAATATTTGCAGAAAGTTTTGTTCCTTGCATATTATAAATACTGATCAAGTGTTTATATGTAYGAAAATCCTGCAAATAAAGGTCTCAAAGGAATATAATATAGGAATTATGCACTTACTGATTAGTATCTGTGTGATTTTTTTCCAGTTAATATCTGAAAACAAGTTAGTTTCTTACACAGGCTGTTTGTAATGCATAGTTTTCTTGGCATTTTATATATATGTGTGTGAATATTTATATGTGTGTGTAGGTATGGGTAGTTTATTTAGAAAGGCATTGTAAATTAGTTATTCTTAACTTCCCTGTAGCTACTGGCTGACTTTCAAGCAATCACAGGACAATCCATCATAAAAATTCTTGATTTATATTCTGATTATAGGAGCATCTATGCCATTTGCATACATTTGCTGTATGCACTATGTATACAGATGTATGCATATTATGAAATACATTTATCTATTCTCTTCACTTGTGATATTTTTTGCACGCTAGTCTAGGTTTCTGTAAGCAGCTTTTCAAGGGGAAGTTTTGAGCACCCAAACGAAATTAATCTGGTTTTACCTTTTTATTTGTGCTAAGCAGAGACCGAGGTATTTGCTGTGCACCTTGTCAGATGTCTTCTTAGCAGACTAAAGATTGGCCAGTGTTAGACTATTACAGCTGTCCAGGAACAAAGTCAAGTCATTATCAGCAGCCCATTATCTGCTGCAGCAGAAGTGAAGATGTCTGGGGAGCTGCAGCATTTCAGCAGTGTGGCCCTCCTGCCACAGCCAGTGTGAAGGTTGTGTGTGGCTGCTCACACAGAACAGGAAGCCCCTCTCCCTTCTGGGGTTTTGCTAAGGCCTGGGGGAACCAACAGGGATATTGGAATGAAAGCCAAGACATGTCTTGCCTTCCACCCCCTGGCAGGAAAACATGAAACACAAAGAGTTTGTGTTCTGSACCTCTTACGGGGAGCTTATGCAAGCACAAAGTTTCTGTAAAATTCTGTTTTCTGCAGAGGAAGGGTCTGACACGTGTTTGCTCTGTTTCACTGGTGTGTGATGTCAGGCCATCAGATTCAAAAATGCACTTGGGCAGCGTGAACCACCTCCTGTCTCACATAATAGAGAACCCAGTGCACAGGCAGAAAGTAGGAACACGGTGTCTGTGCTGTGAAAGCAGTCTGAGCAGAAGAAAACCCGTGGAAAATACGATCTTTTATCAGCTGCAGGCTGTTGTCATGAGTGACAAAAGCAAATATGCCCAGCTCCTGTGTCTGGCTTGGAGCAAACGACACTGCAGCTCGACAGAAGCATTGAGAATTGCTGTTTCCCTCAGCATGGGAAAGATGTGGCTGGTATTGATGTGAACAGGTACCCACACCCTGAACGGAAAAACCTGGGGAGCTCCTGCAAGTTATGTGCAGTGCTGGTGGGACCTCAGAGCTGGGGTGTGTTACAGCTACAGAGAAAATGAAAGATGGGCTCATAGAGGGAGAAAATCTCTTCAGCTGCCATTCAAAAATGCACTGAAGAGGTGAGATTGAACGAGATACCTACCAGTGCTGATGGAGGGAGCCCTGGTTTGCCACTTAATTTTCGTCTTTTCAGTCCTATAGCACTAAGAAATGTAAGCTGACAGCACAATACAGAGAGTTCTTGGAGGCTTAATGTGTTAGTGTCAAATGAAACAAAACGTGAGATTAGCTTTTTAAAGGATTTTGCATGCTACAGATAGGAACTGAAGGGCTTTTATAAATCAGCTCTGTCGCTTTGGGGAATGAAAGGGGGAGATGAGCATCAAGGAGGAATAGTGATGGAACAATTAAATGGATTAATGGATAGTAACCATAAAATGGTGCATTTGCCTACGTAATTAGTACCTCCTTGGGTTACAGAAACTCAGGGTAATTGACTGAGACTGTAGATCATGCTGTAAGCTGAGAACGATAAAAAATACATTTCTAAGACCTAGAAAAACTTGAAACTGTGACAATAATTACTAAATTCTAGGTTTGCTTGTTCCTTTGTTTCCACTTTTTCAGCTGTGTCACTTAATGTTATATAAATCAATGTTCATTTAGACAGAAAAAATATATTTTCATATGGAAAAAATCTTTTGATTGGTGTGGAGAGGTGCTGAGGGTTGACTGACTGTGCCTCTTAAGTGACAGAGTTCCTCTAAGGAGGCTTAGGAACAAGGTCACACAGAGCAGCCATGTGGCCGGGCTTGCATCTTTGAACACAGGAGGTGGCAGCTCTGCTTCGGTCTGGGACGGAGGTCTTGACTGGTGCCAGGAGGCTTCACCTGCATGCTGCTGGAGCCTGAAGTCTCCTGCCCAAGATATTTGTGGAGTTGCTGCTTTTTAATTTTACTGAAAGGGGAGAAAGTTATTTGAATAACAGCTTTGCAGAATTAGTTTTGAGTGACCCCATCACACGAGTGGTTCAGCTGGCAGAGGTGAGCAGGCAGCTTTTCTGGAGCAGCAGGGCAGCAGTGAACACTGTGGGGCACAAACTTCCACCCAGCATGGCTGGACCTAGGAGAAAACTCCTTCCTACTACMTGACAGCGAGGACCATAATGCAAATCAAGGAAGAACCTCAGAAAAGCAGGGGAAAAGTTCATCTGTTCAGACCTGAGATGTGTGTTCATGTCACAGGACTATTCATGAGCCATTCTAGAGCAAAGGAAATGTCTCTTGGTAATGCCATTCCTGTTTAATTGATGGTCATGTTTCAGTAGTGTGGCTTTTCACAAGCAGACTTCTCCCGAGCCAAAACTGTTTTGTTAAAAAATCCCCAGGCAGTCATAATAGTGACAGCACACGCTGAATCATTTACTTGGATATCTTCTCTGCCATCCTGTAGCAATCTTCTCATGAGCAGCTGGTGGTTTCACCAAGGTGTGTGCCCTGGCACGAGCTTAACAAGTCACCCTGTGGGGAAATTGAGATTTCGTAAAGGTTTCTATATCTTGGTGCCTGATTACACATAGCACAAGCCTGTGCTGAGCAGATGGCTTTCCAAACCTCTTTGATTTGAAGAGCTGAGCCTGTCTTTCTGGAGGATGCACTCATCAGTAGTAGTTATATGGTTTGAGAAAACACCAGGGAAACTTTTCAGTTATACTATTGCTTCTGAACTACCTATGTGCTTCCAAAAATGCCAGCTGTGCTGGTGACCTCCACCTAAGTCCATTTCTCTGGCTGTGTGCAACTGTGTGGGAAAACAATTCCATTTCGTTTTGTATTCGCTTAATTTTTCATAGTTTTTCTGGTAAAATTGGGCTATTTTGTAGAGGTTGCTATCTGGCTTAAGTAGTTAACAGATGATGCCATTTACGAAATTCACAAAAGCTTAACCTGGGAAAATACCACAATGAAAAAAAAAACCCTTTATTGCATTTAATTTTCATTTGATATTTACTTTTCTTTCTTTAACCTTTATTTATCCTGAAGTCCAGGGCTTCATGGCTGGTTTACTCTTAATTAAATACTTAAGCAGAAGTCAGTATGAGGGTGTCTCGCAAATCGGGTTCTTATGTAACTTTGTTAACTGTCAAACAACGTGAAATATTTTAACAAGACACCATAATTTAGCAGATAACATGAGGGAGTAAAGCTAGCACATGCAGCTTGCTTTTTCTTCYGAGTACTTGCATGTGATGATTTCTGAGGGCTTGTCAGCAGCAGACCTCCAGCCTTCACTGGCACTTAATACTGATTTAATTAAAAGGCATTTAGTCCTTCTGTGAACACCTAAATTCAAAATTAAAGTAGCCTTTGGTCAGCTTACCAGGAATGTTAATTATGCTAAATTGAAATAACATTTTAATCCCAATTAAAATGCAGGGTTCCTGCCACAGGAGTTTAATGTGTGATCACTTTCCTGCGGTAGGTGTGCGCTGTATCCAGCACGTGGACAGATGCAGGAGTTACTGCTGGGTAAGATGGAATTTAAAAAGCAGTACTAACCAGAGGCAGCTGTCTGTGTGCACACCTTAAGAGATAAACARTGGGTAAAATGGGTAAATTATCTTCCATTTTC
This sequence comes from Amblyornis subalaris, assembly GCA_018881555.1. NCBI lineage: Eukaryota > Metazoa > Chordata > Aves > Passeriformes > Ptilonorhynchidae > Amblyornis > Amblyornis subalaris. The sequence goes on along the minus strand of JACAXG010000056.1, from coordinate 5,378,575 downwards.
TGGGCGGCAGAAAGATGCACAAACACAGCTGCAAGGGTTGTTAAAGTTCAGCTCTAAATTCACAGCATCTCAGCCCTGGTATCTCACCTGTGTTGAGAGCCTTCACTAGTTTAGACTGACTTTCTTTACTGCTCCTAAATAGATGAGCTTTCAATGCACTCTCACTGTTCATTAATTTGTTTGTTTTCTTTGCAAAAAAATGTTATTTCAAATACCTCCTGTTGGTTATTTCCCCTAACAAGCAACTGTCATTCAATAGTAGTTAAAATGGACAGGCTGTCCCAGGAGAACACAGCTCCCCTTGAATTTCTGCATTCAGAGTTCCGTCTGTGCTGTCACTGAGGGAGTCTGGAATTGCTTGGGAGCCGAATTTGGAGAGAAGCAGTCCCAAAACAGAGCAGTGGAGCTGGCACCCAGCTCTACTGACAACAGTTGAACTACCAGCTCCATTTTCAGCATACCAGAAGCCCCATCTGTTTCCAAAATTAAAGTATACACAGATAAAATGTTGTTCTAGCAAATTGAATGTAAAGATGGTGTGGTCACAGTTTGCAAATATGCATTTCTTTAGCAAGACTGACAAAAATTTCATTTTGAAACATAAGCACTCCACAAGTCCTTATTTTAGTTCTGGAACTTCATGTTGCTGTATGTCATGGTCACTTTTTGTTTGAGTCCCCATATGTGTCATGGTAGCTGTGAAATGAGCAGGCAGCTGATTCTTTCAAGGTTGTTCAGTTGGTGCAGTCAAAGCTTTCAAGTCTCTTTAGTAAACAGATTTTTTTAAAGACCGTCTGTGTAAGTTATGTCTTTTATTACCAAATGTTGGAGTATTTTAATTCCATGATGGCAAGCAAGGGGTAACCACAGCTGTCTTCTGATGTCACCACAAAATGAGATCAATGGCAATGTCTTCTGCTAAAGCTAGAGAACATTTCATCCTCATTCCTCTATCCCATGCAGGATGAATCAGTGCTACCTTAGTTAAAGGTAGTGGAGTTACAGTAGCAGAAAATAATTTTAAGGTTGTGGTGGAGTCCAAAAGTATATGTTGTGTTTCATTTGAGATGCAAATGGAGAAACAGAGTAATCCATGTAGTTGTCTTGTCCGTACATAACTGAAAACTGTTTCCATTTTGGTGATTCCTTAAATAATCTTTTGATGTTTCAATCTTCCTATCTTATACTCTAGAACAGAACTGTGTATAGTTTGAGCTTCCCAGGTGTAACTGGAGAAACATACCTATTTTTCAGAAGATTCTTATGTTATAAAGCACCTGACTTGCAAAGAATAGAGTTATTCACTGGCAACTAGTCAGAAATACACAGAATATTGGAAAACTCACAGAAAGAAAAAAAAAGGCAACAGCAATGATAAAAGTAGAATGATCCAGCATAAACCAAACAGTTAAAGGAACAACAGGAACATAAAGAAACAGAAAGCAGCCAAAAAAACCCAGAAACAAAGCTGGAGATACAGACAAGACATTGGCAAAGTTCTAAATGGCTTGAAAGTTGGGATGAATTTTAGGAGAGTGTATGTAAATAAATTTTAGTGATCTGTTCTTGTTTTTCCTTTCTTTCTTTAGGCAACATTTCCACTAGATGCAATGAGTAATGCCTTGTCTTTTCCAGCTAGTGTATTTGTCCAGCATGATACATAGACATCCCATGCCAAATATAATTCCAGGGTTTTGCAGCTGCTTGGGTCATTGCACTGTCCATCACTGGGACTGCCCATGCAAGGACCCAGTCACTAGAGCTGGCTTCTCCGCTGGTTTATTCTCTTCAGTTGACCTCCTTGTAGCTTGAACTCAACCATCTTCACTCCATCAATCTTGCTTTGAGGAGCCTGGGCTGTTTCAGAGGTGGTGAGACCCCAGCCAGGGAGAGGTGCAAGCTCTGAGAACGCTCTTTGTCCTTGTGGAAGGCAAAGGTGAACAAGCAGCACTGGGGTAATCTGGTTTTCCTGTTCAGATATGAAGTCCACTGTGCTTCAGATCAGCTCTAGAAATCGATCTCTGAAAGGGAATAATTTTTCTAGTCCGTGATACCAAATTTCAGGTTTAAACTCCAGTAATAAATGTTTTCTCTTTTTGTCTCCCCCCACCTTTTTATTCTTTTCTTCGCAGTCTCATGAGAGATCTCTGTCTTCTGTATCTGAGTCTCTCAATACAAAAAACACCAAGGACTTTCTGGGGTGTTGGACTGTAATGAAAGTGATTATTATGGGCTGCTGCTGTTGTTTCTCTGTTAATAAAGAATTAGCTATTTGAAGCAAAGGACACTGTCTGGAGTTCCACTATGCAACAAAGTTATCAAGGAGAAATAATGTAGCAGACAATGATTATTTCATAACTCATACAGAAAGCTATGATTAAATCTCATGATATGATTTATTGAATTCTGAGAAGAAAAAAAACTAAGGCAAGATAGTAGAATAAGAAGTACTGGATGGAGGATGATTTGCGGACAATAAGAAACTGCCTCTGTGCTTCTGCCTCAGGTGTCAGACTTGGTCATCTCACAGATATGCACTCTTCACTGTCATTAAAGAGAAAATTAAAAGTCATTTCCAGTTTTTTCAGTATGGTGGGATTGCATTTAAAGAAGCTTATGACTCACACTGTGTTTACTTCATCAGGGAGCCTGACATTTAGAAGGATGTATTTAGTAAGAGCGGTTGTATAGAGGAAGAAAATTAACTTTACTTAACTACACTTATATGTTAAGCACTAGCAATATGTTTAGATCCCCATTAGAGATGAGGCCTAATTTTCTTCTCAGTCATGCCTCTGTTAATTAGCAGTAATTCTAGTGCAGCAGCAAAGAGACTTGCTAAAGTGACAGGGAGTATGAGCGTTCCCTTCTTATGTTGCTGCTATTGGCAACRGCCGAATTTTGATACATTTATTTACATTAAACAGAACCCTAATGCATTAGACTTACCAATGAAATGTTTTATTTAGCATTGGGGAATTATAGCTTTTGTGTTAATTTTTCATTTATTATAAAACTAAAGTAAACCTCTGTGGAGACACTAACTAGAAAATGCAATTTCAGTCATTTTTTTGTGGCTTGGCAAGAAGTGTTGTTAGCCTTGACTTTTTCAGTCGCGCATCAGGCTGACATTTTCCTACAACAAAGGGGACATTTTCTTCTCCTTTTTAGAGATTTAGCTTGTACTTTTCTCGGGAATTATTCTTCTTTTATTAATACAACGAGCAGTGAGGGCTCCAGGACCAATTTGTTTCAGAAGCTTAAAAATCCCTGTTTATGCAGCAAAGACACATCTTTTCAGCAGAGAAGGGCTATGAGTGCCAGAGTGGGAATGGACAAAGCCTACTTTTCTGAGAGTATCATGTTTTCCCRTTTGTCACGTCTTGCAAAAGGAAGCAAACATTTTCCCCCTGGCTTAGCTGTGTGATTTATTACACTTTCAGCTCTTGTAGCAATTTTCTAGCTGCTCTTCTTAGTGACTCTGAGATGGTCTTTACTGATTCAGGGGAAGAAAATCTCCAGAATGCTTTCTGCTGCCTGGAGTAAGACCAAACCATCGATAAGAAGGGCTGTATTTGTGGGATCTCTAAATGCCAGTGCAGATTTTGATGCTGCAGTGAGACCCAAGGCTGATCCACAGTCATTTCATAACAGAGCCACATGGAAAGTTTGTTACACGTTTTCCTTTCTTTTTTTTCCTAGAATTTTCTACTTTCTGAAGAAAATTTGAATTTTTTTTCACCATTATGGAAAACAAACCATATGCTTTAACTAGCTTGGGTTCAATTTACTGGAAGAGCAAAGTATGTCTTTCTACCACACTAGAGAGAAACACAGGCACTGTTGAAAAGTCGATGTAAAATAATAGCCATGTCAAATGAAACAGCAGCACAACAGAAACCTTTTGCAGCACTAGTTGCTTTCATTTCCTGCAGCCACAGGTTCTAGAAACCCGGTACTGAGTGGGTTTCTTGGTGGTACCTACCCACAGAAACTTTGTAAACCTGCCTGCCTCTTTCAAGCTTGTGTATCTTCAGGCATCAGAAAATATTTTCAGCAAAACTACAGAGTCCTGCCAAAATTGCTGACTCCTAACGGATTCATTGGCTCAGAAGAAAGGAGACATCCTCCAACTTATTCACAAGAACTGCTTTGAGTGACCTAGTTAAACAAAAAGAAACAATGTTCTAAGATGCTGCTCCTTTGCYGGAACCCTTGATGACCATCTCACTTTATCCCACATTTTAACTCAGTTTTGTACAAAGTGTTATTAAATTATATAACAACCAGTCTCTGCAGTCTTTATAAATTTCCACAAGAGTAATTTTGATTTTGGACTTCCTAGTGATGTTTCTTTACATTACGAGATCATAGTCTCTGCAGTCTCTGTTGTATATATATTTGCAATTTCTTAATATGCATAGAGGTAGTGGGGGTCCTTCTCATTGGGATAAATTGGAAAAAAAAAAGTATGTTTCATACCATCTCTACTGTACTGAGATGGCTGCTCTGGGAGTGACTTGAAGCTGGTGACTGCCTGCAGTGCATCCCCAAATAGCTGTGTTGACTTCGTAAGCCTGAACCTGGCTGCTTTTTAGGTTCTGTCTGGAATAATAGTTAGGCAAGAATAAAACCATTGTCACCTGAAGCATAACAAAGAACCTGAAAAGAAATAATCAAAATCTGGAAAACATCATGGAGTGGAGTTGGGGCCTTAATACAGCTGGGAAAGGTACATGGGAGAGTAGGTGAATCAATTTGATGGTAAGCATTTAACACTGGAATTATGGGTGAAGGATGATGGAGTTTTAAACTAGCTGGAAACTGCCTTGGTGCGTCAATATCTTAAAAATTGAGAGCAGACTGAGGTTTGTGTGCTTGTGACAGCTTGTGAATCTGACTGCACGCCTGATTTTCCTACACGGTGTAGAAGAAGCCATGGTGTCTGCACGAGAGGTTATTCCAGGATAGCTATTCAGAGATTCAGAAATACCTCCATGTATTTCTTCTGTGCAGATCCAGCTTTGGAAATATGTCTTGCTTTAACTATATTTTTCAGGATTTTTTTTTTTTTCAGTGGAATGTGTTCTGCCTGCYCGCTCAGTGTTGGCAGCATCTCTTGTTTCTTTGCTCTGCCATATCGTGGTTCCAGCAGAAGTAAAAAGCACTACAAAAGTTAGCAGTAACAAATAGCTCAGTAATGGAATGGCAAGTATGACAGCCATTCCCTTTCYGTTTTCAAGCACAGAACATGGATCACACAGCTAAGCATTTGCTATTTTTCATAAGTATTTTAGAGTGTAAATCAGAGAATCACGTTTGTCTGGTAAAATTCATGCCTTAATTAGAAAAGCATGCCCCATTAGTATTTTGGGTTAAATTGCAAAGAAACCTACAGTAAAGATTTAAGTCTGATTCCTCTTTTCTGAGGCTAGCAGCTAAACAAATACAGCCTAGCCTGACCATGCTGAGGAGTTACTGAGAGAAGTGGAGGTGGTAAAAGTGAATCTGTAAGATACAGACAAAATAACCCAGGCTGAAAACGATTTGTTGGGTAGTAGTGGGAGGACAGCTGTTAGACACTGCCTTAGGTTGTGTTGGTTTTTTTTTAAATGGGGATGTAACATCAGATCAATCTGCAAATACACAAAATGCAAATTGAAAAATGCATTTTACTAAATAAAATATAGCTATTGACAGGGACCGCAAAACCAGGGAAGAGTACAAAGTCATAACTCTTCCTAAATAGCTTTCACTTTTAAAGAGTTAGGGATATCTTATCTTGTCCTTGAATTTCAGGGAAATAATTCATTTCCTTCCCCAAATCCCTTTTCTCTGGGTTTGCATAATAACTGTAGTTCTTTCCTTCTTTACCACCTCAACATACCAGTTACCTTATAGACAGAAATAGCTGTTACAGTTCTGACCAGGCTGTTTTATAAATAGTTATTGCATCTTCAGTATGAGGCTTAAAATCCCTTTTTATGGGTGACGAGAAAAAAAAAAAAACAACATTATATGGAAAGAATGTATTGCTAGTGTTCTTGAAATCAGAACAGTCTATAAAACCTTTCAAATTTCTTCTTGAGGAGGCTGTGTTTGSCCAATTCAAGATGCGGAAAAGCCCATTACCCCAAACACCAACTGACAGCAAGGCTCCCAGAGAGCAATCTGGGCTAGAAGAGCAACTGCAACTCTGCAGAAGCAGTGGCAGGTTTGGCTGAAGGACTCCAGCTGCCACCTATCTTCGTCTACAAGGATGCTTGTTCCAGCCCTTGCTCAGAAGCCATCCTTCTCCCCTCATTTCTATTTTGGGCTGTTTTCTTTCTTTCACTGTACTGCCTTAAAAAAACTCCTCTGCAATTATCGGTATTTAAAAAACCCCAACCCAACCCCCAAACCCAAATCAGTTAAAGCGAGAGCTCTGAGGAGCTGGTGATCTCTGGTAGGAAGGTGGGGTGAGAACAGTGGAAGGGGCTGGGGTTGACAACTCCCTGGCCTGGGTGGATGCTTTTGATTTTGGTTTAACTGAACCTGATGGGTTTGACTGAATCAGGTTAGGGAGCCGTGAGCCGAGCGGTTCCCAGCGAGTGATTTGAGTGTGCCGCTTTTTCCGGGGAGGTGGTGGTGAGAAGCTGTTGCTGAACTGGGGGACATAACCYTTTCAGCCAGCTGAGCTCCAGCCAGGGCAGCATGTAACCACATCCTTCAGCTGAAACAAAACTTCACAGATATCTGTAATGGACAGATAGCTGGAAAGAAGAGAGGGAGAGAAAACACAGATTTAGTAAGAAATGCTAAAATTTAAGCATAGTGAAATTTGAAAACATGTAGTGCATGTCCAAATTTAATAGTACAAAGATTTTTGTACCAATATGTCTCTGGGAATGATTGAAAAGATTTTCTTTTTTTTCCCCAGCATCTCTAAACATGCACTGGGCAGGCTTCCAGCCAGAATCCTCCCCTCTTTCCATTTTATTTCATTTAGCTCCTGAGTGCTCCTGCCCCACTCAGCGCTGCTTGTCAGCTGCCAGCACTGGAGAGTCGGCAGCAGGACATCATTTCCCTTTGCAGGAGTTGTTCTGCTCCTTCCTTGGGAAGAGGCCATAAGGGTTAAACTGCAGTCTCTGTCATCCGCTCAGGTGGACTGAGAGCAATGCACACCACCAAAATTTAAGTCAGAAAGGAATCCGAAGAGCAAGGAGCATGTTCATATGGTCTCTTCTTTTAAGACATTCGCCTATTTTTCTAGGGCTGATTTATTGCTTTTCAACCCATTGAACCATGCTGAAACCTAAATTCAGCTTGAATTTATGAGGATGGGAACACGCTTCAGTTTTCAAGTTTTTAAACATCAGTGCCTCAGCATTTAAAAATAAAAATACACTATATAGTATAGTATTATATCTATGTACAATGTAACCATATAACATAATTCAAACATATTCTACTTTTTAATTTCATGCTTTAAAATTATTTTTTAATTTTGTGTAAGAAAATTAATTCCATACATATGTAAACTGAAATAATTGCTTCAAATTATTAAATTAGCTTTCAAGAGGTGAGCTTTTATTTATGCTTTCATCATAATTACATTAAAGTGGCAACATGAATTACTTTGAATTACAAAATTTAGATCATTATTTAAGTAAAATTTTTCCTCATTTTTTTAGAAAGCTGTAAGAGGTGATATTTGTTACCTCAACATGCAGCAAGAGGTGAGAAGTAAATTTCAGACATATTTATAAGGTTCAAAAAAAAAGCTTACTTCCTATTTTGACTGCAAACGTTCTTGATGTTGCCTGGAAAAAGCCACATGATAAAAATTGCACTAAAAGGAAGATGCTGYCCCATTAATGTTTGCAAAATATTTCATGATACTCTTGAACAACTTTGACAGTTATATTGACAACGTAAAATGCATATTTAAATGCATTTCCATTAAACATAAGTAGAGTCATAGTTTGAGTCATCTGTAATTTACCACTCTAATTAATAAAGCCAGGAAACTTCCTCTGTTCTTGACCAACCTTTCCTATAGTGGAGGTCTCCTGTTACCTTTACAACAGAGGTAATGGGTTGTGACTGTCAGGATAATGCACAACTAAACCATATTTTTCAAATCCTGTTAAAGTGCGTGTTTGATGGGTATACGAGGAGTCAGGGAAACCAGCTCTGTCTGGCACTCCGAGCAGCGCGTGTTGGCTTCACCAGCACGGCTCATTATCTGCATTTAGGGCACCCCTGCCCTACTTCTGCCAGCAGAGGCAGTGCCTGTGTGGGGCTGTCGCCGGCAGGAAGTCTGGGCATCCCGGGCAGCCCAGCTCCCTCTGCTCGCACCGTGCGGGGCCCTTTGTTTGCACTGAATGCGTCAGCAGAAGACCTGAGCCGGGGCTGAACAGGTGCTTCTGCTCTGACAAATTGTTAAAAGCGTCTCACTCACACACATATAGTCAAATGCATGCTTTAGAGAACTACACTGACAGTTTGGGGTCTAGCAGCTGATGAATTAAGGAGCAAGGAATAATCAGAGTCCCTGTTCACAGCCTCTGGGATGCACTGCTAGCATGCTCTTTTTTTTCTAATCTTACACTCTGGCTGGCTTTGTGGTAGTTGTTTTTAATTGCAAGGTATCTAAAGTGTGAGGTATTTTAGGACCACAAAATAATGTTAGCTGCACCCCTGGCAAGCTGAACTACTGATGCGTTATCTTGCTTTTATTTTCCCCTGAACCCAATTTTGCAGTGCTATCTCAGCAGTCCAATACCAGAGTCAGGCTCCTTTTTTTTTTCAAGTGGTGCCTTTCTGATATTGTGACAAGCAATCTGTGGAAAATGTGGAACTGATAAAAGAAAAAGAAATTGTTTACAGATAAGCCTGCTTCATCCTTGCTGTTTTACCAGAACAAACAAAATTGCTTTGCAGGCTTGAGCAGGAATGTATGTTTCTTTAGTTCCTGAAAAGTAGGAATCACTGAAATAAGCTCATATTACCACAAGAGAAATGGGACATGTACTATACTATTATACAGCTCTTCTTTAGCAGCAACTGTTAATTAATCCCTCAGAGCCAAGGAGTCTGATAAAGACCTTTGGATTTGGCATGTTGCTAATAAGGATGGCACAACACATGTCTGTATTCCATGGTTCAGTTCCAGATTTTCTCTCCTGGTCTGTTGCCTGGATAGCTTCCCAAATCTTCCTTTTCCAGCCAAATTTAGGAAAAAATAATTAGCAAGCAGCATTCATATAACCTAATTTTTCAAATGTTTAGATGTTTCTGATCCATCTGCTAATCCAGGTCCTCTTACAGAAGAAGTGTGAACAGTTTAAGGAAAATTGTCCTTAGCTTGTACATTCTGGAGGTAACAGTCTGAAGGCTGAGCCACAYGGATAGGTCATGTATTTTTTACTCACCTACTTCTGTGCAAAGACAGCCTAGCTAAAAAGCCCTGAAATGATTTGGATTAGCTCAGCTCCCTGTGCACAGGAGATGAATTGCAATTAAAGGACCCATTAATACATTTGCATTGCAATTAAAACCACACTTGACTATGACTCTGTGGCTGTGTCTTAAAAACTAGTTAGCACGGCTTAGCTTAAGTAGCTGAGCCCCAAGATGCTTCGGTGGTGATGTGGTTTTCTGGATCTGGTGGCGATGTTAGTGTTGCAGCTGGGCATTGGAAAAGCTTTCATTTCTTGTTGAGTCATGTCCCATCCATATTCATTCACCGCTGCCTGCTGGGTTCTCGCCTTTCCAAGGACATCTTGGACAAAACCTCAAACTTAATATCTTCTTCTTGGGGCAGTGGAAGTCACAATGTATTGCTTGGGGCTTGTGTCTACAGAGCATGACAGGCTCATACAGAGCTGAAAGAAACGCTGCCTATGTAACGCTGCACTGATGCTCGTGTGTCATCGGAGGCAGTGCTTCCTCCAGCTCCGTGTCCCACCCCATGCCTTCCCACCACAAACACACACCATCCTTTGTTTACCAGGCAAGCAGCTCAGGGATTCCAGAACCCGTTTACTTGTTTTCATTTGAGCTGCTGCTTTGTACTTCTGAAGCTCTCTAGGGACTGGTGGGAGTTGTCGAAGAAAAGCCGCCTTATTTTCGATTTTTTCTTGCATAAATGCCAGCGAGGAGAAGCCTTACTGGAGAACTCTGGGTCTGCTGGGGAATTTAGCACGGGTCTGCAGCAGGAGCCTGCTGTGAGCTGGAGTGGCTGGCCCAGGGCAGGACCTGGCAAAGGAACATTGCCAGAAATGTCTACATTTAGGCTGACACATGGTTTTAACCAAGACACCACAGGACAACTTTTTTTTTGTTTCCTTTGGCTGATTTATTCTAGAAATTTGATGCATTCAGAAGAAAGAAAAAATTAGACGAAAAGAATTCCTTTGAAGCTAACCAACAGTATTCTAGTTTTAACAAAAAATGAGTGCTTGGTGGACTGTTGACAGCAAATAATTTATTCATTGAATTTAGTGCTTTCATGTTTCCTAGTTGCCAGTAAACAGATGATGACAATAAAATTCAGAAATGTGTATGTCACTCATATGCAAATCAGTAAAAGAGTGGATAAACAACAGCTCAGAGATTAATCTGATCATGAACTTTATAGTACAGGACTGTATGAATGTTTTATGTCCTCAATGATTGTGATTTGTGCTACAGAGACAGGTACCTTGCCTTATTTTCATGAGGGATAAGTGTTAGTTTTAGGAGCAGGACCAATCAAACTTAGTTACTAGAAAAATATGCTGAAAATCCAGCACTCGTTAAGGAAACATTCACGTGCAAAGATTGCTTTTTGAACTAAGTCTAAAATAGTGTGCCCCATTTAAATTTTAAGTGGTTTGGAGCATTAAATGCTTAGCTTCTATCAAAATTACTTCAGCACCTGGTATAAATGCAGTGTTTAACACTACTGTTAGCAATCAGAGAAGTGTGTTGTTACTGGTGGTATGGTTGATGAGGCTTCTCTTACTGAGATTTTTTAAGAACTGTGGGGATAAAAGCCTGTGGGAAGTAATTTAGATACGGATGATCTTGCCTTAGCACGGAGGGATGGACTTGGGAGATCTCTGTTATATGGAGTTATTCTGCAGAGAGTAGATTTGTATATAATGGGTCAAATAATGGACAGCCTGGAAGGGATGGTCCAAGCAAACCATACTGAAATTATTAGTAGCAAAATCAGCCTGGAAGGTCCAGTTTGGCTTAGGATCTGCAGGATGACTGCAGACTATTCAGCCAGAACAAAAGCTGGGCCCCACTCCAGGGAATTCAGTCTTATTCTCAGGTCCTTCACAAAGCTCTTGATGAACATTCCATCCCTTTGAAAAATAAAAAAAAAATCAACTTGTCTAATAGAACAGGAATAGGATGAGTTTTGCATTTAAGGTAATAACTGATTTACAGGACTCTGAAGACAAATTGTTATAAAATAAATGACTACTTATATTTTTATAAGTAGTTTTTATAAATGACTAGCATATTTTTCTTATGCTGCTGGTATGTATATTTAGTACCAATCTATTATGCTATGCAATAGGCATATGGAACTAAATATGTTGACCAGAATTTCTCAAAAGAGCAATTTTCTACAGAGTACTTCAAAAATTCAGCCTGAAATCATTTTGCTGCTCCTGGCTTTGAAGAAGGGACAGACTTTTTATTTCATAGAAGATTAATGTGTAGTCAGAAGGAAGAGAGTGCTTATATTTGGATCATTCTTCACAAGCAAAAGGCTGAGTTTGTTTCACAGTGATTGCCTTTGTTTGATAAATAGTTTGTGGTTGAAATGGAATACGTAAACATTTAGGGACATAAATAACTCAGTCATGGTAATGACTTGTAGACAGTGATATATCAATGCCATTATGGAAATTTGTGTTCAGCATCATAAACAAAAGCTAAACCATATAAAATGGGAGGATGTTTCTGTATAAGGATTCCAGGAAGCAAAAGTTTGTATGTGTATGCTGCAGATTAAGCAAAAGTTTGTATGTATATGCTGCAGATTAGCCCAGATTTTCAAAAGTGAAGTATTATTAGAGAAACTGGTTCTGCAAATACGTGCACTCAGTCTGTCCAGATCTGGCCTAAGGCTGCTCTGAGTATGGCTGCAAGAGTACAGAATTGGGATGAGTCTTCAATACATCAGTAATATCAGACTGGCAGAGAACTGCTCCAGGTAGAGATGGCCATGCGTGGTATCAGTTTAGTGGAAAGAGGTCCCTTGAGCATCTGATTATTAGAGCTGCCCTGGGCTGGCTTTGTGCAGGTGAAGCAAAACTATGAGCAAAACTACCACAGAGATGGACTTGGGTATCTGCCAAAGAAGGGTGTTGCTCTCAGGCTGGGGAGGCGGGAAGGAGCTGGAATTCTTTTGTGAAGAACATGCTGCCATGGGGCTGGAGGTGAGACTGTATGGTAACCCGGCATTTTCACATTGGTTAACTTCTGGTCCTTGATTTTGTAATAAATTTTAGCACAGGTCGTGTTTATTTGTTTATGGTTTTGGGTAGAAATGTATATAATGTCTTTAAATGTGTGTTGCCATCTGGAAGCAGGGATGAGAGCCAAAAAACCACAGCCAGCTCTCTTAAAAACTCCACCCAGGGCTTTTCAAATCACATTGAGACTTACTGATTTATAGGATACACAATTGCTGGATATTGTGAAGCACATGGAGCCTGAGGAATGATGAACTTCAGAGGAGATTTTATAGGTTCTCCAGGGACTCTGAAAATAAAGTGGCCCCTCTACCCTGTTCAGCAATGGCATGCACTGGGTTCAGACAAGTATTGCTGACTGAGTGTGACCTCTAAAGATTATTGTTATGCTTGGGATGTACTTTCACATTTCCAGGAGCCACTGAGGGCTCTTTTTCTTGTCAACAAAACTTCTCCACTTCTCAATCAAAAGTTAACAGGGAACCTTACTGATATATACATCCTCCTGAAGGAAGATTTTCCCCCACTTCTTGTCTGAGAATGCTCTTGTAAAAGACAGTAGGAAGAAAGAAGCATTTAATTCAGCTTGTCTTACAAATTATGTCTGCATTGTTCACCAGACACTATATACATTGTTTGGAGAATCCAATAGCCAAAGAAAGAATATATTTTAGAATAGTGCAATGCTAAAATAACACTGCCTGAAATGAGACACTGTGGTGGCTCTTGACATACCAGAGTTCAAGCGGTTTAGAGAGAAGACCAGATCTCTTCAGGTTCATAGGTCTATTTTTATGTGAAGCAAAGGGATATATCTTTATTTTTCTGTAAAAGCAATTTTTAACTTCAGTTTATTGCTAATTAATTCATTTTTCATGTTGCCTCTTCTCTCCAGTGAAACAATGTGTGTTCATCTTCCAAATACAGCCATGTGCTGGAGGAGACTTTGTAGGATATATGTATACAGCATTCTTCAGGAATTTCTGGTCTTTTTTTTCACGTGCCTTTAATTTTGTTCTCCTCCAAAGTGGATGAGTGGCTTTGAGTTCAAACAGCCAATTTCATTTGCTCTCCCCGCCTACACTGTTTGCACAAAACTTCTTTTCTTTTTTCCCCCTACTTGTGATAACCTTAACCTTGCATGAGCATAGGAAACTGTGACAAAGCTGTTTTAAAGAAAAAATAATTGAAACCGTAGCTAAAAAATTCTGATTAATGTTTATTTATTGCAAACTTCCTCCCTGCAAGGGAGCAGCATGATGGTGTCTGCCAGAAAAAGTGCATCATGGGGATGGGGACTGGGATGTGACATGTGTTGGTGGAAACATATTTTGCACAAAAATTTACCATGCTTTTCTTCCCTGTCAAACGGCAGCCTCTGTTTTCCTCTAGAATTCATGCCAGAGCCCGTGCAGCAGCATACCCTGAGTTATGTGAACGTGAATGTGAACAGTCACACCAGAGATGAGAGGGCAAAGTCACAGAGCTCCTACCATGGCTGGGCTTCCACACCTCAGGGTTTAGAGACAACTGATCCTCAGCCAGCTACAAAATCAAGTACAAACCCCTAAATGGCCCTGGGATTAGCTCAGTTGATTTGAACATGGTGCTAATAATGCCAGTGTCATTGGTTTGATCCCTGTATAGGCCAATTACTAAGAGTTGGGCCTGATGATCCTTGTGGGTCCCTCCCAATTCAGAATATTCTATGATTCTGTGAATTTTCAATGTCTGCACTTCAGTCAGCCTTGACAGCATTTAAATGCAATTTTACTAATATTAATAAATATGAATTTTTCATTAGCCATATTTATATTTCTATATTAATTGAGTATATAAAAATTTTCAATGTGGCGATCCTCACGAGACCTCACAGAAGAGGACAATTTATTTTTATAGTACAGCTGGACAGTCAAAGCCAAGGGGCTGCTTGTCCCAGGTGACAAAGGATGCCTGTGTGGCGTTTCACAGCCATTGAGGAGTAAACTTGTTGAACCATCTGGATGCAAGGCAGCTCAGATTAGATATGCTGTAGTTATCCAGGAGGATTTAGCCTTTCAGCAAGGGGGAATCTTTTCAGCAGAACTCCAGGCTGGTATCTTCAGCTGAGTTAGAGCATGAGCTGTGTTTGTGTGCAGGACCCCTCTGTTGTCATAGTTAAAATTTTCTGTGCCCAGACTCTGAAAATCTGTGTAATCCCAGGCTCCTCCAGATCCCAGTTGTGAAATTAACCTTAATCACATCGAGAAGCTGCGCCTGCATCTTCATAACCCACAGCCTGTGTCTCTTGAGGTCTAAAATGTAGATACTGCAGAGCTGGGACATCCCATTCTGTGCACTGCAAACACAAGGAAACTGTCTCACCACGGGACTCTCAGAGCTGCTGTGCTGTATAGACAAGGCGCTGCTGCTGGGCCCCTTGGCACAACACACAGCTCTGAGAGGGAGACAGAAATCTACGTTTTGAAGATTTTTTTTTTTTTTAGGAGTGAGATGTGACCTGTGCTGAGCAAGAAAAGTCATCATTTTCTAGGCAAACTCCCTTTTGGCTTCAAAGGAGAGTGAGGCTTAACACCCAACGATGTAGCAAGGCCTTAGGAAGGAAAGGAGGAACTGCAACAGATGAAAAGTGGTGAGGAGAAAACAAGGCCAAGCCAAGCAGGCCTCACCTAAAATATTTAAGTATAAGCTCCAACATGCTACCAAGAGATGAAATGCACTGCACAGAAGGACTCTACTAAGAGAAATTATATAGTGCAGCAGTCGAAAACAGACATGTGGGGTGAGAGCTGAGCAGAAGTGAAAGTGATGTTCCCCTGTATTTGCTGCCCATGGTGGAGATTATTGCTGCATGTAACCACACACGGGCAACCGAGCAACAAGGGCCCATCTTCTGTGGGACTAACTACAGACTGCAAGGGACACAAAGTAACATGATTTTGAAAACAGTCTTTCTCCTTCAGCAGCTGTCTCTGCCAAAGGGACATTCTTCTCCAGGATGAGGAACAGACCTTCATTTTGTTGTCCAGAGAAGTGGCAAAGAGCCCATCAGGGAGTTAACATCACTGTCCTCTGCTTTTGGAGCACTCCTATTTATCAGCCTCGAGCTTGTTCTTAGGCAAAAACCTGCACGTCCATTCATGGGAAGGTCCAATACAAATATTCTATGTGGCTTTTACTTTTTGCCTCTCCTGAGAGTAAGGGTTTATTTCCAGGGTTAATGACAATTGATGGTGAGATTTCAACACACGCAAAGGCAGCAGCTGGTGCTAATTCAGGTGGTGAGGGTACTGGCAGCTGTGCAACCACAGCAGCATGGCTGTCAGGATGCACTCTTCTAAACCCAAAGCAGGAGGTGATTTTGAAAAAGCTTGTTAAATTCATGTCGCTTTTCAACTGGCATCTATCTACCCTCGGTATATCTAGAAATGCTATGTTGTTACACAGTCTTTTTGTATGTTTCCCTTAGCTGCTTTGCATTTTTCAGACCTAAAACAACCAGCCCTTTTCTAAGAGTAATCTGAGCACCAGAAGCAGAGACATGAGTTGTGCAGGGAAGGGAGGATGAAGAGCGGTACTGAGAAGTGTCTGAAATTTTTCTCCTGTAGGATAATCACAGGTTTTAAAGATTCCTTATTCCCCAGAATGACAACCTCTGTATGAAATGTGTTTTCATTCGTGCTTTTCCTTTTCTAAAAATGTAATGAAATTCARTTACATCCCATTTGCTCTAATCATTTATATGGTGAAAATAACCATCGTGTCTCACCAATCAAGACAAGGTGCTTGATATTGCTTCCTTTAGCCAACAGAGAGTTTGGATTTTTTTCCCCATTGCCCTTGCTGCAGAGATCTGACCATATTCCTGATGGATTTAAACCAGCAGGTGTGTGTGTGTGTTTTGGTTGTTCAGTTCACACTCTGGTATTTGTAGTTTCTGTTAGATTAATAATGAATCTTTGAAGAAGCCCATCTGTCAAGCTGCACAGCCACAACTTTGAAGACTTTTAATGTTTCTTGAATTTCAGTAGTCTCGGCTGCACAATGAAAGTCATCTTTTGATCAGTCCACATCATTATAACTTCTCTGCCAAGCTTATTGTAYTTACAAATGTTCTAATTCGTATGCTCATGGTGCTTACCCTGCATTTCAGGGTAACCAGTGTGGAAGCATCACAGATTCACGTTCAAGTTACAAACAGGTAAAAGAGGATGGGTGAAAGTCCGCTCTGGTGCCTAGGCTATTGCCTCAGCCAGCTGGCAGGAGTGGCACTTGATCAATTTTGGCTAAGTCTGAGGAAAATGTGACATGAAATGTGTCACAAGGATGTGAAAACATGTCAACATAAAAAATTACAGAATTGCTGASGCTGGAAGGGTGAGGATGCATTGCTGGCTCATGGTCAACTTGGTGCCCACCAATTCCCCTACTCAGATCCTTTTCTGCAGAGCTTTTCCAGCTGGCTGGTCTCCAGCCCGCTCTGGTGCACAGGCTTATTTCTCCCCAGGTAGGAGATTACTTATTTCTCTTTATTAAATGTCGTGAGATTTCTTTTGGCACGTTTCTTCAGYGCCTTGAGGTCCCTTGGAATGGCAGCACAAAACAAATCACTTGGACCCGTGTTCCCTCTGGGTCTGTACCCCATGGGACTCTGACAAGCAGGTTCCTGAATGGGTCAAAACGAGGGCCAGCTGCTAGTCTTTCTTCTAGATAYACAAAGTTTCTGTTGCGTAAATAGTTTAGATTCAGCACTAGTYAGAAGTTCCCAAAATGCAACACAGCAGCTCCAGGCAATATCAATCACAGCTCTCCTGACAGAGGGCTCAAGAAAGGAATTTTTTTGCTCTTGTCATTGAAGCTTCTTCTACAGTCCTGATTGTTTTTCACTGTCTCTTTTCAAGCAACTGCAAAACAATTCAATGTGTGAAGAACTTCTGACTCATGAGGTGAAGTCTGACTTTGGGCCAGGATAAGAAACTGGGAAAAGTCTTAYGTTGGAATCTGTGCTTCCTTTCCTGGAGGAAAATTTGTGTTATTTGCACTATGTTGTAAAAGTAGAATTATAAAATAGGAAAATGGGCTTAGTTAGCATTCACATTGCTTTGACTAGGC
Organism: Amblyornis subalaris; assembly: GCA_018881555.1. Classification (NCBI taxonomy): domain Eukaryota; kingdom Metazoa; phylum Chordata; class Aves; order Passeriformes; family Ptilonorhynchidae; genus Amblyornis; species Amblyornis subalaris. The sequence goes on along the minus strand of JACAXG010000056.1, from coordinate 5,361,002 downwards.
AGAGGTAGGGAGCGGGAAAAAATTTAATTGAGCACTTAGGGTAGGTCCATACATTTCCAAATGACATTTGTTTTTATATTTTCCTAAATAAATTAAAAGAAGAATAAGCTCCAAGTAAATGAGATGTAAACATTTTGGTGTAGTTTCCATTAGTTKTTTTAGTTGATGGGAAAAGTACTTATAGTTGTTTTGCTGTTGTTGGCTAAGAAAAAAAAATCACTTATTTTAACTTTGTTTTGTTTTATGATCCCAGAAATTAATTGTTTCTAAGCTTCTCACTCTTCTTCAAAAGCTGGGGATGGCTGAAAAAGAGAATCAGATATTTATGAAAATATCACAGTGATTTATTTTGTTTTACTTGGAAATATTAGAAAGCTCATGTGATATAGATCTAATTCACTTTAGGAGGGCTTAAGTTTTATTGTGATGATCACCATGAAAATACAGGACTTGGAAGAACAAAAGAAAATATGGATTTTTACAGATAAAAAACTGTCATGTTTCTAGYACAACTGAAGAGGACATGCAAGATGTGTGTAAGCTGCTGAATGTGATTGGTTTGCTAAAGAAAACTGGCAAGCAAAGCATAAGAAGGACAGCACCAGGGCTGGAAAACAGATTGCTTCTCTGCTGTGCTCMTTGCCAATGCAGAAGTGCTATATTTCACTTTCAGACGATTTATTGTATTTTACAGTCTAGTTTTTACTGAATATTCTTTTACTTCTTTTGAGAGACTGACAGACTGACTAATGCTCATGTCRCCATGACTTTTTTCTCGAAAGTAATCTCTGTGTTTCCTTTCTTCTGTTACTTATGGTTGTATCATCAATGATTCATCTCCTTTGTTTAAATAGTTTAAGTCAACCCAGCTTTGCAGAGCCATTTATTTAGGGAGTTCTGCTTTATCAAATGAGTTAAGCACGGTTCAGCAGGTGATCCTTTTCATTGGTGTGAATTAGGGAAATCCCTCAAATCCCTCAGATTTCATCTCTGCCAAGTTGAATGCTAGCATTTTTCTTTCTCAATATTTCAAAATTCCTTTTCAAACAGCTCATTTGAAAAATAATTTGAAATGTAGGATTTCTCTGTGTGCACATGAAAGGTATAATCTGTCTAGATAATACCCAAATAAAAAGTTACATGATGTACTTTTCCTGCAATTGTACTTTTTCTAAGAGTTTATCCAAGATACTCCAGAAACACAAAGTAACTTTGCATACCTTTTGTTGTATTTTTTTTTTCTTTACAAGCACTTTTCAAGTGATACTTCTACAAGTCTTTCCCAACAATCATGTTATCTGACAGAGATATGTTCTGCAGTTTTCAAATCTACGTCAATACATGTATTATATCTTTCTAACCCTTTCAAACACTGTCTTTTCTTTCCCTTATATTCTCTTTCACATTTTGATATATAAACTGACTTCCACAGACATTTGGATGCACACACACTGCTGACTACCTAGAAGTCCAGCACCTTTTCTTATTGCTGATACTAGAAATCTTATTGTTACGTTCTGATATTCTCCTTCCCTCATTTTCCATCCTATCTGTTGCAGTCATTTTCCCTTATCTACTAAGTATGAGGTATTTCTATTTGGCTTATCTTTTATTAATTTACCTGTTGTACTCTGTATCCTGGTGGGAGGGCAGGGATTGGATATTTGATCACTGAGATTCCCTGACTTTTCCTCTAAGAAAGTGGAGAGACAGAGACACCAATRCAGAGCTCTAAATGAGCTCTTTAGACAGATGGGTCAAATTCTTGTTAAGGAATAACTGGCCAGGAACCTAACCCACCAGGGACTTAGTTACCACTCAGGCTAAGAAGGGAAGGTTTTAGGAGTCTCTGTGCCTCACATTGCAGAGCATTTGGCCCTGTAGTAACAGGTAACTTTGGAAGAGTGATGGAAATCTTGGGGSTCTCAGAACACTGCCCACTGCATTTATAGGGTGTATGAGCTCTGGGGCTCAAGGTCCAAATGCTGCAGGAGGGAGAGAGTTCAGCAGGGACTGATATACTCTCCAGTCTCTGGTCTGGAAAAGTCCTGCAAGGTAAGCAAGGAGTCTTTTTTTCTGTTACTTATTGCTTTCAGAGATGCAACAGTTCTCCTAGAAGTATTTTAAATATCTTTAGGATATAATTTACCTGGTTCAATTGCTCAGTTTTGACAACAACAAAAGAAAATTGTAAAATATATGTTAAGAACAAGCTGTCTCTGAGTGTCACAATAGAAACCCAGTGATGTGCTTTAGCAGAGCTTGTACTACAATCTCGCCTCAAAGAGGCACTTGAAGGCCAACCTTACAGCTTTCTCAAGTTCATGGGAAATGCAAGTTAAAAACAGATGGGGTCATTTTCAGAGAAGGTCTGCTTCTCTGGGCTATTTTTAGTCATGGTTCTCACTTCCAGGGAATTGTGAAATTTATGAAATGAGCTGCCCTCACTGACATACGGCATATTTATGTTCAGGCTGGTGCTCAAATCCACGTAGTCAGTGAGAACTGCCCTAGCTCCTTGGTGAGGGTTATCAGCTGCTGAGAGACCAGCTTGGATCTCTGCTCTGAATTTCCAGGTGTTTAAGAGAACAGGGACATGAATGCTCAAGGTCAACTACATGAAGTTCTCATAAAACATAAAACTGAGTGTCAGATGCAAAAATTGTGCATTTTGCATTCTCTGCTGCCATAATTTAAGGGTTTCTTTTGGAGGGCTATTATTCTATGGATATTGAATATTTCTATGTATAGCATTGCTATCAGCTATTCAACCTTTTTTATTCTCCAGAAAATAGCATCTCAGGTCTGAGGACTGAATGGATGGATGGATTGAAACTATTTAATTAAACTTCTTCCAGAAGCTGATGTTTGAAACTCTGCAGTATTCTGCAGCTAAACCACTAATGTTAGAATATGTATAATTGATTGAGCATCAAAAGTGTCTTTGGCAACATAAAGGGAGCAAAAGCCTTGTGGTTTATGTACCTGAAAGTTTGTAATTGGATCCAGCCAGACACAGAGTACACCTATGGACTATTAAAAAAACAAAACAAAGAGCAACAGCCAGGTCTTTGGATAGCCTAAGTCAGTACAATTTTATAAAACCATCAATTACATTCTGTCCCTGAGAATCTGACTCATTTTTACCTTCAGTCAATGTCAATGGACAAAGCTGATAGCAAAGCAAAAAGAACTTTTTGTCTTGAGAACTTTTCCTTCCAATTGAGTGGAATTTTCATACTGTCGGGCAAATTCTTTTTTGTAAAATATTAGTCCAAATTTGAGCAAATGTAAAACTCATTTAAGCTCCACCACCTTCATTAGGAAAAAACAAAGCTCAAATTGACAGTGATGAAGGATTGAGTCAGGCAACCACTATGAAATTGTAATTCGGAAAGTGGGCAATCTCGGGTAATGCATTGTGCTTAATTTCTCTTGTATACATTTGATCAATAAGGTGAAGTCATTAATTGTCTATTTTTTTTGCCAGCTTCCTTTAATCCCCTTTTAGTAGCATTTAAGGGACTATTCTTTCAAGAATGTTTTTTCTCCTACTTTATACAAATAGGTTTAACCCTTAACTTGTGCTGGGACACAGCTGTTTGCAGTCAAACTTAATGCCAGCACCTCGTGAGAAGGGCTGTAATCTGGGTGTTTGCTAACACTGAAGCACCATGTTCAGGAGGGGTGGCTGAAAACCTTCAATTAACATAACAACGTACAGATGGCCTTCAATAAAGAGCAATGAAAGGGTCTGCGGTTCAAAAGCAATTTATGTCTGAAACTGTTGTCCTTGGCAACACACCTACACACTTTGTCTGCGGAATGTGCCACTGTTTTGTCTGCCGGAAGGGAAAGAAAGGATATTTAATGAAAATAGAAGACAAAATATACTATTATAAAGGGGAAGGGAAAGACTCTAGATTAACACAATGTTGCACTATTTTCATTAATCCCGATGAAGAGTTATCACAGAAGGATCTGGTATGTTTTAGCTCTGTGTAAATGTTCTATCTTGAGACAAGAGGATAAAATAATAGGTCTTTAAATAACATCCCCACGGGAACATGCCTTGAGGTGTTTCCAGATATCCTTTACCTCTTTTAAGATGGAAATTTAGAGCCGCTTTCCTCAGTTTATAATTGTATAGTTGTCAATTTTCCTTTACAAACCACAGGACAAAACATTGAAAGTCAAATAAAAATTCATGAAAGAAAAAAAAAATCTTCAGCACAATGGTGGCTAGGAAAGGTTATTACCGGAGCTGTTTGATAAGGATATGCTCATTGCATTTTTTTACGTGGAAATGCCACTGCTTCTAGACTGGCACRTCCATAAATATTTACCATGTACTCCTAGCAGCTGTGCAATAGCTTCTGTCTTGAAGCTTGACCCCATTACCCACCCTCTGCACACAAACTACAGGATTTAAAAATGATTCTAGGATTTTAAAACGCCTCAAAAACTTTCCAGCAGCCCCAAGACAGAAACATGAATAGAAGCTGTCTTTGTACGCTGTTTTTCCCTATCTCTCCCTCACCACTCTACTTGTTCCCTCTCCTCCCACCTGAGCGATTTCAGAGGTTTCAGGCTCACATTTCTGATTGGCTTTGTACAAGCATTTCTTTCTGGGTATGAAACGTGCAGTGAACACCTGAATCCCATAATCTAGGCCATTCTTTGAGGATCTCCAGACATGCACTATCCTGCAGCAAAAGAGGGATTTCTCCCACTGGACCTCCAGATGACAGTGAGGTCAGGGGAGATTTTCCTTTTCTTAGTAGACAAAGCTTGGGAGCAGGGAGGAGGAGCTACATGGGAAACCCAGGGATCGGTTGCTTTCTAGAGAGCAGCTCTGTAACCACTGAAAATAAAGTTAAACAACTAGGGAGTAACAGGAGAAATACTTGTTTATGACGTGGGAGGCATCGTAGAGTCCCACTAACTTTAAAAGAAAAATTTTTATTCTGAGACTGAACAATACTTTTAAGCAGACCCTAAGTAAAAAGCRTGGTTTAATGTGCTTCTGAGGTTGCCTTTTTTGGGACTGAAAGTGCAACAGAACCAGGAAAAGGGAAAGAAATCATTGACTGCCTTCCCACAGTCACACCATATAATCAGTCTTAGGCATTTGTGTGTATATTGCGCTACTATTACATATTTCTGACATATCAGGGGTTATTCTGCACCTATTCTGTTCTAAAATTAATTTGGATCTTTTTYCTTTTGCACTGATGAGACCAGACTCTTCTTTAATAGAAACAGCTCTTCTGCTCCTATATTTTTAGAGGATGATCACATCCCCTTTTCACCTTTTATGTTTTGAGAGTGAAAAAACACATCTCAGTTGTCTCCTTTCATGAGACCGACTCTCTTTATTCCTGAACTTTTTAGTACCCTGTTTTCACACTAGTTGAGAGAAACAACAGTCACACTTGTAAATACTGTGTTGAGTGCTAGTCTTGAATATTCAACCCCTAAAATTCTGGTATAAATGTATGCATTGGAAGAAAAAGTAGTTGGAAAATGCTTAGCTGCCAAAGAACTCAAAGACAGAGGGACCCCCTTTAATCTGTACTGGAAATTATAGAGAAACAGCAGATCAGAAAGTTTGGAAACCTTGCTAATATAGACAGGTTTTGGAAAATCCATGCCTGGATTATGGTCTGAGTAATTTTATGCTCTAATTATAGAATTTTTAAAGGAAATATTGTAGAATTCACTGTCAGTCAATCAATCAATCAAGTAATCAACATTCTGAAGTCTTAGGAAACTCATMATGAAAAAAGTGTTGACAATTTAGAAAGGGACAACTAGCAACTAAAGATTAAGGAAATATTTTATCCAAACCACTCTGTTAACACTTGTCAATCAGAAGAAAATAGATAAAAATTTTATTCAAAACTTTTAAAATGCTTTAGAAATGATGCAACTCTTTTCACTTAAAAAAATTTTCACTGAAAATTAAAATTAAGACCAAGCTACAGAAGAATTCAGTATTCAGGTTTCATTTTGCATTTTGTTTTTCCCTGTCTCCTCTCTGAATAACCTTTTAAATTTCCTTATTRCAATGAGATAGTTAACAGATAAACAGAGGAGTGGAAAGAAAAAACTTGTATCCCTGCAGCCTCCAAATTTGGGACTGAAAGGTTATTGGTCAGAAAATATGAAAAATCTGGGGTATTTTTATTAGTTAATTCCCTTCATTTAAACTTGTGAATTATCTACAGTTCTTGTTCTAAGCTGTTGTGGCAAGAAGATGTAAACAACTAAATTTTTATTTTGTTCAGCAATGTTTGAACAAAACAGGAATCCATAGAATAGATCAACTTCACAAGTCACACATTAATGACCATTTCTAATTTAATTTCAGTCTCTTTTTTTTTTTTTTTTTGAATTAGTTTTAATTGAAACTTCCAGCAGCTCAGTCTTTCATTTCATCATGGAAGCCAGGACAGTAAGAAATTTTTTTTGTCTTCTGGGAGCTCCAGTAAAAGCATTTTTATCACTAAGAAATCTTAACCAAATCTAGCAGTGAAAGATTAATCTTGTAGAAATCCTCCTCATTTTCCTAAACAGCATTCCTATGGGACAATAGTCTCTAGGAAAAGCTTCTTAAAAGATGCTCCATTGTATGTCTTCCAGATGTGGTGGTATCAAATTCATCAGGTCTGTCCTTTGGAGACAATGTCACTCTGAACACTGAGACTGGGGCGGGACAACTGGGAGAGAACCTGGAGGAGGTGGGAGCGGGGTGGGGTCTCCCAGGAGCGGTGCCTAAACCAGCCCTGGTCACGACAGCACCTTCCCCTCTCTGTCTTTGAAGAAAGGCTGAAGTTGTCTGTGCTTTAAGCCTGGGATGGCTGAAATACAAGTATTCTTTGAAAACTCTCTTTTGCTGCCTTTTATTGCCACAGCTGCTTTATCTTTGTTGCCCATTTAGCACCTACTCATTATTTGGGAGGGAGGAGAGACTGTTTTTGATCCCAGTCTCTCCCAGTGCACATATCCCTGAGGCTGACAATGCTGCAATAGTGTATGTAACTATCCTCCATAGCTTTGTTTTAAAAATATCTGCATTTTTCACTTGCTCTGTCATTCTCCATCTCTTTCCTCTCCTCTTGAACATTTCCTTTGATAATTCCTGCTTATAGCTCTAGGTATATTGTGTATCATTCATTATAGCAGAAATCWCAGAATAAATCCTTACTGCTGTATGATTTGGCAGTGGTAGCTGTAGCAGCACAGTAACATTTCCAGAGCATTGTTTTGGTGGTCAAACACTTCAGAGATTCAGCTCTTAATAAAACCCCAGCTGTCTGAAGACTCTTGTTTTCCTGAATATTAGCTGGAATCGTCCTAATGCTTTATCCCTCAAAACCTTCTGAGTCTGTGAGCTTCTTCAAGACAAGTGGAAGTAGCCCTGATTTATGTACTGAAAAAATGAACTTTTGTAAGAGGAATATTTTAATTCAAGTGGTATTAAGGTCTCGTGCAGATTTCCTTTTTCTCTTCTTTAGCAGTATTTTTTAACATTATATAATGATTTCAGTATAGCTCTCTTTCAGGAATGTGAATGTTATGTCTTCTATTTTATTCTYTAGTGATTTTAAAATGATTTTAACTCTGGGTTTTTTTTCTGCCATGTTAGAATAAGTCACCTGTTCTACTAGCAAACAATGAGACAAAYGATCTTTGAAGTACCATGCCCACATCTATCAGTGGGAGGTGCAAAATGTCAAAAGCTTTCAAAAGCTTTTGAAACTTATAATTCAAAGACTATTCTCTACCTACATACCAAGAGCCTGCAACATCTAGAAGCTCACAGCCATTGCCACCACCTTCAAGTCACGGACACAGTCATCCAAATGGACCTAATCCCCATCTGGATCCAGAGTCAACTACTTGGAAATGAGATTTTTACATATAATTCAAGTCTGTTGGACCAAAGGAAAGTTGCCTGCTTAAGAAACACTGAAATGCACATTAGAAGAAAGTTTCAGTGTGAGAACTTCCTTTTGGGGCTTTTGAAATGTTTAAACTTTCCCTCTGTTGGAGTGAGCTGTGTCTCCTGAGCAGCTACCTTTTTAAAAGCAAGCAAATGTGTCTGTAGGTGTAAAGTAATATGTCTACTGATCATTAATGAGAAACTTAAGTTCAGTATAGCAAATGAACCTCTGCTACTTACCTGGAGTGGTTTGGTAGATATTGTTAATGATTTTTACATTTAAAAGTCAAGTCTCAAGTGACTTTCAGAATGTTTTAAATGCCATTATTTTGCCTGGGTGGTAGCTTCTGCTCGTGCTTTCCAAATGCAAAGGAAAGCATGAGCTGTATCAGTTTCAGTTTAAGTAACATGCTTATCAAATGTCACTCATGCCTTTGTATCACTTTTAGCTACTACACTGCAGCTGATATTAGAAATGCACTGATGTAAAACCTCCTCCTCCTATTTCCTGCAAGTCATAGGATTTTTTTAATTATCTGCATAAATGCATTTATTAGCACTCTTAACCTTTAAATAAAACTCCCATTACTGCCATCACTCATCTGTTGGGCTTTCCTGACCCACTTAAGTTCGTTACCTGTTCCTCCATCTTTCACATCATCCTCCTTCTATCTGGAGAACTGAAAACCCAGCACTGCACCCAGGGCTCAGCAAGCAGAGGTTGCCTGGGAAACCAAGATACAGGAATTGGACATGAGGATAGTGAGAAGAGGGGAAAAAAAACCTCTAAAAGGAAGAAAAAATAATCCAGAATACCCTTTACAAATACTTTTTCATTGTAAAGCTGTTGTAAATATTCCAGGATAGCTCTGTACCAGTGCTTGATAAGTTAGTCTCATCTACTTTCAGTGAGAGTCTACAAGAGCTCAGGCAGCAGTTTAGCAAGAGGGAGGTTAATATGATCACAGCCTAGAATTATCCAGACAGAAAGAACTATTCCTGATACAATAAGACTTTCTATTTCAGAAGAAAAGCTATAACAGTGTCTGACAGCCAGATCTAGCTGAAGTTAAATGCATTCAGAYTGGAAATACTGTATGCGTCTTTAATCAGGATAACAGTTAAACTTTGAAGAAACTCACCTCAGGACTTGGGTCTCTATAATTTAATAATTGTCTCTTTCAAAAAGATATTCTCCAGCTTGTAGATAAACTATGGATTCCACAAAGATATCCCTCAGTGTAAGTCATCAGACTGCTGTCTTCTCCAGCAGCGGAGAAATGGTTCCTATGGATTAAAGTCTATGAGAAGAAAACAGAGAAAAATAAAGAGTCATTAAAAAAGGTGCAACTTATTCCTTATAGTGAGTAAATACTAACATGTTGGACCAGACTAATGGTTTTCATTTTCTACATCCTGAAAGGGATTTTTCTGATATTTCAGATTTTTCTGGTGACAGAAAACAAACCCCAAGCCACAGCAGGGTTGGTGACATGGTTAGCCRAGGATGGCGTCTCCTGGCTGTCAGGGAGATGAGACACGGGCAGCCTGAGGGTGAGCTTGGGCACTCACCTCCCATGCAGGCAGGCAGGGGCTGCTCATGATGATTTAGTTGATTCTCCTGTTTACAGCCAGATCCTGACAGAGATGTTGCCAAACCATGGCACACACCCGTCCTCTCCCTCCTTGGCCACACAAACAGACAACTGCCAGTGTTCCATCGGGCAGATAAGACAAATCCAGCCTGTACTGTTGTGGTCTAWCTGGGAGATGGATGGTCCTCTGAGAACACGGAGCTTCACACCCTCTTTCCCTGGCTGCCACACAGGCTCTAGGCAACAACGCTGGCAATGAACAAGCCATGGCACAGCGGGCAGAGCACTGGTGGTGTCCCCAGCCGCAGCTGGGSTGGTGACCCAGGCTGGCTGTTAGGAAGATGAGGGATGGACAGTCTTTGTGGGATTCTGGGGGAGCCCTGTGCAGGGAGGAAGGGGCTGCCCATGGCTTCATGAGGTTGATTCTTCTATTTATTTCCACCTCAGTTCTTGACCAGAATAAAAGGAGTTCCTGATACAGACTGCTCCCTGCCACTAGGCTGGGCAGTGTCCTGACTTCCTAYATGGACATTTACCTAAGGACTACAGAAAGAGACACAGCCCTGGCTAAAGTGAGCTCTGCAGCACCCCCTTCTCTGTACCGTGTCATGATCCTGCAGGCAGCTGCATGGTCCYTGCAGTCTCATACAAAGTGCACTCCACAGGACTCACCTTCTCTGCACAAAATTTATATTAAAATAAGTTTTCTGATTTGCGATCCCATTGGCTGGTTTTTGCTGTCTTTTTTGGAAAATCTTTTGGGACTTGTACATCAGGATTGCATAAGCCTCAATTTCTCAGGAATTTGTGCATATTAAGCACCATATCTAACAATAAAGTCTGCAGGCATGTATATGTAAACCACTCTCTGCCTTAATTTGAGCAATTTAGCAAATTTATATGATAAAGGAAAAAGCAGGTACTTCAGCTGAACCCAACTGGCTTGTGCAAGTTTATGAAAATCCCTTTCATATRTAGACTCCAAACCTCTGAGGATGGGCTCTTGAGGATGCAGGAATGAACAAATCTTAGGTTTAGCATCAGAAGACACTGTCTCTGAGCACAGCAGAAAAGCTGAGGGACTTTGATTTACGGACATCAAATGTCACACCTGATGATGAATTTCACTGATAGGGCTGAGATTAGTGCATCCTTAACACAGCACTGTCAGGAAAACCCTCAAGAGAAGCCATTGAAAACACCCTCATTATGAGTGTGCAATACTTAGACTGGAGAATTTTTTGTTACCGTGCTGGTAACATGCTGGTAGGACTGCAAATGTCAGAAGCAGCTGAACCACTTGCTACTCTAGCAAAATGAGCTTTTTTAAAAAGGATGGGGAAATGTAATGCACTGTGAAGTTGTGTGTGAGTGCCCATGCTCTAAAGGATAAGAAACATACTGCATGGCAGCCAGCTGACCTACATTTACAGCTGAAGATGTAGAGCTGACCCAGAGGGAGCTGTGTCTAACCTGCAAACAGATGGAGTGCTAGTCAAATGGACCATGCATTTAGAATGACAAACTGAGCAGGAGCAGCAGCACGGGCATGGGTTTCCTGCTGCCCTGTGTAAGGAACAAGCCAGATCAATAGAGCATGATTAGCCACTGCTGGCAGGGAAAAACAACTCAAGAGTAACTCCTATCTCCTCAGCRTACTGTGCTGCAGTGAGGAAAGCAGCCCCTTGGTATGCAGAGACAAATCCAGCCTTGGTACCATCAGTACCTGGGATGGCAGAGAGGCTTGAGCTGGACAATCCAGATGAGCCCAGGGGCTCTGGTGATGGCAACAAGGCTGCAGCAGCTCCAGTGCCACTGTGCTCTCACTGCCACCAAGCCCGTGGCATCAGAGGTACCACAGTCACACCCAGCCAAAAATCCAGCTTGCCACCCCAGCATGAATAACCTTAAATAAAACAAAGACATAGAGCTTTGTATGGCCACGGGCTTATAAAGAGAGGAGAGCAGGAGACAGACACAATCTTCCTCAGGCACTGTGGTGATTGCATCAGCATGAGGACAGAATCGCACACAATTGGGTCCAGAATTTTAGCCCCCGCCAAACCAAGCAGCTGTGTTGAGATCAGCACAGTACAGCTCCACACTTGTGAGGATCTCCCTGTTGGCATAAATCAGCCTTAAAAAACAGGCTACTGTGTATTTTGCTGAGTCTCCCAAATACATTGGCKGTTTTTGAGCACAGCCTTCCCTATCCCTCTGTGGAGCTGTATGTTTGTATGACAGGTAATGAGCACATGAGCAATTACTGCTACAGTGGCAAAGGAAAGGAAAATTGAAAGTTGCAACAAAACAAAAATGCTTATCCTAAACCCACCTGTTAAAGGTAAACCATAAGTGTAATTAAGCCACCTTGCTTTTAGATAAATGGTTTCACACCAGYGTTTCATGGTTTTCAAAGACAAAACCAGAACAAGGAAAATAGCTCTGCTGTGCTCAATAAATGTATGCAAATAACCACAGCATGAAACTATTATTAATAAAGAACAGTTAGAGATATATCTCCCAGATTCCTCAGCCTTACTTTTCTTTTCTTTTTTTTCTTTTAGAGCTCAGAAAATCTTTTTTCAAAACTTCACATGTACAAGACTTTTCTTGGGATCAGCTGGTGTGTTTCCACAGTTTCCGGGAAATCCTGGAACACAGCCATTGCACCGATGGAAATGTCTGATACAGATGCAATGACCTCCTAGAAGCCAGTGTAGCTTACCTGCAGTATGAAGTGGGGACTGGCTGCCAAGGCCTGGCTTAGCTGAGCCTCGGGGTTTGTGCTGGTGCAAGTCACTGCAGTGGGTGTCTATGTGTACCACAGACTTGTACGAGATTGAGTCAAGTTTGTTACCTTCACTTCCATGGAGAAATCACTGCACGTGCAGGGTCTTCACGGCATTTCTGTGACCYTGATGATAGGTGGGGTACCTGTGTATTCGAGCTGACATACAACAGAAACTTGAAAACAAAAGTTATGGTTTCATGTATCATATTTTTGTCCTTCCACCCACACACAGCCTTGTATCACAAAAGCGAAGTAAGAAGTTGACTAAATATTTCATTCCTTAAATTAATCTTTGATGGCCAACGTATTAAATAAYGGCAAGAAGGATGAGGTTTGGTTTGCAGCCCAGGCAGGAACATTTAATATAAAACCCTAATCTGCTGTGATGGAACTGCTTGAGGAAATTCCTGTTACTGGCATGGATTCTGGAAGACGGAAAAATAATTCAAGTATTCACTGCTTCTTTCCTGAGACCAGAGCATTTTCCTTCCATGCTTAGTTTCAGACTTAATCACTTATAAAGGACAGAGCATTTACCCATTACCATCTCTTCTCAGTTCAGCAAGTCACTTCCAAGTCTTTCTCCTCATTGTCTACATTTCAGCAATGCTTTGTGGTCACAGGTAAGCATGTTTTTAGTTTTGGTGAATAAAGAAAGACTTTTTTATTCATTCAAAGAAGTTAGACTAGGGAAACTTTTGAAAGGTGATTACCAGGCTTAAAAGCTTAAACTTCTGTCTAAGCCACTTCTTAAAAGTGGCTTTGAAGATCCTCTGGACAAATTTTAACATTTTACCCTGACTTTGACCTGCAGCGATTTATAAGAATCTGAGAAGATGACAGATCAACTCACACAGACCTAAACAGCCTGTCAGACATCGTTTTTCTCAGCAGCATCTTGGAAGTCTACCATCTCTTCTAAGAATGTGTTCCCCATGCCAAATTACGTCTTCCCTAGAGCCTGTACTGATCATCTGGATTTATGAAACATTGCAGAAGTCTCTGAAGGGAAACTAAAGCAACAAAGCCTGAAAATGTAACATCAGGCAGAATATTTGTTCAAAAGTATTTCCTGAAATGTCAGCTGAAAGGAGAACTTGGGCATGTTGGAAGCATTTTACATATTAGCACTGGATTGTTGGCTGCAATATCACAACACTCCTTGTTTTCACAGAGTTTTAAGTGCCTTATATTAAAGATCCATGAAGTAGCAACTTAAATGATTATACAATCATTCCAAGGGATTTTTCCACTACTTTAGTTACAAGAGTGGAGAACAATGTTTTTAACTTTGTGCCTTGCACTAATGTTCCATGTGAGACCTTATTCTAGCCTAGACTGACACTAATTGCCACACTTCCAGGATTTCTTTATCAAAAGAACACTGTCCCTCTGGACACACTTATCTGGCCAAGTTTCATSACACATATGAAATGATGCATGGTAGGGAGAGGCACCACTTGTGTTGGGTTTTATTTGATCGTGCTGTACCTGTTGTTTGCAAAAGGTTAAGGGGGTACAAATCAGAGCTTATATGTAGCAATGAGTTAGTCTGTGCACTCTGACCATTTGCTGCTCTCAGAGTAGGAATCCAAACTATCGCCCATCCATCTGTTGTGATAGAGGATGTGGAAAGCAGGGAGACCAAGCACAGTGCAATTAATTTTGCATAGAAATGGCATATACAAAAATCTTTATTTAAAATGGATCTCATCAAGTAGCATCAGCAGAGTCTAACTTTGGTAACATCAACTAAAAATGACAAATTTCTGGTTTTATTTAAGTAATGATATATAGCTTGGAAAGATTTTTATATTGCTTGAGTTGAAGAGCACATCCCATATCTTCTAATGAATCATCACTACAACAACCTGGCCTCCCACATACATGCACACACAGCAATGCCATAATTTGCTGCTATAATTGGCTTAGAATTGAAGCTCTTCAGAATGTATATGCCAGGTATGGATACACTGTAAATATATATGTACACTCCATGAACTCAAACCCCTCTGCAATCGATTTTCCTTTGTGCTAGAAATAAAGTGAAACAAACACAGTGAAAAATGCTTTATTTTCAAATATATTACATGTTGAACAACTTGGTTGCTGTTTTGCTAGGGGAGATAGCCCTTACCTTCCTCATTTGGATAGCAGGAAGACAACCTCATTATGAAAAGAATAAAAAAAATTGAATGGTTAGTMGCAGCCAGTCCTTAGAAACCTTACTTTCCTTCCCACCTCTACTCCTCTTTTGTTATCTCAAGCATTTTTAATCCAGCAAGGCAGCAGCCACAGCCACACTCCTCCCCTTCCACGTTCACTATCTGGGTGGATGCTTTTATTATTAGATTTCAGGAAGTTCAGTTTTGCCCTGTGAAAGTTTCAGGGAAATTACTAAAAAGAGAAAGTGAGGATACCCATGGGGTTTCTTTTTTTCTTTCCCTTCTGACAGCAGCTCTCGGGACTAAAGAATTTGCTTTTAATTAAGCCTGATGAATCAGCATTCAAGTGGCTGTAATATGCTGACACTTTCCTCTCCCCTTTCTAAGTCTTTGGGAATTCACAACAACTCTTTCTACAAACTGCTTTTGATGCAAGGTTTATCATGTTCCCTTTCCATTCCAGGATACCTGAGGCTGGGACAATATCATCTGTACAGTTACTCACTATTCAACGAGAAAAATCTTTTCCTCTTCTGAAAATGTTCAGCCAAGAGGGACATTGGCCAAAGAATGTAAAATTTGTACTAAAATCTAGTTCATTTTTTTATAGACAGATCTAGATAGATCCAGAAAATAAAAAAGATAAACATAGAGAATTCTCTACATGATAAAAAAATTTTTCTGATTTACTACAACCTGAAA
Organism: Amblyornis subalaris; assembly: GCA_018881555.1. Classification (NCBI taxonomy): domain Eukaryota; kingdom Metazoa; phylum Chordata; class Aves; order Passeriformes; family Ptilonorhynchidae; genus Amblyornis; species Amblyornis subalaris. The sequence goes on along the minus strand of JACAXG010000056.1, from coordinate 5,345,798 downwards.
ACTAGACCAAAATTATACATCAGTCATATCTATCAAAAAATAAGTATGTCCTCTGTATTTTATAAAAATAAAGTGGGTGTTTTATCAGAAACTGAGTCTGAGAGGGGAAAAATACATAAGGGAGGGAGGGAGGAAGCTGCAAAAGAGGGAGAGAAAAATCTGCAGAGGGGGAAAAAATCCAAAGAAAAAGGGAAGCTGAAATGTATTACAGGGGAAAGATAAAAAGTATTGTAAAGGAAAAGGGAGGAACGAAAGGGAGAAGAGAATGACAAAAGCTGAATCTCCTGCAGATATATTTTCCAGACAGAAATGACAACTGCTGAGGAGAGCAGAGGAAAATAGATTGAGAGAGGAAAGTAAAATTAAACCAAGTAGGGATAAGGATAAGTAATATAAAAATTGCATTTCATTGTTAGCCCCTAAATTGATAGGTTTAGGAACAGCCTCATGTACAAATGTTCTATTCCTTGCCATAATCATTTATTGATGTTGATCTGCTGCACAGCAATTGATGAGACACAACCCTGCTCCGTGTCTGCCCCCTCTCCTTGTTAAGATGCTTTTAATATTGATAGACTATGTATTCTGTGTAGATTAATGAAGTCCATGTAGGAAGTGTGTATTAATTTGACAAGCTACTCAGATTCATCAGAAGTCAATGGGAAGTCTTTGCAAGACGAATATGTAGTTCTCAATCCTGTAGCCTTATATTTTCTACTGAACCTTTTAAAATGAGAAGGCTTGTTGAACTCAAATTCCATCTACAAACTTTAAAAACTTCTTAATGTTCTTAGAAGCAGCAAGATACTCTAAAAGTGTTCCAGAGTAAAATACATTTCTAAAAGTATTTTGAAGAAGATAACTGTTATGTAATGTGAGGTCTGAATAGCATTTCCTTGTTCATAAAACTTTAATTCAAATAAGCCATCCTGTTAACCTTAATAAGTATATTTGAAGGGCTCACCAGCTTCAGTTGGAGGTACATTAATCCTGTTGTAAGCACCTAGAAGAGCACACCAGGTACATCATATACTCAAAGAAATGGTCAAAGGAACATTATGTAGATAGTGGAGTCAAACACTCAGCAGAACAAAATTGCCTGTGCGTTCTCAGTTCAGATCTTGGTGAATAGGTTTTCTTTTATGAGAGTTAGTCAGATATAACACATAAAGATACTTTTCCTCCAGATTCCTTTTTGAGTCAGTACAGAAGACAGGTAGTGCTCAGTCAGTAAGCTTCAATTTTTCTGCTTTATTAATAACTTGTGAGTCCCTTCCAACTCAGCATATTCTGTGATTCTGTGACTGAATCTGCACTGGGAAGTAAAAGAAGCATTTTGAAAAAAAACCCCAAGCCAAAAAACAACAACCCTCCAAACCATTATTTACTTGTACATCTCCTGCACTATCATCATCCTCTTATTTCCCAATTTACTGATAGGGAGCGTAGGCCCAAAATGTAAAGGCAAACTTGAGGCAAAAGGTGTGATTGACTTGCTCAGCAAGTCAAAACAAAAGAACTCTAAAAACAACTGCAGTGGACAAGTTTACTTTCCTGGCTTTTCCTTAGTTGCATTTTGGTCAAAGAATAACATTCCTCTCATGCCTTTCACCATACACCCACCATCTAACAAATGAGCAGAGCAGTAGGGAGGAGTCAGCAGAAACAACCCATTGAAGTGCTTGATGGAGCATGATATGGGTAAAACGATGATTTGTATCATCATGTTAATTATCCATGTATCATAAACCTTGAACTCACGGGATGAAGATAACCAGAATAAGTGGCACAACAAATGAAGTTTCAGATTTTCTTAACCATTGAATACTTTGCATCTTTCTATTTTGATCGAGGCTGGCTTTTTTTGTTATTAAAAAARAAAATTGAAAATTTAGAAATATGAATTTGACCTTTACCTCGGTCTCCACATATTGCAGTCTATACAATTATTACTCTGCTCTCTGTCACTTGAGAGTGATGATTTGATAGTTTATCTGGGAATCTTCTCTGGAGAGACAACATGACACACTACTAGGCTCCCAACAACAGAGACAAGAGATAAGAAGCCTGCAGACTTTGACAGGGAGCATGGTTTCACAGTCCRGACTTACTCATATCTGAGCTTCTGTTGAGTGTTTCAACCTTACCTCTGCATTGTACCCCTAGTCCTACTTCCCCCCCGGGTGCAGTTTGCATATCAAACTCCATTCTTTATTTTTTAGCTGTAGTGTTGGGCTTTTTTTTTAAACCCCTCTTTTGATTTACAAAGCAATATCTCATCTTTCTTTCATGGATTTTGACCTCACAGCTGAGTTCAAGTCCTACTTTCTCTATTTCCACATGCTATGACTTGCCTTTTGTCCTAGGTTTTCTATCCAGACACATAAAATTCTTCATAAACTCCTGAGCTCTGCAGTCACTCTGCATCTCATCCTTTGGTTTCTCACTGCTAATGCCCCGAGAGCAGGAATGGCCCCTAATGGCCCTGACCAGCCTCACTTAGGACCTCTCCTCACCCTCTGGTCATGGGCCCAGGAACATAATTTAGACTTAGACTTGTCCCTGACCTGAGTTATGCTGTGGGTGTATCTGTCTTTAGTCCTAGGTTTTGGCCCTGTCTCCGGGGTGGCACATGGACCTATGTTGCAGCTTTGTGTCCAGCCCCATCTCCTGCTGCTCCCAAATAACCCACAGAGGCTCTAATACTACGGACAAATTCCCTCCTCATTGCGCTCCTGTCTCAGCAGTGATGACCTAGAAGCTGTGGGAAGTCAAATAATTGAGTACAGTTAATGGGTTACAACCAAATGGCAGAAATGAGCTTTTGCAGCCTCTCAAAACTGAATTCACATGTAAGTCAACTATTAAATCATATTTTGGTTGCTTATAGCAAAATCCATTATAAAATTCCCTTTTTCATATTGCTTGAACAAAATACATTTTTTTAATRTTGGGCTCAGACTAACAAGGACTTATTTGATATTAGTCTAACAATATCAAAGTGCTTAGACTTAGTTACAAGACTTGTAGTGTTTCATTACAAGATAGTTCTGAATGAATAGTTAAAACCCCCCMTATTTAATGGGTTGATGAATGTGTTATTGACTTCTAAACAACTTTGCAAACAATTAATATTTAGCCCTGGAGGCAACTCGTTTCTGTAATTGCCACAAAATTACCCAAGTTGGTCTATATGGTTGTCAGTTTTCAGATCAGGCTGACTTGTCAGCTTCAAGATTTTTCTGCTTTGGGTCAGTAATTGGGTCATGAAATTTTAGGCTGTGTTTATTTTTTTAACTAGCCTGTGCCAAAAGACTGCCAACACTGTGAAAAATTAGACGTGTACAAAGCCATTTTGAGGAACCTGTTGTCGGAGTGAGCATACAGGAATTAAAATGAAATATAACCCACCACAATAAGCTGTGCAGCTCTAGAATGTGAGTAGATTATAAAAACTGTCTGATTAACAAGAACCTTCTTCAAGTGATGATGTCCTGACAGCTACTATTTTAGAAGAAAGTCAAGGAGTCAGGAAAGAGGCTTCAAGCAGAAGGGTGATGTGACACATAAGTTTTTTCTTAGCTATAGGTTTCAATTCTTTCTTTCAATTTTAACTACTGAATCACTACACTTCTGTTTCTTCATCTATTTTGCTGAAAAACACCGAACATGATTTTCACCACTTTATTAAATCAGTATTTCTTGTGTGCTCAGTTCCATTAATAGGAACTTTAAAAGCTTCTGCTAGTTTCCAAAACYTCTGAGTATAGATAGGAAAGCTGACAAACCATGCAATATTCACCCCTGAAATCCATGAGAAAGCCAGAGAAAGACTTGCAGGTGTTTTGTTTCTATGACTTGCAGTTGGATAGTAACTTCCATTTCTTATTTAGAAAGACTTTTAATGATATGATATTGGCTTCTGTTGACAAAGGCTTTAATCCATAAGTCATTATATAGAGTATGACTGGTTTTTGTGTTTGGCTGGTATGTTTTGGCTGTTTTGCTCTTCAAGTCATAATTAAGGAGCTTAAGATAATTGTTCTGAATCYAATGTAGCAGACTGTAATAGCTACAAAATTTTGAATCATGAACCGTATCTTTATATCATTTTGAATAATAAATAATTTAATGTGGTCCTTCAATTTGACTATAGGTGCAGCTAATGTTTCAGCTRTACTTGGAGCTAATACTGAATGCATGGCATCTGCAGCAGATCCTGGTTTTAACAGTCTAACAAAAAAAGTAACAAAAATTACCGGCTCTAGTCGCCTAAACAATTTACAAAGCTGCTCTGAGTAGGAAAACTGCAATCATGGAATAAAAGCTCTAAGTAATCTAGAGAAACAAACTCTGAGTCCTATAGTAAAGTTCAAACAGTGCTTTGGGTAGTGATTGATGTTATCTATTGTTTGGAAAATACTTAATTATTTGCACTATAATTCTTACATGTCTATAAAGCACTCTTCTTTCAGGCTACTATGGGTAAAAACATAAAAGAAAAATTGTCTCCTAATTAGCCGTTCTTTTGCTGTCTCTTTAGGGAAAAGTTTATTTTAAAACAGATCTTGAGTTATTCACAAGGCATTGAATAATATTTTGTACACCCTGGTACATGCACTAGGACTCCAGAAGGCACCAAAAAATATGTTTGTGTGGTTGCTAGCAGTTGGAGTGGTGCACTTGACACCTGGAATACTATTTTGGTTTCTCTAGGGATAAATTCACTACACTCCCAAACACACATCAGGGTTCTCTTGAGGCTAGAATGACTCCATCAGGCTGTGAGTCATGCTTGAGCCCCATTGCTCGCAGGACAACATGGTGTGAGTGGTGGCTGAAGGATGCGTGGGAACAGGCAAGGGCCCGGGTGTGCCTGGAGTGGGCATGAGAGCAGCAGGATGCAATTGAAATCTCCTCTTCTGAAGACCATAATTTGTACCTGAAGAGGAACAGGTCATTAAAACACAGGACTGGTGAGCACAACAAGCTCCTTAAATTCTTTGTGTGGATATCAAGAGGCCACAGTGCAAATTCAGGAGCAAAAGAATAAAACCTCTACCATTTCTTGTTTTTCCTACACATCTAYTGACACAGAGGCGTGTGACACAGCAAACTGCAAAGCTCTTTGGCAACTGGGACAGAATGATCAGTAGGTGTCCCCAGTTTTGTCTGTGCTTGGCTACTTAGATGTCTCCCTTTCCTAAACTAGTGGTTAAGTTTTATGTATATTCAGTATTCTGTAAATCTGCCTTTTTGACAGGTTAGTAAAGTGTTTAGACTGCATGAAGTGATTAGCTAAATTAGAGATGTGAATTTGTTTATAAGCTGAACATAAAGTGGATACATTAACTAAGCAGAGACAAGAATGCATTGTTCTGAGAAGGATTCAGGGATGTTCATTAGGATGAGAGAGCACAGAAAAAGGCCTTCATGATGCAGCCTAAAGCCCAGCTGTGCTAGTGTGAGACCAGCATCTTTGCGAAGAGATGGTATGGTTTTTGTGGTTGTCACAATGTAATTTTAAAATGCTTTCCCCTACAAGACACCCTGTAGATTTTTCCCACAGGGTAAAAGATAGAATGAAATTTAAGTGGCCTGATGGTGGATTATTTGTCTCGCCTGAGTGCCTGGCTGTGCCAGTGAGTTATGGGCTTCTTCCACTTGCCATGGGAACGGCACGAAACTTAAGGATCAGGAAAGGATGTTTCATATAGATACATTGGAATGATCATTTTCATCACTGAATGCAGGCTTCAAGTGAATTCTCTCATGGTGGCTAATAAATGCTTCTTGCAGCACTATTTCAGGGAAAATCTGCTTTTGCTTTGCTGGACTTCTGCTGTGTCGAGCGCTTGTCTCTGCACTGGAGCAGTGGCAACTGCCACAGTTGAGTCCTATCATCCTCAGCTTCTGCTGACTTCTCTGGGACATGGAGGTCTTGAATACAGTGCCCTGCAGGAACTGTATTCTCTCCCATTATGAAGGTGCAGTTATTAATTAATGATTTGAGAGGAAAAAAAATCAGGAGGTTGAAGTCTACCAGTTGGCAAGAGGTTTGCATACAAATCTTCTTCCCTCAGGAACAATTAAATGAAATCRGTTATATTTGCATATAAAATAGCTTATTTTTTCCCTCATCTGAAAGTAAGTATTATGACACTCTTTTTTCCTCACAAGAATTCACATGAGAATTATTTAATTGGAAATATCAAATCTATTTTTTTCTAAAACCAAATAGAAAATGAGATTTTCTTATATATTTTTAAGTAATATTCATATCTAGGATTTTGAATAGCTGGGTAATCTGTAAAAAAGTTGTATTTAATACTTTAATGAACTTATAATGTTTTGGGAAGTTTGTGCTCATTAATTTAAAAATGAGTTTCAGTATTTTAAAGGAATTTTATTAACTAGTCTAGACAAATGGTAAAGAAATCCCATTGCAGAAGCATGTCCGTCTTTCCAAACTTGTTAGATTCCTGAGAATTTGTCATGACTTCAATACACTCTTTGTTCAATGTCTGTTTCCAGACTACTTTTATTAGTTAAGATTCAGTTTTAAGCTGATCCATAAAATAACAATAAGCATATATCCTTAATTTACTTGGTAGTTATTTACAGGTAGTTTCATACTTGTTTTTGTGTACCCTGAACACCTATAAGAGYAGCTCTGTTTCACCCCACCTGCATCGCACCTCGCTTCTACTTGGGGTAGGATTTCAAATCTCTTTTYGCAGTGAGACCCAGGGCTGACTCCAGAGCTCCTGAGTCATTCTACACTAACTTGTAGYGTAGTCAATGGGTTTTTCACTCTTTGATTAGTGGATCTGTGACTGATGAGCCATTGGCCAAGCGACTATTTACTAGATCAGGAATTTTCAGGGCTAAAAATACGACCTGCTACTGAGAATTAAACTCTGCAGCAGGAAGTCCATGTGATTTATTATCCATGGGGCATGAGGTTGCTTTAAACCATGCCCATTACAATATGGGGTTTGTCCATGACTAGGAGGACTGTTAGGTAACTCAGGAGGGCAGGTGAGTGGGGCAGGAAAGCCTTGAAACTCATGGTTTTACCAGCCTGATTATGCCTCTGGCTTCAAGGTCCTGCTGGCCTCATCTCTACCTGTTTCCCTGCAGGATCCCCTCCTGGTGCTATGAACTGCACCTGGAATTTTGGCAGCTTCCTAGTTACAAACTGGGGTCCTGGCACTTCTCAAAGCCCCCCACTTACAGTGCATCTCAGGGGCATCAAAGTTGGAACAAAATAGATGCCCCAGGCTGTACTTTCTCCGAGTGCTACTCTGGAACAGTTCTTTYATGCCTTAACTAATAAAAATAAAGTCCTTTTGCCCAAAGTATAATTTTTAGCATCACTATTTGAATTGTAAAGTTAGAGACCATATGTCAGAACTTTTGAATGCAGCCAACTGCATTTTCTTTCTGTGTGTGAAGTTATGGTACAGCTTTGCTTTCAGGCTTGGTAGGGTTTGTGTTTTTTTTTTTAATTTCATTTCATTGTAAAAACAGAGGAGAACCTGGAATTAAAAGAGCAGCTGGAGATATATTTTGTCCATGTCTTTACTTGCATTGAGCCTGACTTGTTATGAAAGAAAGCAATGGCTGCCTTTCCTCAAGAAATACTTCAGTACAYGATTAATTTACTGCCAGCATAGATTTTCAATGCCTCCTTGCCATATGTGAATGACCAGCTGAAAGATATGTTTTTCAAATCTAAGCAGGAGTCCACCTTTTGAAGCGCAGCTTGTGCAGAACTCGGCAGCATTAAGACCTATAAGCCTTTTACTCGAAATGACTATTGCAGAGGRAGAATAGGGTCGAGGAACAGAGCAGCAGCACTAGCAGGTTGATGCCTGAACTTCCGCTCAGAAATGTTGTACACACAAACATCCCCCTTCTTTTAGGCTCCAAAAGCCTGGCATTCTATTTGGGTTGTGCATAATGTGCTGATTTCTCCCCCTGCTTCTCTTGACTTTTATAAAGAAAGACACGATATCCACATGCTATCTCAGAAACTTCTCTCTCTTTCAGCAACAATACTCCTAACTCATTGATCAGCTCCAATTAAATCTCATAGAAGGGTGGGAAAGTCAAAGATTTCTTTATTCTGGGTCTGCCTGACAACCACTCCCTGTGCAGACCTGAGACTGTTGGCTCCACGCTGGCCAGGGGTGTCAGCACGGCCAGCTGGCCCAGAGCACACCTCCAGCTCCAGAGGCACAGGCGTTTGCCTGAGCCTTCCTGCAGAGGCAGCTGAGGACGTGGAGGGGAGCTGAGGTTACTGCAGGGGAGGAGGGAGGGTGGGTGTGGAGGTGGGGAATTGTACTGTAGCTTCAAGAAATCAGTCTTCATTAGTCCTGCAGCAAAGACTTGGAGTGATTCTTCTCTGTCTCTCAGGAGACAATCTTAATCATCTGGGACAGAGGCGTTCAATTCTTGCTCCTGATTGCCCCTCCAGAGGCTGCTCCTTTTGGCTGGGCAATCCACTAATCGGTACAGAAACACCAGGAACTTGCTAGAGAATATTAGGAGAAGGCACCTGCCATAGCTGCTGTGATCTTCAGCCCACTGAATACTGAAATATTTTATATCTAGTTTCAAAAGAAAAAGGCACTTCTTAAAAGAAAACTGCTCCGCACTGGTGGTGAATAACTCAGAATCACAGAATGGTTTAGGTCAGAAGGRACCTTAATGATCATCTTGTTCCAAGTCCTCTGATGGGCAGGCACACCTTTCACAAGAGCAGGTTCCTCAGACTCATTCAACCTGGCCTTGAACATTTCCAGGGATGGGGCACCCACAGCTTCTCTGGGCAATCCGTTCCAGTGCCTCATCACCCTCACAGTAAAGAATTTCTTCTCTAAATCTACCTTCTTTCAGGGTATTACTCCTCATCCTATCGCTCCACGCCCTTGTAAAAAGTCCTTCTTCTTGAAAAATCACTCTTCATGAAACTGTTGCTCTCTCTGCTTTTATGTTACAAGTGGCATGCTTTTAAAATAAGGTTAGCAGGAAGGTAACCGAATTCAGAAAAAAAAAATTAGAAAAATAATCTTTTTCTCTTCCACCCAGAAAAAAAGTCTGAGACAATACCAAGGGGATATTTTGGCTCAGTGTTGAAGGACAGCTACCTTAGGCCCATTGCTTTGACAAACATTTGGGTACTCAGAGAAGCACCCCAGGAATTGCTAATTTCTCTAGCACTGCAAATCTTGGAAGAATGGTTCAGCAAGGCATCCCTTCTAAAAACTGCTCAGCTTTCTGTTGAATTTTCTGCTTTGGTTTTGTCAAAACCAGGTTTTCTTACAGGGATAATTTGATCCTTCAAAAATCAAGTGATTTCACTGAAACAGTATGTTGTTAGCATATTATGAGTCACCTTCAGATTTCATCAGGTTTCTGCAAAATGCTGTTGTCAAGCCCAACAGACTTTTCATTCTTATTTGAAATTAATTAGAGCCTCTGCCTTACTTTGATTTTCTAAAAAGCTGCAGCGGGGGAAATTCAGTTACTCTCACAGCCCTCACCCTATGAAAACATCTCTATTATAATAGTAGACATCCAGATGTAAAATATGTATTTTGTGTAATGTTTACATACAATATAGTGAGACATTTGTCAGTTTTAAGGTACAGCCAAACACATGTAGTGTTTCTTTGTGTGTAGATAAACTCATATTAATTCCAAGACAGTAGAACAGAATTAATATTCTGGTAATTATCTATTTCCAATTAAAATATCATTGTGCAATGAATAATAATAGAAAAAAGGCAAGACTTTCAAATGTTTGAGGTTGAGTGCCTTGAATTAATATTTATGAAAAAAAAAAGTTTTGACTTTGTAAGAGTGCTGTGCACTCACCAGCAACTTCTGCAATCGACAAGAACATGGATGCAGCACAGAGTAACTTGTCTCTTCTGCATTTTGATTAAGGATAGGACTTGCTGCCTTGTTAAGTGCACAAGGCTGCAGCTCTTGGGTCAGCTGTGAGTCGAAGTTTCCTTGGTTAATGATGACAGTTTACAGTAATAAACAGGTTCAAGAAGCAGATGTACTTAGCATGTTGAAAAGCACTCAACATCTTCTCCTGAAATCCTGGTGTCTGAAATACAGACCACTTATTTAGTTTAGATTTGGTGGGGGTTTTGTTGTTTTGTTTTTGTTTTTGTTGTTTTCTTTTTAGTTGCCAGTTTGTGAGGTCGACTTGTCTGGGTGTTGAGGTTTTGTTTTGAACTCTGTGATGGTTTTGGCTGTCTGAACAATGTGGGAGTACAAAAAAAGAGCCCTCAAATTACTGTCATCCCATTCCCTTAAAATGATACTTCAGCTTTCCTGAGGGCTATTGGAATATCTTTTAGCACTTGACAGCAGTTGTTCTGTAAAGAGATACAAGTTCTTCCATCTGCATTTGCAGTCCAAACACCTCCATGGGAGCTTGCTTAACTACATCTTGGGATGTACAGGAGAAGACAGTGGTGCTGTTATGTGCTGCATCCAGATTTGTAGCACTGCCCTCACAAATGGTGTCTAGGTGGTGTGGGATGCAACAGAGGAAATTGTAAGAAGCTTGACCCTGCTCACTGAAGTTCCTGCCTTTCTTCAGAACATGGTGCTCTGATGCCTGAGAAGATGCTTGCACCAGTTGATAGATATTGAGGGCTGGAATTTCAGCTTGTCTGTTTAGTGCTGTCATCTGCAGTCCTTTTCTACCTGCAGATATRTTCCTTGATGACATACTCAACTTTAGAAGAGCCTTTGAAAAACTGCCCAGTTTTGGCCATTTTCCTGTTGCAGCTGTAGGTGCTCCTCTTATAAACAACGAAGTTAAARTTTTCTGTATTTTATCTGTTGATGACTGATTAAAGTGTGCTTCAACACTGGCTAATCAAACCCCCTGATTTACACCCTTCAGAGCAGGCACTTAGAGAAAATGCCAGACAAGACTCAGGGCCCCACTACCCCCCTGTACCATGTACCTCCTCCCTGGGACTCTGGAGCTCTGTCCACTCTAATCCCACAGTTATGAGATAAAGATGTTTTATAGTATCCAGAAAGTTGTGGTTTGCATTTTTTACTTCCACTCTTAACTGTGAATGTCTACGAAGTAATAAAATAAATCTTTATATGGAAAGATGAATCATGGAATCGGCTGGAGTTAAATTTGGAGGGAGGGTTTACTAGTACAAGTGGTCAATACATATCAACATTTTCTGACTTTTAGTCAATATTCCCTGACTTTTATTCCATCCTAAATTTGTTAAATATCATTCTTTTTAGCACAGGAATTGCAGAGTAGATTGGACATATAATCTAACAGTCAGACGGAGGCAGTATCAGCTATTTCATTAGAAGATGTAAAAATCAGCCATTTGTGGACAATAGGTAAAAATATGTCATTTTAGATGCTTGTATCTAATAGAGATTGGTTTACAAGCTTACATATGACATTTCAGTCAATTCACTTGGGATACTTCTGAGAAGTGTTATTATAAATACACGTGTCAGAATGTCTCTGGTAAAAATAAATCTTTGCCTGCCTATGGTTTGACTCTTCATTGCAAGGAGCATTTTGTCCCAGACAGATGAACAGTGACCTTTCCTTAAAGGAAGTTCTCTCTTCCCTTGGATCAAAACTTTGCTTCCTCCCTCTTTACACTTAGTTTTTAGATATATCTGAAATAGTAATTTGAAAAAGATGGGGAGCAACCTCTTCCACCCACCCGGTTGTCAGGAGTCAGCAAAAAGCAGTCCCTGGCATGCATGGTGTGCCAGGGAGAGTTTTAGGAAAGCTGGAAAAGTTCAACAATCCAGCACTAGTGAAAATTACTCTGTATTTCAACATCTCTCTGCTTCTTAGTTGGTGCCAATTTGCAGGAATATAGATTTCTCTGCTGATTGCAAGAACAGGTTTTTGTTTGACTGAAGGGAAAAATTCTTTAAAAGCCTCCCAAAATATTGCCAGGTTTAAAGTCTGATGAAAAGCTTGATCTACTCCACTAATTGCTTTCCGGAACTCCATGTTCTTTCAAGAAATTCTCTCCTTCCTCAGCTCTCTGTCGCTGTCCTTCCTCARCCCGTCATGTGTGCTGATGACACTGCTGGTGCTGATGCCATCCAGAGGGACCCACACAGACTTGGGAGCGGGGCCTGGGTGAATCTCATGGAGTTCAACGAGGCCCAGTGCAAGGTCCTGCACCCGGGTCAGGGCAATCCCAAGCAGAAATCCAGGCTGGGCAGAGAAAGGATCGAGAGCAGCCCTGAGGAGAAGKTCTTGGGGGGTGCTGGTGAACAAGAAGTTCAACATGAGCTGACAATGTGCACTTGCAGTCCAGAAAGCCAATTTTATCCTGGGCTGCATCAACGTGGCAGGAGGTTGAGGGAGGTGTTTATGTCCCTCTACTCTACTCTTGTGAGACCCCATCTGCAGTGCTGCACCCARCTCTGGGGTCCCAGCACAGGAAGGACATGGACCTGCTGGATCGAGTCCAGAGGAGGGCTGCRAAGATGCTTCAAGAGCATTGAAAAGGGAGAGGGAAGTTCCTATTTCAGAGAAAATCATTAACTCACACTTAATATCAAGTAATTGCTTTATGCCTGACAAGGACTGCAAATTGGTCACAGGTTTCCTGAATCACACTTAGTGCCACCTCAGCATTTTATGGGGGATGTGAATTTCCTAGTCTTCTGAATTGCATAGTCTGTTGGGATGTGGATCTCTGGACGGACAGAGACCAGAGAGAGCTCTGGACTATGTGCATATTACTCTTCTTTTTGAAACGTCATGTGTGTGAAAAGTATTTGATTACTGATGGGTTTTGAAACTTTTATAGCTTCTGCTTCATGGTCTAAGGTATGCTTTTTTCTCTTTCCAACTTGTCATATTGAGATATTCCTAAAGAGATCAAAGGCAAACCTTTAATTTATTTCCTTATTTCCTATTCCATTTTGAATATAAAGCCTTCATTACTGTCTGCCATTTGACAGTCCCCTGTGCAGCTAGATCTTAGAATCATAGAACCATTTAGGTTGGAAAGGACCTTTAAGATCATTGAGTCCAGTCATTAACCCAGCACTGCCAAGTCCACCACTAAACCATGTCCCCAAGTGCCACATCTACATTTCTAAATCCCTCCAGGAACGGTGACTCAACCACTTTCCTGGGCAGCTGGTTCCAATCCTTGACAACCCTTTCCATGAAGAAATTTTTCCTAATATGCAATCTAAACCTTCCCTGGCACAACCTGGGGTCATTTCCTTTTATCCTATTGCTAGTTACCAGGGAGAAGGGCCCAAAACTGAACACAATATTCGAGGTGTGGCCTCACCAGTGCCACGTACAGGGAGACAATCACTGCCCTGGTCCTTCTGGCCACACTATTCGTGATCCAAGCCAGGATGCCTCTGGTCTTCTTGGCCACCTGGGCACACACTGGCTCATGTTCTGCTGCTGTTGACCAACCCACCCAGGTCCTTTTCTGATGGGCAGCTTCCCAACCACTCTGCTCYCAGCCTGTAGCATAGCCTGGGGTTGTTGGGACCCAAGGGCAGGACTCAGTGCTCCACTTTGTTGTACCTCATAACCTCATGGCATTCTTGTTATTCTCCTACGTTGCCCCTGCTTCCAAAAGTGATAAAATCTTTTTTTCCTGAGTTCCAGCCAAAGCTCTCTGTTCAGCCAGGCCAGTCGTCCTCCCTGCTGGTTCATCTTTTAGGACATGGGAACGTCCTGCTCTTGCACCTTTAGGATTTCCTTTTTGAAGAATGCTCAGCCTTCCCACTGTTGCCTGCTTGTCTYAGCCATAGTGCACCTTCATGTAGGCTTTGGTTTGATGGGAAGACCTTAACTCAAGAACTGCAGTTTAGCAGCTGTAGTTTGATGCCATGTGGTTTATCTCCATGTCTGTCTTAAACAGTCCAAATCTCACTCTCCTATTTTTGTGGCATCAGCTTTTGCAGCCCTTCACAAAGAGACAGAGGGGTAGAGGGACCTGCAATCTGAGTCAGGTCAGTGCTGTGAGCAGCAAAAGACAATGACCAATGTTACCTGAAAGTCTGCAGTTTAGCATTTAGTGCTACAATKGAATTTGGGGGCATGAAACAAAAACATGGAGGAAAACTATAAAGGGGTAAGAACAGTCTGCAAATTTCACTGCACAGGCCTCACTGCCTGCTAGCTTATGCTACATGTAAATGTACCACAATCATATTGCAGTATATTAACATGTTCACCTATTTCAGCTCTACTGAATTATTTGATTTTTTTTTCTATGCCTGCACAATATTAGTTAAATTAGAAGTTCAGCCGGATTTCATCACCAGCATCCTAGTAGAGGTACTATAATTGACTCTCCACTTATAGCTTAATCATACAATCAACAAGACTATAGCAAATTTTGACACAGACCTAAAAAGTGTCATTTGTATCAAGCTACCACTGATTAATTTATACTGTTTTTATTCGGTTCTTTATAAGTAAATATATGATTGYCTAAGTAGCTGAGACTTTACCCTGGGAACCACACCGTGCTGTTGATATTCCTGTGTGGAGACCCATCCCTACAGAGCTGCAGTACAGCTGGCTGATTGGTGTTCTGCAGCTGGTTTCTCTGTTCACTAAACTGCGACAGAACGAGACCTGGTGTCTCTACAACTGGTGGGATGTATGCTGTCGGTGTACCTATGACAAACATAGACCATGAGCTAGAGACTGCTTAAAATTGTCCAACTTTCTTCTTGTCRGCAGTGGAAAAGTTTATTTTTTGAATAAAGACCAACAAACAAACAACATATAATAAGAATGACAACAATAATGAAGAGGAAATTGAAGAAATCTTAGTGTTCATTGGATAAYGGCATGATGGGAATGCCTAGGCACCAATAGGAAAGCTCATGCTATATTCACAGAGAGATGGGATGAACTGGAGCCCCTATAAGCATTGGAAATACTGCTTTGGTTCTGAGTATTTAGGCTTTCTGAAAACATAGTTTTGCTTGGGGTATTTCTTTAAATTAAAAATCTTCACAAAGCAAATCTTTGTCTCTTAAAAAAAGCCTAAAGCCACAAGCTCTGTTTGCTCTTACATAAAAGAAATGAAATATTAGACATGACTGAATATTTTCTATTGAAACTAGTTTATCCATCTTGGATTTGCTCCAGGAGATAAAAAGAGCATTGWGCTCTGCATGGTCTCTCCTTGCACTCCATCACTAGGCTTTAGTTATTCTTAGAGAGATAACATCCTGCCCATGCAATAGTTTCTAGGCTGTCAGGATAACTACASTGGTTAGTGAAAATCATCACTGGGGGCTAACGTCACTTCCAGTTTTGGTGTTTCCTGCTAAAATGCATTTTTCTGTCTTAATATGGTTGGGTGCATGTTGATACTTTTTCAGGTACTGACTATTCTGATGCTCCTGGTTGAGGCGAAAGCAACATGGAGAAACTGTGTTGGAGCCACAGATTTTCGGAGTGTTGGCTCAGTCAGGATAAGTGGTTAAAGTGATATGGCTGATGGTGCAATTTTTTGGTTKTGTCAATCACAACCAAGGAGGGATACTGCAGTTTGAATGCAGAGTCCCAAGGAAAAACCCCAGCAGGATCTATTCGCATCAACTTTGTTTCTGAAACCAGTGCCCTGAGAAGCTGCCTTTGGGTAAACACGACACGGAGTCATTGGGCATGACCATAACACTTCTTGAGGYGTAAGTTGCAGCACATGTAGGATGGAAGTGCAAAATCCTACTGAGTCTGAAGAGTGGTGGTTTATGCCTGTTTTGTGTGGAGGCTGATGACCAAAAGGACTGGTAGAGGACCGTGCTGGGGCTGTATCCCACACTGACTAAAACTTCTTAGTGTTGCCCTGTTTCCAGAGGTTCAAGTGGGAACTGCTTTCATTAGACACTTATTGCAAAATCTATCTTGTCCTTAGAATAATTAAGGTTGGAAATGACTTCTAAGACCATTGAGACCATAAAAAGGCAGGAAAGAAGTCATGCCAAGACTGCGGCATATTCGTTGCTCATCTCACTCCTCCTACATGAAGCAGCTCAAGCGACAAAATCCCACTACTTTTTGTAGCTGAAGCTTGCTATTTTCAGCCCTTGCTGTGTGAGGCTGGATGTCACACTTGCCTCAGGTTAGACAAGAGGGTGCTCAGACTGTTGGTGGTAAGGGCTTCAGGCAGCTTAAGGCTCTCAGCTTAAGTGCTTTGTGAGTCACTACTAAAGGCTATAAATAGGAAATAATATAAAGTATATGTATGAATCTTACAAACCACATAGTGTGGGGATAGTATGACTCAGTCTGGTCTCTCCATCCCCAATTTTATCATTTTTCTTATTGATGTATTATATTGAGCTCTGAAATACTGGGGACATGCCAGGGTCTGAGGCATTGAYGAGGTGTTCTTGTTTCTCAAGACATATTATTTATGATGTAAAGTGGGAAAAGGTTGGACTGAACTGGCTGGTGGAATAACATGATAAAAATGGAAGAAAAAGTAAGATGGCAAGAGAGAAAAAGGGCTGAGGGGAGGAGTGGGGAATGTTCATATTAGAGATACCTCAAGATTTTGGGTGAAACCAGAATTGTTGAGTAGGAAAGAAAAGGAGAGCGAAATGCATGTCATTTTCATGTTTGCAGCTGTGGAACACTACTCAGGGATATCTCGGAGGAAGGGGAAAAAAGAACAGATTTTAGAATATTTGCATCTTGACGACGCTGGGATACAAAAAGTGAGTGGTGACTGAGATGAAGGGACAGTCCTGTACAGGAAAACCCAGGGAGTGCAGAGTGTGCTGGGACTCATCCTGCAGCAGAGCTGAGAGGTGTCAGGCATTGAGAGGGACTGAGTTTGAGATGAGATTTCAATAATCTGCTCTTATGTTTTTTGGGTTTTTTTCTTGGTTTGATTTGGTTTGGGTTGGTTTTTTTTTTAAATTGTGTTGTTGTTTTGTTTGGATTCTTGTTTGCTTGTTTTGTTTTTTGTTTGGGTGGTTTTTTTTTGTGGCAGAGGAGCTGATCTCTGTAGTTCTTTGCTGGTTCATATTTATATTCCTAGCCTTGAATTTTGCTAGATAGAATGTCTTGTATGTGATTTCTGACAGTAGACCTTACCTCAAATGTCCCATTCCTCTGGAAACTGGGAAGATATTTGGAAGGGTGCAAGTGTCTTTTGAACATTCTTGCATCCCATGTGTTATGCTGGAAATCCTTTGTACCATTCTAAATGTGACAGTGCCTGGATAGATGGAAGTGTTGATAGAGAAACCTGAGTAGACTCAAAATTTAGTGGAACTGCAATATTTTGAAGAGATTTCTTGCAAAAAGCCACAAACACTGAGCTATTTTTCATTATGTTTTTTACAAATCAAGCAGTCTTGCATGTGGCCATCCATATGGACTGCAAATAGAAGAAAATTTGGATAGTGAACAAAAGATATTCTCCAAAAATATATTTTCCACTTCTCTTCTAAAAGGTGTCCTCAGCTGGATGAAAAGGTGGAAGGTGTGAAGGAGGGCATGGTGTGGCCTCTGCCACAGGAGAAGGTCAGGGCTCGGGAGGGAAGGATGCAAAACCTGAATTCATGCAGAAATCAGTGGTGGAAGCCTGGCTGAATTTTTGTTAACTGGCCAATTCCAAACTTTCACGGCAAAGGTCAAGATAATTTAGCAGGAAAAAAAGCTGCTGCCAAATTCTAATGAGTTTCTTATTTTTTCCCATCTGAGAATAACTCTGAACTATCTGGGTAAGTTTAACCTGGTGCATTGCCAATACAATAGGCAGAGTTACCCTGGGACAAGTTCATCCTTGGCATGACTGCTTGCTGAGCTGCTTTTGCACCAAGGATTGGTTTTGCTCAGCCTTCCTTTAAGTTACTTTTCTGAACTATAACAAGCTCTTATCTGAGACATCTGAATAAAATAATAATTTTACATCAAAAATATTAATAAAGTAGATATTTCAGATACTTCACTTGCAAATAATTCATTGCACTAAATTAGTTTTTTCTAATCAATTAGGAGTCTGCCAGGTACCAGCAAATGGTAATTTAGCAGCAGGAACAATTTTATGTATTTTTAGAGAGGATGAGAGCGTAGAACCAATTTATTTAAAATTGCTCCTCCAACCCACAGGGCCCAGGCTGAACACTTCCCTCCAATGACACAAGGGCTTTTTTTTACCAGTTTTCTTGTTTGGAACAGGGATGTATTGCCTCAGTGCTGCTCTCAGCCTAGTTATTTTGTTTGCTGGTGGAGCAAACAAATTATATGATTTATGTGTCTGAAGGACAAACTGAAGATCTGCAGAGACATAGGAGTGCCTACAGTTTCTACATCGATCGCTGACACGTGGGTTTAGCAGGATGGCACAGACCTCCTTTACAATCAGTACAGAGACACAGGGGACCAGAGTGACCCAGAACATCCACGTGGTAATCCCAGCCCTTCTGCCAGCATATGCAGTGCTTGATAAATGCTGCTTGTTAGTCTCCAATGGATGATTCTTCGGTCTAACCCAATTTGTTTGTTCTTATAGGCTCAGGCCTGCCTGTAACTAGCTAACAGAAAGCAGTAGGTACGAATTGTACCCTAACTCTCCCTTTTCTCTGGTATTTGGATACTTGACATTGTGTTCTTTCACAGACATGTAATACAAATAGAAGCAATGCCTTGTTAGTCTGTGTCACATCTGGTGGTGCAGTTAGGGCTGGTTGCTKTTTGCTTGATGAATTTGGAGTTCAAAATCCCTTCCATGAGGGGAGGATTACAGCTCTGCCTGATCACCAGGCTGTAGGCTGGATTGGTGCTGTGACAACATTCACCTTCAGCATCCGATACCAGACCTGTTACCTGCCCTTGGGAATGCAGCGAGGARCAGCAGGAGAAGCCTGGCTGCAATGTTGGGTAGCAGGACAGTCACTTCTGACCCTATCAGAAGCACCTGTTAAGAATCACCTTTCAGTGTCCAAATCCGGAAACCTAAAACCTGTTGTGACTTCATGACAAATGAAAAACAGTCCTCTCACAGTCCTCTCTACCCATTATTGGGTGCACASTGGAGACAATGAGATTGGATGCTGGAAACCATGAAATGCAACTCTGACTCTTGTAGCTGCCCTGCCAAGGGCTTTGGTTTTCTTTACCTGCGTGTTCTGGCCAAGGTTCTGTACCAGCTGCATGTTGGTGCAAGGTGTGTCAGTCCAAATACTTGCTTTATAATGCAGTASGGAAACCAAAAGGCAAAACTTCTGCTTTGGCACCCCCATCACAGAAAGTCATAGTCAACAGCAGAGCCCCACAGAGGCTGGCAAAGCCCATGCAACCTTCAGTAGATTAAAGGAACATGTCTCAAGAGAAAAAGGCATTTGACCTCAGGCAAAGGCAACTATGTGCCATGCAATTGTCATTACTGCTTTTTGGTATGATTGCAAAAAATTGAACAGCTTGGCATTGTCACATTTAGTGCCCTAATTGGTTCCACCTTTCACTGGGTAARATCTGAAATACTCCTGTTTAATGGAGTTCAAGAATTCTCTGCATCTGCTTCCACAAACTCTGCATTGTTTTTTCTCTCCAGTTGCAGTTTGGTGTGCACAGCTGTYGGTCTCAAGTCAGCGTTAAGGGGAATGACTGAGGTGCAGCCTCTGAAGTGAGARAGGCCATGCCTGAGGCAAGTCTTTTTCCTTCCATGGGAAACTTCATCAAAGTCTCTCAGGGAAAGAGAGGCCTGCCTTTCTCTTTTGTTTTAAGATGAACCAACAAAGTGATTTCTGAAAATGCATTGTTCTAATAGTTCCTCTCAATCTTAAGAAATAGCTATACAGACTAATATTAATACTGTTTGGTACTATATATTAGTACTATATATTCAGTACTATTTGGTGCCAAATACACACTAAGTACTATACAAAGCTTCAAAACAGACAGCCTCTTGTCTAATGCAAAGGCCTTGTAAAGCAAATTTCCTGTTAACCATACACACATTTTCTCACTAATTTAACTGAAGCAAATTACAGGCGTGGAATTGAAGCATAAGCAGGAGCATAAGCAGGTCAAGGCTTTGAGGATTTTAAAGAGTGTGAATCAAGGCCCAGGGAAGTCAGTAGGAGCCTCCAACCAACTAACATTTTAGAAGTTAAGCTGTAAAGGCATTAAATTAGCAAAAGGATTCTTGAAATTGTGGGTGGGAACCGACATTTGTAAGATATTCCATTATGTGTACACCTGGAAAAACAAGACTTTTTCTTGGAATGACATAAAGTGCTCTGCAAGGCACTGAAGACGAAACTGTTTGTTCCCAGAACACTGCTCAGGGATGCTCTCTCCAGTGTTGCCCTTCCTTTAATGCTGAGTTCGTTTCTTTGATGTGTTACAAAGAAAAGAGGGGCTTTGTTGCAGGTGGTTTGTTTGTTTGTTTGTTTGTTTGTTTGTTTTAAATGCATAGAAAAAGAAGTGCAGGTGAGGGTGCTGTGGCTCCCTGGCCAGCCCTTCTCTCCTCTCCCCCCGGGGGTGGGAATAACCTGCCCCGAGTTTTCTCGTCCACCTACTGAGTCCCTCTAGTGGTGCCATCCCGAAAATTTTTCTCCTACATTCCCAAATTAATGAAGGGTAAAAGCAAATCGAACAGAACAAATATTTTAATGCAGCCTTCCATTAGTGGAAACTCTACAACGCTGTGAAGTGTKTATGTGTTTGGTCTAAGCAGCATCACGCTGCTGGAAAATCGARTACCAGGGAAATTCCTGTGCCTTCAGTTCAACAGGAGTTGAAACTGCTTTCAGCGGCAGCTGAGCAGGGTCCTCTGTTTTCAGGCAAACATGAAACAAGCTAAAAATTTAATATGCTTTTCAACATGTAAAATGTTGTCCTCGGCTATTTTCAGAAAGATACTTTAGGCAGGTTTTTTTTCGAGCAAATTAATTATATTTCCMTGGTGACCTTGTGAGGGACAACTTCAGTATTATCAGTGTGCATAATGCAAATAGGGAGTTAGAGTTGGGGTGTCGTGTTCGCAAGTAGACAAATGACATTTCTGCTTTCTTGAAACAATAAACTGTTGGGTAGAAAATAACAGTGAAAGGTTGGAAATTAAATGAAAGCTGCTGAAAGTGAAATTAAAGAACTGAGAAATGCAGAATGGTCCTTGAAGCAAGCACACCTGCATGTGAAATGCTCAGTACAGCATTTTTTTCATTTTAATTCTTTGTGGGTTTGGGGTGGGGTTCTTTGTTGTTGTTGTTTTGTTGGATTTTTCTTAAGCCGTGTATTTAGGTAAATAGGAGAAACCACATTTATTTGTAGAGGCTTTTTAAGCTTTCAGGGTTCAGAGCAATCAGAGTAGATCTGCAAAATGTTTTAGCTGCCTCCAAACCCTTGAGTGGTAAAACAACGTGCCAAGGCAGCAGCAATCAGGCAGTGACCTGAATGACAGGGGACAGAGGATGGCTGTCCTGACTGGCTATGTGGCCAGAAGCCCCCTGAGCACTGCACATATGCTGATGGAATATTGTTTACACCCAGGAAAATCCCAGCCTGGTTGAAAAGAGCGTAGCAGGAGCACAGCGCTGCTGCTGCAGCACTCAGGGCTGTCCTGAAAATGCAGTGAGAAGGAGTGGTGGAGCCATAGGTAAATGTGGGTGATACAAGTTTGTTCACTTCTCATTTGAGCCAGATAGACACTATCCACTCTGCACTGCTGTGCCTGGATCCTTGGGCACCTGTGTGCTTGATTTCCCATTTCCCACATTGCCAAGGAGTCACTGGGTAAAAGCACCTGATATTTCTCTTTGGTTAGGCACTAATTTGATCAAAATTCAGCTTTATCTGGGAACACATTAGCTTGGTTAGTCTTAGGAATTGAGAGATTCATGTGGAGAAATCAAATTAATTTCCTTTCTTCCACAAGGTTGTCAGCCAAGGTATGGGAAGGTAAATGGTATTATTTTTCACYTTTTTTCCTAATATCTTGAGGTTAGATGAGATTAAATATACTGTAATACTGTAATACTGCAATACTGGATCCTCATGCAATGATCTGCAGAGATACCTGACCAAAGTCTGATGAATGACAAGTAAGTGAATCCGCATGTACAGAACTTTGAATTTCAATAGATTTTTTTAATCATGTATTGCTTTCAAGAAAAACAAACAGACTCTATTTGGGAAGCCTGGAAAGGCAATGGGCTAGAATAATAACCAAAATAAGATCAGGATCCACAAATTATTCTTTTTATTTCAAAACATAAAGTGGAAAGCTGTGATTGCCTGATATTTGTGTTTATGCTTCTCCGTGCAGAAGTGGGCTGACCAGGGATGGAAGGTTTGGGCTCTGGAATCAATACAGAGCACTGAAGTAGCTTTTAGATGCTCAGCTCCTGCTGTGCTTGGTCTAATTTGCAGTTTGTTGAAATCCCATTTTAAATGCTGCTGGAGGAGTCTGCTTTATCTCAGCGAGAAATCCAGGGATGCTGGTAGTTGAAAATAATGGATCATCAGGAAATAAACGTGGAGATAATGTGTGCAGAGAAAACTTCAGCCATGAAACTTGTTTTGGAGGAGGGCAAGTCCACATCTCTGCTCGTTTTTTACAGTTAGAAGTGAAATCYGGAACTATTATGGGGAATCACTCATGACAGTGTAGCAGCTCCATTTYGGTCTTTAGGCTGAAATCCCGGAAAGAATGACTATTAATTTGCTCTAGCTGTCAGATAAACATTTGTGCCCAAACTTTCAGAAGTGGTCATTTGTGGAAAGTCACGTTTCTCCCCTACATGCTGGATTTCACCTTTCACAACACTTTCAGAAGTCAGCCCAGTTGAGTTGTCTGACTATAAAACATTCCTAGTCCATGCCAAAACCCCACAGCAGTTTACTGTGTGCTCCTTTGGCAAATTGATGCTTGCAGCAAAATACAGCAAAAGACATGTGAATGTTGGGCAGGAATCCCAGAGGGTGAGAAATAACCCCTGCSCTTCGAAGAGGAGAGCGTTTTGGTCAGTGAAACATCCTC
Organism: Amblyornis subalaris; assembly: GCA_018881555.1. Taxonomy (NCBI): domain Eukaryota; kingdom Metazoa; phylum Chordata; class Aves; order Passeriformes; family Ptilonorhynchidae; genus Amblyornis; species Amblyornis subalaris. Next base: position 5,322,762 of record JACAXG010000056.1, on the reverse strand, counting down.
TCACTGTTCTTTGGCAGCCCTGTTTTATAGGCATCCAGCAAAGACCAGGGTAACTTGTCAGCCAGGTAAATAAAGAAGTGAACTTACAAAGCTCATGCAGCCTGACTCCATTYATTGCTATAGCAATAATTCCCCATTAAAACCAAGAACAGAAATGTTTTAGGTGATAATGCACTTCTAAAATGCAATACTCCTAGCAAAAAAAAAAACCCTCTCATTTTAACCCACGGATCTGTGAAGTCCTTTAATGGCATTAACAAGCTTCTTTGGCTTCCTCAAGGATTTCTCAAGTGGGAATGAATTTAGTAACTCCTACCTTGCAGTTCTGGGAGAGAATCTAGATGTATGAGTGCTTAAACAATAGAAGTTTTAAGAACACGTTGTACTTTGATATGAGTGAGTCCTCTGCCTTCTCTTATTTCTTCAGATTTCCAACCCCCCTCAAACAGGCAGAGATGTAAATGCAACTAAAAGTTGCTGACTGTCCTYGGGGTGTTAATTCCCTTTTGCACTTTTCAAAGTCCACTACAAAGCATTAAGGCAGGAGAAATATTACCACAGGACTTATCCAAGCCAGAGTTTGGTCGTACGTCAGCGCAGAGTAAAAAAGAGAGCTTTCCTGAATTACATTTTTTTGCTATTGGCAGAGTRCAGCTACCTTGTCACGATAGTCAATGCCTTATCTCCATGTATCCATCTCCAGCCAATCCATCRTCTCTATTTCTCCATAAAGAGAGGGCATGAGGGCTGTTTCCTACCTTGTGAAGGCACTGGGAAATGTTACATGCTGTGAGCTCCTAGCATGTGCCACAGGCTGAGGCTGAATAGCAGAGGCTTTGTTGGAACCTCTCCCTCTGACCCACCCAGAAAGAGTCTCTGGAGGCACAGCAAGGGCTGCCTGCCTCTCCTCTGCATCTGCAAGGTTGTAGTATTTCTACACATTTTCTTCTACACATTTGCAAAACACAGTCCAAGGACYCAGTGGGTTATTTGGCTTGTAAGTACATTTTTTGTGCGATTTGCTGAGGTGTTAACCATACCTTCTGTGTTTACAGACCTGGCAACTAACAACATTGTTTTATTTAAACAACTTTTGACTAGGAGAATTCAGTTACCTTGTAAAAGGAAAAACATGAAACAGGTCTGCTATAGGTTGGTATTTTGGTATTGCCCTGCTTTTTCTAAARTAATTAAACAGAAATTAAGAAAGTGTTTAATTTTAAAGTACATTAATTTGTTCTAAGACTTTAGGGTAGACTTATTTCTGCACCTACTTCAGCTAAGAAAAAACAAAATTCTCTTCTACTCAGCCCAGATTGAGCTAGTTTTAGATTTAAATAGGATTTGCCTATCAATATGTGAATGTGGTTTGGATTTTGTCGTAAGGGGAAAAGATCTAGGGCTTTTAGATCCTTCATAGAACACAATAGAAAATAAATAGTTTTAATTTCTGTGGCCAACAAAAAGAGAATTGGGAGAATAATTCACTTTGGTTTAAAATTGAAAGTTGGAGGGATTTTCTTTCCTGCTATTCAAAATGGGAACAACTGTCAAGTAAAGTGGCCAAGCAAAAGTTTACTTCCCCTGAAAAAAACCCCCCTTGATTTATTTTGGGGAAATTCATGTTATTATTTCTTAGTATGGCTGCATGGTAGAATAATTTTGAAAGTAAATGTTAAAATGTATTTGAGTTTTCCCCTGAATTTTCCTTTGAGCAGAAACTAATTGCTTAATCTAATACAAATGTTCAAACCGGTTCATTCCTCTTGAGTCAGGATTTCTCAGTGAAGGAGCTGTCTGGGAAAAGCCTTTCTGAACCCCAAGAAAATGGGAAKTCTGGGGGGCAATGCCCACCTGGGGGTTGCCAGGAAAGACCATGTATGTCCCCAGGGTATGGTGGAGTACCAAGGTCGCAAGGCACAGGGAGTCCTGGGGAAGAAATCTGGAAGCAGGGAGGTATTTTCTTGAAGTCAAAAGATATAATATTATAGGATATCCTGTATAATATGTTTCTTATAATACTGTATAATAGGGTAGGATGTATAATAAAAAATACAATAATAATAGGATTATTCCTATAAGATAGGATACCTGATATCAGGATTCTTACACCTTGGGGAATATGAAGCTATGGATTGCAGGGTAATGAAATAATTATTTCCACACCTCTGGTAGCTTGTCATCATCTCTGTTTCTTCACTGTCAGTACTGGGATCTGCAAGGAGTATAAAGAGAGTGTGAGAGATTGCAACATCTGAGTCAGCTCAGCTCAGGCACAGCAACGTGATCTAGCCAGAAAGAGCAAAGCTAAAGGTCCCCTGTACCCATCTGCATGTTCAGCTCTTCAGGTTTTTGCCTATGTGAGTTGGTGTTTTTTTCCAAACTTCAGACTGAATAAAGCAAAATCATTACGTGAACTACCCGGTTGATCAGACCACTCTCTTGAATGAGGGAATTATTCTTCCTMAATGGACAAAATGGGGGTCTCAGCATTGGCAGGGACACGTTTTTATGAGCGAGGGTGGGAAGGGAGGTAGCAGAAAAGTCGTCAGTTTAGAACACAAATGTATTTCCTGTATTTTGTCAGAACAGCCAGCATCCTGCAGAAGCCTTTTCCATTCACCCCTCAAGGTGAAAGCCCAACAGCGGCCGCACGCTTGGAGCTGTCATTCCAGCTGGGACAGGTTATCACTCTCAGTCATGAGCGTGATCATGACACAGTGCAGTCTCAGACAGACTTTTTCCTCACTGCAGAAATACTTAAAAGAGGAGAAAGGCAAGTGCAAGCATGAAAACCCATTATAACATCGAGAGGCACTGAGCCTTTCAGTAATGGAATGTGCATGCTGTATCTTGTTGATGTCCAGCACTAGGGTCCATGGCAGCTCCTAGCAACATCTGCCACACCAGAATCTCTCAGAAACACACAATTCACTGTACATCAAATGACATCCACCTTTCCATGGCTGTGGGCTGCAGGGAGAAGAGAGGGACTTGGCATCAGTGCATACCCAGAAGAGCTGTACTGCCATGGCTCCTAGAGCTTCTCCTCAAACTCCCTGAGTAATGCAAGCACTGAGCGGGATAAACCCCTTCCCCTCATTGCAGGGCTTTCACCCTCAGGTGTAACTTACACCTGTAAGCCAAGGGAAGGGAATCACAAGCAGCTAAAGCCATGAGATTTACCCTCCTTGCCTCCCAGATTGCTCTCAAGATGAGGGTCACCATCCATTAGGATACCCCAGCCACCATTTATGTGCATGAATAGTCTTGACAGTTCTTTCGTGCTTTTTGGTGGTTTAGTACAACAGCAGGAGAGGCCAGGGGAGCTGTTTGAGGGCTGTATGTAATGCTCTGAATCTGTGCTGGAAATGGGAATATTGGATGAGCTGCTTTAGAATGCTTTCTATTAAGTATGTAGCCAGTCTTTACAAGTAGGGTATACACAAGTTCGTATTTCTAGCCATCTGATTAATCAGTAAAACAAATGCAATTTAGACAGGTAATGAAAAGTCCTTTATTCAACCTTAAACTGGCACATAATTTTACCTGTCAACAATCTGCAGTACAGAAGGTTGTTTCTGAAATTCCTGGCTCTAAAAGTTACTGAGCTACTTACAAAAATGTACTTAACTGCCAGTGAGTCAGCATTCAGAGGTCTGAAACTCATTTCCAGGAATTAYGTGATTTACAAGGCTTGACTTTCAAACTTGGCCACTGACATAGCAAGAGAAGGAATAAAAAAATTCTGAAATAAAACCACCACATGCCTTTCAAATTCAAAGCACAATAAGAAAACTGTCAGTCTCTTGAGACATATCTGCTCCTGTCATTTAAAATTAGAGGGTAGTGGAGAAACACTCCATCTCAGTAATTTTCTCTTTGGAGTCAGTTTCTTGAGTGATGTCAAGTCCAAAGATACCACTGAAACAGAAAAAAGAAGCATTCTTTAAATTTAATAGTACAAATGAAGACATTTCCTATTCTTTTGGATCCCTCAAATGTGGAATGACAAGCAGCATCATAACAGCTGATGGTATCTGCTTTAGGCAGTGCTATTTGAGCAGAGCAGAGCAAACAGACTACTGGCAGCAAAAGTTTCACTATTATTATTTAATGTTGATATTCCAATGGAGCTCAGGAAAACTGACCAGACCCATTTCCAAAGATGATTTCCAAATATTACCGGGTAGAAGTAAGAAAATTTGCAGGTCCTATTTAGGGAATGAGCTAGATAATTCATTTAGAGGTTAAGACAAGTGAAGTGACCAATCCTAGGTGACCATCAACCACTAAGCAGGATTCACTGGTAGCAATCTCTTAGGGAGAATAACTTTTGCTCCTGGCAGTGCCTTCAGCAGCTGACTGTGTGCTCTTGGAAATAAGTTGCTATCTCATTTTCTTAATTTCCTGGCTCTGTGTCCTACTTTTCAGACAGATAATTTTCCTTTTCATTAGGGATGTTATGGTAAAGGTATAATTCGTACTTCTAGGAGCTAAAGCAGTCAGAGTTATTAATCATGGAGGCAATGCAACCTTATAAGACCCCATGGCTGGAAGGGGAATCCATTATCCTGACTGAAAGACAAGACAAGGCAGAGGCTCATGGCTGCAGCTTTCTGGAGGGCAGAGTATCCACCCCTGGCACCAGAATCTTGGCTAACCAAAAGATATTGTTCCCCTCAGTGTGGTATGTTTCTAATCGGAGTGAGGCACATGCCAGCAAAGAATTAAACAAATTTGTGGCAAGCCTTTTATTGTTTCTTTTTTTCTTTTTCAATAGTGGCATTTAGTACTTTTATTTGCTATCTAACTCCTCTTTTACTGCAGAAGTTACTACCCCCTTAACTGTAACTGGTAAATGTTACTGAAGAATAGGAAAATAGTAGAAAGTACTAGTAGCTCTCATATATGTTGACTTTTCCTCTTGCTTATGGAAACATTCATTTCTTGAAAAACACCCAGTGTCATAGTATGCACTATCTTGTATTGCTATCAGTCTGTTTTCAGACCCGGTTACGCCATGGGAACAACCTGGTTTTATCTTGTTAGAGCAGATGATGTCTTCAAGTTTGTGGATATAAGTAAAGCCCCCATGATGACTTCCTGAAAAGTTTCACAGATTTTATTTAATTATGTAGTAGTTTAGGCTGGTCTGTGGGATTTGCCTGGCCTTGAAAATTTGCCTGAAAACAGATTGGTTTTTTTACGCCTTTTACATAAATCTGAGGTTTGCAGTGAGAAGGTGGTCATTCTTCCTAAGAGCTGTCTATTCTTTGGTCCCATCACATTCATAAATTCCTCACATATTTATTTTGTTTATTCAATACAAACTCAATTATATTTGGACAAATTAGAAGCCCTGTCTGTGCAAGGTACGAGAACATATGAATTTGGAACAACTTGCTTGGGTATTATCAGTACAAGAGAGGATTTGTTTTCCGAGGTTGATGCCAAGCCATTAAATAAAGAGGAATAGTTCAATGCTCCGGTGGTAGTGTGCCACTGGGGCTCGTATTTTAAACTGCAATATCCCAAGCCAAACCTTTATGCTCCATCTGGAAGCCAACAGGTGACCTGCCTAGGTTTTTCTGCACAGATGGTATAAAACTCTCTAAGTGTTTTTATGGGTGGAAAAAAAAAAGAGAACCTTATCATGTAGAATTTAGTCAATTCTCAAAGCAGTAAAATTGTATATTATGGGAGCAACATCCTAACCAAAGCAAAAAGAGTTTAGAAATGTTCATGGACACTACTCTATGGGAATAGTGTAGCACCAGCCAGAGGTCTGACAGTGCTCTGCATTTGCTTGTTGTCCAAAGCAAACTGGTAGTTCCTCCTCGTCATTTTGTATTACACAACTTCTACAGCTTTTCCTGGGCTGAGGTAAGAGGCAAAGAAAAATGCATTTGAAATGAACAGGTATTAAAAATTACTTAGTCTAAACTCAATGTACAAATGGATTTAGGWATGAAGGACGCCTATTTTTCCACCAGTTTTCTGATCCTTGGCTGAGATCTCAACAGATGTGTTGTGAAGAGTGAGCTGCTTAGAAGTAACAGAATGAAATACCACATATTAAAGAAGTAGCAAAAATATTATCTCTCTAAAGAATATTGTATTGGAAATATACCAAAATAGGCAAACAAAATACTCTGGTGTGCAAATAGGTAAATGTATACWCATAAGTAACGTGATCTTCATTACATATAAAACAAAAATGTTCTTAAAATCCCAAATAATCAAATGAAAATCAACAAAAAATCCCAGCCTGCTATATCAGGCCTCTGTTACCTTTAAACTTTTGGAGGAAAGCTTTTTATTACAGTAGACATTACATACAGTTAATAAGCACTTGAAAAAGGCAGCTGTAAATTATTTCTTCTCATGGCCTCAATAGACTATTTATGTTTTATCTGGAGATGAGAATTTGAGTAGATGTGATTACCCGAGTTCAAAGAAGAAAACATCTTAACCAGGACACCTTTCCATCTACTTTTGTTTTGGTGGGGGTTATTTGTGTTCTTATTAAATCATCTGATAGCAGTCGAGTGAGGAAAGACAGGAGGGTAAACAAGCTGAAAATTAAACCAGAAAGCATTAAGGAAGGTGTCCATATTGTGTTTTGCAGGCTGCAGAATTTGGCTTTAACACTGCAGCAAGTTGGGAGAGACTTGCCTGTACAAAATCAGAGTCCAGCTGACTTCATTGGGCTCTACATGGGCAGCCACCGAGCCACACACTCAGACTCACCCCCAGACATGAAGAAAAAAGGTGACAATCCAAGGTGAGAGCTGCTCCACCAGGGACCAGCTTTGGAACAAAGCAGGGTCACTGCATGGAGGTATTGCCAYGGCTTTGCTCCCAGGCTGGGAGGAGAGAGGTGCAGTTTCAGTACTTGCTCCTTGTCTTTCTTTTTTGTTTCAGAATTTTTCCGGTAAGAGATAGTCCCATCTTCTCACCTAAAAAAGGGCCTTAGTAAACAAGCAATATTTCTAAACAATGCTCTGAGAAGATACATGGCACCCTTGTGTTTTACATAAATCTTATTKTAGTGTCGCCTATTTTGGTGTAGCTTGGCCTTTTTTCCCCAGCATGTCTATCTAAAGCACAAAAAACTTCCCATGGTGAAGCAGCAGTCTTGTTAACAATGGATCATATGGAATATCAGTTTAACACCAGTACAAACGATTATGTATTTTAGCAATTTTGCAGGGCTGTTTGCCTCTAATCTTTTGCTGTTACATTATGGGAGTTACTGTTACAACAAACCATCCGAATTGGTCTTGCAATGGGAATGACAACTATCAACCAGATGCTCAATTGCACACCAGAGTTACTGAGAAGCAGGCACAAAACATACAACAGCTCAAAGAGCCCACTCTACTCTCACAGCTAAGGCATACCACTATGGTTGCAAACCTCTGCAATATTAAAAAAAATTGAAAGCTTTTGTATAAAGAAGATTTAAAAAAAAAAAAAAAATTGTGCTGAGTTCTTGATTTTAAAAGGAAAAAATTAAAAACCTCCAAAACCTCCTTGAAATACAATTCATTGTAACTGTTCCAGTTGTGTCTCACAAATGTTATGATCCCATTTCTCAATTTTTATGCTCACTGKGGCTCTCATGTTGTTCAGTGAGCAACATGCCATTTTGGAACTGCTATCATCGAGGGCATACGTTGCTTAATTCCTAAAACAAAGATGTTTCATGGCATACTCTAAATGTCATTGCTTCCATTTAGAAACTGAGGTGATTTGCATTCCTTTTAATAAATTAGGTATTTAATTACATTATAAATGTAACSTCTAATTGAAGCACCTTCTCCCAGTGGGCATAACTCTATGATGATTTTGCACGAGCTACCTAGAAGTAGATGCATGCTGCTGCAGGAGTGGGAATCTCACTAATTGGCACTTAAACATTATTCTTGAGTATTTTTGCATCTTAATGGATCTTTCCCCCAGGATATCTCTTAGGACGATATTTGTTTTGCCATAGTGTGTTGTCTCTGTCTCTTGTCCTCCACTTGTGGACATTTGTGYGTCTGCACTTTTCTCTTTGATAGCTTTGTTTTGCCTGCCCGGGTACCCACTGCTATCTCCATAGTACATAAAGGTGAGTGCAAGTCCCTGTCCATGGGTATTTCATGCCACTGGTGGTACTGTCTTGTTCTAAACCTGTTGGAYTGTCTAAGCACAGCTCAGATTTTTAATATCTATAATGGCACTGAAGCTGTTACTTGAGCTCTGATACCTCAGTTTGCTCTGTGTAGTAACTCATGAACCAAATGYGGAAGAGCAGTTCTCTGCTGCGAGTGCCACATAAAACTTTATCATATGCTGAAGTCCCATATCTTTCTTATTCTTAAATATTTAACAGCTTTAAATATATTCATTTACCATAGCCTCTTGGCTAAGGTCTAGTTATTATCTAAGCAGTTATTTTCTTCTTATCTGTAATTTGTTGTCACATCAGTAAGAAATTTTATTTTTTGTTATTTTTCMTATATTACTTCATACTCTTTCTGGTCAATTTAACTCTCAAGGTGGCTGAATCAATGCATTCAAATAACATCCACCTGTATTTCATATATCTAGAGAATGTTGTGAAATCAATACATTTAAATGTTGTCACTATTTGATTGCAGATCATCAAGGTGTCGGGCAGATCAGAATCAAAGGACAATAATTTGTGCGGGGTGACTGAAGAGCAGCTTTACAGTTTCCTTCCTGATTCATGTTTCCAAGATGACCCCTGGATTTGCMTCTGTGTTTGTGACCAGTCTTCCTGTTGGCTTCCACGAGGAGATGAAAACCTGGTGCTCAAACCTGAACAAACAAGGCATACTCACAGCAGTCAGGAATTTTGGACCAATTCCTGCAAYAGCAGTGCAGTTTGGCTGCTGAAGCAGTGATGAAGGCTCTGAGGAACAGCAAAAGATATTAAGAACTTTTCAGCTGTTAGGCAGCTTTAAAGTTGCTCTCAAATAGCACAAGAAYTTCAGCACCACATTAAATCCTGTAGTCTATGCACTCTAGTAACTTATTGCTGTCAACAGACAGTATCAGGCACCAGGGAGAGGACCCAGGAAGTAAAAGACAAAAAGAAGACCATTTGTGGATTGCTTACAGTTTAGTTTCTTCACAACTACCTTAGAAATTTTTCCTTGTATAATTATTAAACTCTCACTTCATTACTAATGTGAGTTTTCTGCACGCTTTTGAACTTGGTTTTTGTTCTACCTGACACCGGCTAAATATACAGTATTTAATTTACTGTCTCTCACCATGCTTCTCTTGGTTCTCATAGTAGGAGAAAGATGATCAGGCATTTGACATCTAGAAGAGTCTGATATTTCAAGTCAAAACAATGCAGTTTTCAGGATTAGGACAGATAGTATAAATTAAAACTGACATTACAAAGACATTAGAAAAGTCTTATCTCTTACAGAGAACCTGAACAAGGTCCTGTTGAAGAAGGACAAATTATATAACCATTTCTGGTTACTCTCTGTGTTCTGTAGACAACATGAGAATCTTCTCAGTTTCTCCAGGAGACATCCAAAGATATGTAGATATATAGATATATAGAGACRTATATATATATATATGTATATGTATCAGATAGACCACAATATTCTTCCCTCCTCAAACCTCTCATTTTGAAAGATGAAGCCTGAATTTCATATCTGAGATAAGCAGCCCATTTAATTAGTTTAGGATTCTACTATATGTGGGTGGATGAATTCTATTTGTTTTGCTGAAGTATGACAGCTCCTTTTCACATAAGCTGAGAATGCAATGCCATTAATTTTTCTTTCTATAAATTGTGTCACTAAATACCTCGTTAAGTTCGTTAGGAGAATAAATGAAGACGTATGGGAATACCATTTCTGCAGRAGAAACTGCACCAAAACAGTCTGGCTGCAAAATGTGTGTTTGTAAACACTGGATCACATTCTCAACTGCATAGTTTCATTGACTTTGATTAATAAGGATCTGGTCTATTTGTTTTCTCTCAGATAAATACAATTGTACTCTTCCTTTTGCCTCAAAATGGCTCTCCCTGATACCAAATGCAGAAAGGAGGACAGCTGAATCAAGGCTTCCTGGCTAAGACTTCTAATGGAGGCTATGGTATATTCAAAAATATTAAACTGTGCCTGTGGGGCTGTGAAAGAGGGGCAGCTATCATCATGTGGGGAATCTCAATCACCTTTTTTGGGACATGGTATTATGTAAGGCCAGGTCTTCTGTGAATAAACAGGTGTTTTGAGGTTTCGTTCTATGTACGTACTTTGTGCTTTTGGCAGCATCAACAATCCCATCTGCATCTACTCTGAGAAGACAATGAAAAAGAGAGAAACAACAGGGATCACACACTTTTTGGCCAGGTTACTTTATTGTGGCTTAGGAGTTTGCTTTCATGTGGCCAAGGATTGTACAATAACCTTGGGGTGACAGTAGCAGTCTCTGAACTTTCAGGATTTGCTAGAGATGTGGACAGAACATGCTGCAGGGCTGTGGAATAGCACAGTAAGGTCTTTCTCACTCATTATCTGCTATTACTAACTACTTAACCTTGTCTTGGTCAAAAAAACTCAGTGTTGTTGGATCAAGAGTAAAGGGCTTGCTTTTTGGGTGTGCCTGCTGTAGGGTTTGGTAGTTCTCAAGATGTTTGTGGTGGCTTTTTATTGATGGTCCCTAAACACATTGAGYAGAAATCAAATTTCTCCCCTCCTGCACCACTAGCCCGTGTCAGCCCATGTCAGCATTGTAGGTGTTGCTGCCCTTAGCACCCTTTTCATCTGTCAGACATTGCATATCTCTGTCTACTCAAATTAAATTTTCTGTTAAATCCCTGTGCTGATAGTGAATAACACGACAGAATTCAGCACAGATGTGAGGTCACAGTGTAATGTGTGTTTGGAAGTCAGATGTGAGCTGCAAGGTAGGAAGCTCCCAATCAGCACTGCAGGGATAAATAAGCAGTATGCACATGTGAGGTGGGAAAGGAGAAAATGTCACCTAATGCTGGCCGTGGGAAGCTCAGGGATAACCATGATGCTTCAGGCTGCTGGCAAGATGCCTTCTCTCAGCTGAGCTCCCCCTGAGGCAGCTGGCAGGGGTGCCCTGTGCTTTTTGTGGGGTAAAAAAAAAAAGACTAAATCTTCACGATCTACTTGACTCCCTATGGGTGTGCTCCATGTGTTTTTGTTACATGACATATGGCTTTATTATGAGACTCACCTTCATTTGGGGAAGTGTCTTTTTGCTGCCTGGGACTTGTTTCACACCCTCCTGCCATCTGGATCTCTGACAGTTAAAATTATGTCGGCCTGGAGTATGTTCAGTGTTTGTTGGTGAAAAACCTCAGCGCTGAAGATGGTCTATTTTATCAGTAAAAGCCAGATTGAGTGTTCATATGGAAGAGGTTAGTTACTGCTTTGCTGAGCAGTCACAGTGGTTTCCTCATGATATTTTTTTTTTCACAAAAAATAAGAATCTTCAAAGCTGTGTGACTTGTGTTACACCTGATCTCAGTAGAGACTAATTGAATGCACTGTGCCTTTCCAAAGCAGTTTTGATAGACTTTTCTTTGTTTTCCACTTTAATTCAAATGAAAAAGGCATTTACTTGTGCTAATTAATTTCTTTGTGTTAATGAATTTTACTGACTTGTCCTTCCATATTGCACTGAAATTTGAGGTGTGCTGCAAATCAGGTATGGTGTAGCACATCAACAAAGCAAAAGTATTTGAGATCTGTSCTTTGGTTATATGCCTACCATAAATAAAGGCACTTAGAAAAATGAAAGTACTGCCTGCAGGCTGCTGGTTAGAGGAAAGCCCTTGTTCTCAGCCTGAGACATGGCTCAGCTGTGTTTGTGGCACTGGMTATTTACAGCCCTTTAAAGACAGATTTATAAATAGTTTACAAAAATATTGCTTCAGTTGAACAAAGTAATCTTTTTTTTTTTTTCCAGAAGTGATATTATGAGCCACTGAAGACTGGGGGAATCATTGATAAAATGTCAGAAAGAAGGAGTGGAGGAAAACCATTTCTGTCTACAGCAGAAAGTCATGCAGCCGTGAGGAGATGGACATAGGGTCATCCAGCCAGGATGGGGCTTTTGGTAGCCCTTGAGGATCTGTTAGACTAGARCAGCAGGACAAAAACCTCTCCTTGGTCCAAGAGGTCAGAAGAAGGACAACAGAGGTGTAGTTTGAATGTCTGGGGTGGGGAAAACAGTTTTGTTGTAACTTCCSCAAAGACCCTGCCACTGGCAGAAGAGTTTTTGAGCATGGTTGAGGCAAAATGCCCAAGACATGYATGAAAAGATTGAGCTTGCCAGGAGCATCCTCAGCTCCCTCTCTCCTACAAGGGAGACAGCTTGGAGAGCTGCAAGAGGCTTTGGTGGGCTCCTCATATCTTTTCTACCTCTCTCAGGTACCCAGTCATGGGTAAATGAAGTGTCCTTGAAGGTCCAGCTAATGCAGACATGGATCTTGTACAGTTGATGAGAGAGGGAAAAAAMCCCCAGTTACTGCTCTCAGTTAGCATTTGTGTTGGTCATATTTGACCTTTTTTGCCCACGTCTTGGTACCAGGCCATGATAAGTCCCCCTTGCTCTTGGCAGGTGTCTGCAGTGGTTGGATGGAGGCTGTAGCTCGGTGCTGGGGCCAGCAACTTGCCTGAAGGTGGCAAGCTATGGTGGGCAGCTGTACTGTACCTTTCCTACAAATACACTTCATGACTGAAGAATGAGAAAGGTTTGGGATAGGTGTAAAAGGGGAAAGTGTGCATATGAAGGAAAGGCGGAGSAGCAGAAGGGCCAAAGGTTGGGACCTGCCTATGGAGATTTCTGTCGGATGTTGCCTCCCAATGCTCACCCGTTCTGGGAGGGGAAATACCACAATGAGAAAAGACAAACAATGATGTCTGCCAGGACATTCATGTTGAAAAGAACAAAAAACTCTCAAACATGGACAGTTCAGGAGAATACTCTCTTTCCCTTCCAACCTCAAAGATGCAGGATACTGAGAGAATGGGAGAAGCAGCATAAGCCTGCAAAACCATGCCAGGTGTACAGCAGAATTTAAACCCAACAACAAAGCCAAACAGTACGAACCAAATGATGCTTGCTAGCATCCCACACTCCGGGCAGATTTCCAAGCCGGGTGGGAAGTGAGCTGGAAAATTGCCAGGCAAGTACAAAGTGCAGACATGCCAACATGAACCTCTGTGCTTTACTTTGCAAAGAACTTAGCAGGGTATCAAACAGGCACTCAGGAGGTGCTGTATTCACCAGCTGCTACAAAAAACTTCACTCTCTGCACACACTCACAGGCATCAACTGATGGTTTCCTTCTGCTGTGGGAGACCAAAACTGATGGCATTTCAAATCTCCTCACTTTGTGGCAGGATCCTGAAGTGAATTCCCTCCTCTGGCTCTTCTTCCTGGGTTAACTGGCCAGTACAGGGGAGCCCGTTGTCCTTTCTGACAAAGGAAGTCCTGCTAAGTGGTTTTTTCCCTTTAAAAAATGGATTAAAATACTTTGTGGGAGTGGTTTTTCCCAGGTGGAAAGGGCATCTCTCTCCATCATGTAGTGTGGTTAAAGTGAGCATCATTGTTTGGGTTACTCTGCGTGAATACTCACTTGGGGATGTAAACCAGCAGGTTTTGTTTCCAAATTGCTTTATATTTTGTGGAATTACTTCCATCTGTGAGGCTTTAAAATAACATCAGATTTAAATGGTGGCATTTTGCATTTATTTTGTCTAAATGTAAATGTTTAAGCTATTAGGCAGCGGAGTCAGGCCCAGAATGAAACTTTTAATACTTATCTGTATTGAAGAAAATCCCCTGAAGAAATACAGTCATAATTTCATCTAAAATATCCGCTTTCCCTTTAATCATATCTCCTGCATACTTCCTCTCTTTCCCACAAAATATGTATGTTTTYGGTGCTTTTTTTGTTCTTGCCTTTTATTTTTTCTCCCTAGTTACTTCAGTAGAAAAATTGGAAAAAATTGTGTTTGGATGAATCTGTTGCAGGGAAAGAAATCAGTCCWTTATTACCACTAGAAATCAAGTTATGCTAGGTTATCTTACACATACAGCTGAATTTCAAACTTCTTGTTACCAGGAGCTGTGGTGTTTGAACCTACCCATTTTCTGGGAATGTCCCTTTTTCCTTCCACTCTGCAAAGTGGGTGAATGCATTTCTATTTATAAAATTAATTAGTAGTTTGCTTAACTATTGATTAACTCACTTCGGAATTTGCTTTAGAGAGGTAAAGTGTGCGGTCAGCACTCAAGGTTCAAGAGTGTAATTAATAAATGTTTAGGTTTTGCCTAATTTTTGAAATCGCCTTATTTGTTTTACTATTTAGATAGTTGCTAAGGTTGTGTTTGGGTAAATTCCTCAGAGAAAATGCTTATGATGCTCCAAATTGTATAAATCAAGGGTTACTGGATGTTTTCTGTCCTTAGAAGTAGCTCAAAGCCTTTGACATACMTGCTTTGTAACTTGAAGGCTTGATKGCCATTTAATTGCCTTTAGTGCCATACAGTCTTTGGGTCGTCAGCATGAAACTGTTCCATTTTACTGCTAATTTAAAGGATATGGAAATGAAGGATGAAACTAGCACTTMAACTCCATACTTCTCATTTTTTCCAGATTTTTTTCATATGACAGAAAGTGAGTAAATTCCCAGAAGATTAACTTGAAGCTTAGGAAGCAAAACCAGAAAGGGGACTGCTGTGTACATATTCTCTGTGTGTGGCATTTGGGGATTGAATGAGCCAGTTCATAGCCACCGTGGGACTACTTTTCCATGGCTTTTTGCTCTGATAACCATGCACAGGCAAACAGGAATTGTTATCCATGTTTGAAAGGTTACATGGATACTCTTGTCCCTGCATTGGTAACTACTTGCACAGGCGTGATTAACAACCACCTTGATAATATGACAAATTTAAACATYTATCATAGAACAAACTCAATTTAAAATTACCCGAAGTTTACTTATGAACTTAAGATCGATTAGCATTACTGGCTCTGTAGATGAAGACAGGGTTGTGTCCCAATTAAAATATACAGATAACTTTATTCTGTAGGAAAATAAGGGCATGATTTTGCTTATGTGTCATCAGATCTTCACACTGGAGGAGAYACAGTTGTTCATTGTGGTAGTAAACACAGGCATTGGTTAAATGCAATATARGGTAGCCAGGCTGGTTGGAAAGAACGAGTATTATGTAAAAATTGCCATTAGTTGAGGCAGTCTGGTTTTTTTCAGGCTGAAAATATTAGGAGCTAAATTACTGCGACAGTGGAGCCTCATTTTACTAGCACAGGTGGCTGAGAAACAGTTGGATCACGGCCTGGTATGTACAAGTAAATCAGCTAGAACGGGGGGGGTTATCACCSCCTTCCAAAAAGAGAGATCTGTATCGTCAGTGGTCTGTTGGAGATTGCTATCAAATGTCATGTGCTAGCGAAGTCATTAGGCTGTTCAAACTCCATCAGTGCTTGGCTGCTGCAGACTTTCTTTTAATCAGAGAGGCATAATTGTAGCTTCTCCACGGGTGGAAGGAAATCTGGGCTCTGAAGTTGCATTCTAYGTGTTTGTATTCATCTCATGCTCCTCCTAGTTCTTCTTGATGGAGATATGTGAGTGGAGAGCCAGCGGGTTGAAAAATTCAAAAACATTTCAGCACAGCTTCGGGTACCTCTTCCTAGCTATGCTGAAGATATGATCCCCTGGACATTAAAGAAAAATACAGCCTAAATCTCTTTCAGTAGTCATCAAAMAAAAGGTACCTTCACCTCTATTGATGTAAATATCTGCTCTGCAAGGATGTTGGATTAAATACAAGGCACACAAAGCCTGGGTTTTTGTGAGGGTTTTTAAGCCCACAAACTAAAGCCATTGCTAAATCTTCTCTATCAAGGAAAAATGTCAGATGCCTGTAAGTCATCTTGGGGACATTAAAGTTCAAGCACAGTGATGTGCAAGCAATGACTGCTTTTTAGATACCAGGTATGTTTGCATAACCGTAAAAATTTGGCAAGCAGAGAGAAACACATTGAATTTCAATTGAAATCAGATCTTCAAAACCACTGTGTGTTACCAGATAGCTCTTGAAGAGATGGATTATGATGACTGGAGTCTCTGTGAGGAACCCCTTGTTCAAGCTGGCAAGCAGTTGCTCACCTAAATAACTGCAATGATTTTAGTGTACAGGCTTTCTCCCCAGTGCCAGGCAAGTGCATAACCTGGTCCAAATCATCAGTTATAAATCAATGTACAGGTAAGCAATATTTTCACTGAGGACTGGCAGATGATAAGAGCTTATCAGTAATTGCATGCATGTGCTTAACCCATGATTAGAGAAGGGTAATATGAACTGGCAATGAGCTCTGTTGAGATTATACTCTGTTTAAAAAAACCTAAAACGCTGCATGTATAAAGCTACCACAGCCCAGCTGATGCATGGTAAGTCTTCAACCTTTTCTTGGCATGAAAGAGTCTTTTTTAAGAGGAAAATCCATCTTCAGAAAGTGGAGGAATTTCAAGCGGAAAAACACAGAACCTGGTACAATAAATAGCTTCAGAGTGGGAGGATATTTAAGAAGTGTGCCTGGGACGCAAAAAATACCATCTAGAAACCTGAAGAAATCCTTTAAAGAGCTGTTGGGAAAGAACAGAAGAAAGTCCAAGTGGTTTAGGGTCATCACAAACTACACCAGTGCTATTTTCTCAGTACCAGGAACACACAGCATTCTCTGAAAAATCTTTTGTACTGTGTGTTGCTGTTGAAGGGCAGAGCACAGCTGAGTCCATCACTGTGTGCTTCATCAGCAAAGGTCATGAAAAAATTATGGAATTTGTCTAGAACAGTCACTTGCTTTTAAAGTTCTTGCTAGCTAAATTTAGGGAAGAGCTGAGAAGTGTTGTTTTTATTAGCCTAGATAAAGTTTGGTTCTGTCGTTGTTTCAGGTCAAGGTTTTTCATATATTCAGGTATTTTTTAACTCCTTTCATGGTGACTTTTGTGAATTTTAAAAGAGAAAAAATCCCTCCATGTGATAAGCTTATGCAARGGTCCCTCAAGTCCTTCTGTTCTGTGAGAGTTTGAGCTCCACTGGGAAATATTTAGAGCATAAAGACAGAGAAACTGCAAACCACTTGTCTAAGAGATGGTTATTTTAAAACCTCTGAATGCCATCTAGGCCTTGGAAATAGTTATTATGCAGTGAATTCTCAAAATTCTCTTGGAGGAGTGTCAAGGGGAGCATCTGTAGAAAACAAAAACCTCAGCCTGAGATGCTGTGGAACTTTTCACAACCCTATATTTTCCCTATACTTTTTCTAGCTTGTATTTTGCTTTGTCTCTCATTTCTTAGGAAGACCTTGACTATTTCCAGGACTCCTGAACTCACTGCTGYTCCAGTCATAGCTCACTGCAGGTGATTCATTCTCTGGAGAGCTGTGTATTCACTGCTTTGCAGACATTGACACCGGCACAATTCTGTGAAACAGCTAAGGTACAGCTTCCACTGACAAATGCACAGTAAGAGGTGGAAGGGGAAGAGAAGAACACTTTGAAATAACATTTTGGACATACTCACAGGCCTCCAGCAATCCCTCATACACATTCAGAGTTGTATAGTTCTTTCTCTCAGCTCTTACTTTTGGGACATGACTCCGCCTTAGTCTTAAGGCTCATCTGAGGATTTGATAAAGCAAAATTATGACAGTTATGATCAAGCTCTTTTACATTCTTGCTAGGACTTGATGAAATCACAGGASTTTTAGGGTTGCTTTTAAAAATCTGTTGATTTTTTTCCCTGTTTCCATTTTCAGTAAGGTTGTGGTGGACGCATGCSAATACTTTTGTGTTCTCCTTCATGCTCCTTACATGAAGGGTGTTGGCTTCATTAACAGTAATTGCTTTCTACAAGGAAGACCTATGTTTCTCCTTGTTTTTTTTCCAAAATAAGGATCTCAAAGAGCACTTAAAGCAAAAAGGTCAGATACACAGACTCACACAAAACACACAATAATTTAGGTCAGAAGAGACCTGTGCCGTTGTCTACTCCAACACCCTGCTCAGAGCTGGCTTCAGAGGTWAGTGAGCTAATGGTTTCATCCAGCTGAGTTTTGAATATTTCCAAGGCTGGATATTCCACTATGGTGGTGGCTTGGCCTGCAGCTGGAGATGCTGCGGAGGATAAGCCAGCCACACAAATAACCGAGGAGCCAGTGGGGCCAGGGAGCCCMGGTGTTGTATTAAGTAAAGGCTCCRAGGTCCAGGATCTCCCCCTAGATTGTGKTAAGGAGGAAAGTCTCTCTCACCCAGGCCTTGGAGTAGTGTTCTCCCCCATTCAGTTGGTTCATCCTTGTCAATCTAAGTTCTGTACATGGTTATGTTCCAGAATGTTCTCCCTCACTCGACACCCCATTGGCTTTGCTCCYCTGCTCCTCCCCTTGCCTACCCTTATTGGTTTGTGTACTGCTACCCTGCCTTTTCTCCTCCCCCTAACCCTAACGTGATTGGCCCTCAGTGTTCTCTCCACCCCTTGTCTGTGCTGTATAAAACCTTGTGTCATGCTGTTCTTTTGGCTCACCTTCCCTGACCTTTCAAAAACGAACACCTTCTGTGAAACATCATAAGGAGAGTCCACCTCTGACTCTTTATTCCCGTCTTAAGGTGTCTGCTGGGCGACTGCCTGCTTAACCACCTGCGCTGGTGGGATTAGCAGGTGGAAGGCACRGCACTGTGCCCTTCCCCACCAGCTGTCGCACACCGCACCGAGGCACTGCCGGACAAAYGTGAGGCTTCTAAGAAGGTTGAGGCCACTGTCCTCCAGCTAGACGAGGCCACGCCATGACATTCCACAGTCTCACTGCTTGTTTTCACACTTTCTCTTTCATTGTAAGTTTTCTCTCCAAGTATCTAGCTGGAGTTTCCCTTTTTTTTTTTTTCCACTTTGTCACAGTTGCCTCCTGTCCTGCTGTTATGCATCTTGAGAAGAGTCTGGCTCTCTCTTCTCCTTACCCCATTATTGGAGAGTCGAGCCCACAACCAGGACTGCTCCCGGCCAGGCTGAGGAGGGTGAGCTGTCTCAGTCTTGTCTCACATGTTGTACCTCAGCCCCAGGCTGCCAGCAGCAGAGCCCACTCTGGTTTGTGGAGCTTCCTCGTGTGCTGGGAGCCCAGAGTGCCAGATGTGGCCTGACCAATTCCAAATAGACAGCAGTGACAAATTATTTAAGATTGTTTCATGATCTAAAACATCATTCCATAAACAAATAGCATACTTTTAATTACTTTTTGAACAAAACATACACATGAATGTTTCTAAGGAAGAAAATTATGTGGCTTTATTTACTGGCTTCCACAGTTTGTACTATAATAGCCTTATTTCGTAACAGGAGTAAGGTATTCTGTGATTAAAAACTAATTAGAAGCTGAGATTATGATCAAMATAATTTGGTATTTGTACTTTGCCAACAAAGTGAAACAAATTGAACACTGAAGTAGAAGAATAGCAATGGATGTGGAAGAAAGGYAAGTTTGCATGCTTGGCAGTATCACTGATATGACAGTATAGTCTTCCTTAAATTCAGGCATTTATTAAATGGAGATAAAAGAAGGTGGGTTTTTTGCTGACTTTTAATCATGGGAATATTACACTTAGCTGCTAATATTTTTCACTAAGGGCAATGTAAGCACTAACACTTGCAATTGTCAGCCTTTATGAGCAAACTGCTGGTCAGTGTGAGGATAGGAGCCACTTTTTAAGGGGTGTCAGTTGATTGCCTCACTTGAGTGAGGTAGAAGTGAAGATAYGTCGAGGAGTTGTCCCCTGTGATTGTTCCTAGATCCTTCCAATGATAGCACATCTCACCAATCTCCTGCTGTCAAACGTTTCAAATTTGGAAGCCTGAAACTAGGCATGTAATTCCAAAGGCACGAGCTCTGCAACTGCAGGCAAGAGTCGGTGGAGTAAATATCATAGCCACAGCTGTCAGTGTTGATTGATGGGATTGCCTTGGATCCAGCTGTCCCTATTAAAAGAGACATTATTAAAGAATATGGGCTGATAAAATGCATACTAATTTAAGCTTCCCAGAGAGTCATCATGTGCGCCGGGGGGAAAATTCAGTGCGCTACAATAGGTCTGTGAATCTCTACCTACCTCCAGCACAGCGCTGTTCTGGTCTTCTGTATTGCAGCAAACACTTCAATTTATCTGATTTCCCTGTGTTTCCCAGCGCTTTTACAGCTACATTAAGCCTTATGCCATTGCACAGGCATAGAGAGGCTGAATGCTGCACACCAGGACTCACAGGAAAGGATTTCTGGGCAAACCATGAGACTGACAGAAATACATCTCTGCTGTACCTGCTGCTTCTGTGGAGCCTRTAGATACAATGCAAAGTTGTGTGAGCTTCTGTTTCGATCTTCATGCATCAGAAAGAAAATTAAATGTGAGAAGAACTTTAGTATGATAGAAATTGTTTCAATTTTTTTGTAGCAGAAGAAGAATGTTCACAAGGGAAGATACAAATTCAAATTAATTAAAATCTCATCATGAAAGGCTGGTGGAGGGTTTCTGATCTCACAGGGGTGGTCCAGAACAAAGGCATGGCAGAGTCACCATCTTGTTTTCATGTTTGGTTTGAGAGGCATCGCTGGAAATTACCCTCGTCAGTCTGATAGGATTCCTGTGGCTAACAAAAAGGGGAACAATTCAATACTATAAAGTATTTATACATCCCCGAGGCACATTTACAGATGTCCTTGGCAACATCAATTTCCAGCCTGTTAATAGCTTTAAAAGCTAAAAGCAAAACTGTAGACCTTTTCTAGGGACTAAAAAGCAGAAAATGCTGACAGACAAGTAGTGAGTAGGCAGATCCCTCTCTGCCCACCTCTGATAACAATCAAGGTGCTGTATTGTGCATTAGCTTCAGGGAATGGATTAGCCCTTTTGGCAGCCCACTATAAAGCACTTTGCAGTAATCTCATTTTGAGATCTCAAAGGCATGAATCATCCAGGTCAAGTTTAAATAGAGCTTTGAGAGCCAGATTCCTATCTTGCTTGTACCTCCATGAATAGAGAGCTATTGCTGTTAGAGCCAGTGTTGTTACACAAATGTGTATCATCAGTGTGCAGGTAATTAGAACTGGGCCCTAAGAGTGAAAAATTGGTATACTAGTAAAAATTAGCTGGGGGAGGAATTATGGCTTTCTATATATAACAGTAAAGAAACAACTATTTTGAACACTGAATGAGGAACTTTGTCACAATAAAGTGAATGGTCCAGTTTCAGTTATTTGAGGCCTTTATTGGTTAGTTCCTACTGGTTAGGTTCCTACTTCTCCAGTAGTTCACTGGGCCTCTCTATGACTAGACTGCAAGCATTTCACAGGCAGACATGAACATGTGCATCCTCCCATCACATAAATCCATGCCCATCTGGCTTGGGATGAGGTCTCTTACTTTTGCTCGCTTCTTGTTAGTACGTGAAAGAGGTGGCAGATAGGAAAGGTGGCAGACAGTGGGTTGCTAGATTGCTTCATTCAGCCAATGTTCTGCTCTCCACTCTCRTCTGAGGGACCACAGAAAGGATTGAAATGACACTGGGGAGCTGCTCTCAAGGGGCTGTATTGGCCTTGTAGGCAGCATCTATGACATTTTCCTCATTTATCAACTCTGTGAGTGCACTGCAGGCTGCATCTTCAGGAGGCATACATTTTTCAGTTTTGCATCATTTAAACAAGATCTATAAAATTGAGTGGCTTGTCAGTCATGAATATCTAGGGGTGGCAGACCCAAGTACTTGAGCCTCCTCAGACCTGCTGTAAGTGGCAGGACAAATTAATAAATTTTTGAGGCAGCTGACCCTGCAGCCTCTCTCCCTGCTCATTCCCACTTTTCCATTTAAATTGTTTGCATTTTTCTCATTTGTAGGTTTCTGACGAGTAGAGCAGATTTATTCCACTGCTAATGCAAGGATTTCCTGAAGAGTTGCACGCAGCTTTTCCTCTGCAAACTGCTCACTTAACCTGTCCACCCTTTTCTGAGGGTTTTCTTTGGAATGAATGTGCTTAAAATCTGCCTGGATCTCAAGAGCTTCAAATGCAGAGGATGTAACCAGTGTCCAGAAATCTGAAATGGAGCAAGACACTGCTCTGTCCAGTGACCTGGAAAAAAAGCAGCATGGCTCAGAGGAGCTTGGAGGGGTCAGGTAGTCTGTGCCCTGCCTTGCAGCAAATTCAGCTCTTCCTAGAACATTTCTGACAAATGTGAGTCAACCCTGTTCTTAAAAAATCTGTGGGGGAGATGCCACTGCTTCCTGAAGCAAACAACTCTTGTATGTACTTGTTGTTCTCAGTTGCCTGTTGATAGGTAACAGCCCCGAGAAGTTGGACAGGTCTGAATTTTGGATTCCCTACTTGAGTTTTCTGTTGCCATGAAGACAGTTTTTGTCTGCACTGRAATATTCTTTTATGAGGATGTTAGGGGCCTGGCTTCACATGTCAAGTATGTCCCCTGAATTTGACAGAAATATGAAGAGGGTCCCCCAGTGATTCTGAGCCTAAAATACTTGCAAGGCAAACTTATGGAAGGTGAATTTCTGCAACTACCAGTCAGGTTCAGACTTCTAGGACTGTTAGACATCTGGCTGCACGGCAGGGAGGCTGTCAGTCCTGTGAAATGCATCTTCTAGGTCTGCCAAGGGTAGTGCAGGAAAGGTGGTGGAAGGGCAGGGGCATTTACTTTGCAAGGCTGAGTTAAACCAGTGTGTCTCTCCTGAATATGCAAATCATTGAATTAGCATATTCATAGAACCATAGAGTCATTAAGGTTGGAAAAGACCTCCAAGATCATCAAGCCCAACCTTCCCATAGAGAGGAAAAGGTCCTATTAAAAATTGCTAACCAGCCTTTGAGAAAACCACCCTCCCACCATGTGTTTATCAAATATGCTAATTCCCTTCAGTTTGACAGATGCTTTGCATGGATTTGCTGGGTCACAGCATAGATGCCAGATTCTCTTAGGTCATTCTACAAGAGTAWTTCTGTTTGTGTTTTCTTGCAGCAGGCCTTTGTATGGACAGACTTCACTTCATCTTGAAAGACTGCCAAACAAGAGCCTTTCTGCAGATGGGTTTTGTAGGAGGTGATCTAAGAAATGGGGGAAAGTACTGACCTTTGTACGTGTGTACAGTTTTGTGATAGTATATCCCTTATTGCCTGCAATATAATTGACTTTGGTTGTGATTAATACTGTGCTGCCAAGGAAAGAAGCTGCCTACACGCAGACATTCAGGGGAGCAGCTCATTGAGTAGGTTCATGGCTCTTGGGTTCACTCTCCAAAAACTTCAGACAAGTTAGGCCCTTTTAGTTTGTTTGGTTTACAGCCACAAAACAAATATTTACATTCTACACGTTCTCTGATGCTTCTGTTAATGTCTTCATAGTGACTGACAATGTTTTTTGCAAAAGTAAAAAGGAGAGCTGAAGCAAAAGCTTTTGCCTGTGGAAATAAACACTGCTGCAAGCAGCACTGCTACTCAGCTGCCATTCAAGCCCAGGGTTATGAGGAGTGTTTGCACAGAAATGCACCCTGAATGCAAAAGCACTTTCTTTTCTGCTTACACTTTGTTCCCTCTCTCAGCGCTTGGAATTTAAATGCTTCTATCAGTGACCAGGTTCTTCTTTGTTTTGATAGAAAATTTTAATTTTTCCCCCAGAAGCCTATAATATCTACAAAACCACAAGTGCTTTCTTCACAAAAGATGGGAGGCAAAGCTATTCTGTCTGATGCTTGGGCAAGAGGAAGCACAAGCAAATGCTTATTACACAAAATAATTGAATGAGCAGGCAGGAGACATCTTAGCAGAGTGCAGACAACTCAGGATGGAGACACGACTCTCTTTGCTATGCAATTGTCACAAGATGTTCCCTCTCCACAGAACTGGAAAGAGACAGAGATGCAGCTGTCAGGCAGGCTCACCTTCATCCTCACCATCTTCATCCCCAGCACTAGAAAACATGCCATTAAAATATACACATACACCAGTTCTTCAGCAAAGGAAGTCTGTGTTCATTTATTTAAGACTTCTTTTAAGTAATTTGGCTCCTTTCTGGAGGTTATCTAAGGTCTCTATTCCAGCATCTCTCATAGGGTGATGGTTGTTGGCTGTTCATATGAAAGCTTGTACCCATGAAAGGGGCAGAGAAGCAAAAGGATCAGGAGAAAATACTGAGAAGGTAAGATCAAGAAAAGGTCGAGAAGAACAGGTGTGGGTGGACCATGAAAATGATTGCAAGCACCCAGGGTGGATTTCAGAACCTCAGCTAAATAAATCACTGACGAGTTGATGTCTCTGTCTGAATGAGGTGTTTAAAAGCCTTTTAAAGTCAATGGGGGTGAGAGGGCTGTGCAGCTGGACAGACAGAGGTGTTGAGGGAAAGCATTTGCCCAAGAGCTCCTCTGCCATAAAAAGGCTGGTGGGTCTCAAATTGAGCCACCTCACCAGGTAGTTGAATTCTTGCCATGTGTCTCATTCTCCTTCTGCTCCCCTTCTCGGTTTTCATTTGATATAGTTTAATAAGTACATAGCTGAAATGGATTGGAGCCCTACAAAGACAACTTCTGCCATCAGTTGACCACACTGCAACATCACCAACCTTTAAAAGTTTGCAGACTATGTGTTCTCTTTTAGTTACAATCTGAGAGTCATGTTGTGAGGCAAAGATGTTTTACATATACAGCACTCCACTGGAAAAATTTGCTTTTCACCAGCCTGTTTGATTACTTGCCTGTAACTGAGCATATACACTTGCATTTTGTAACTCATTGTACATCACCTTTCAGTGGGATCCATAACGAGAAACACTGCGTAGGCATTTATGGTGTGGAGAATGGATCCACTCAGTACCCAACATTAGGCTTATATTAGGTGAATACTTGCTTTGCTTACCAGAAAGAAAGTGCTGTAGAGTCCTGGGAGATGTGTCGCTCATTGGGAAATGCTCTCAAAGTAATTGAAAGAGCCTTTTGTGTATCCAGAGATTGTTGTTTCCTTTCGGTCTTCTCTAACCTAAACAACTGCATTTCTTTCAACTGGCCCTGACAAGACGTTTCCCCGGGCTCTGATTACCATTGTCACTCTCTGATTTGTATGCCAATTGCTCCCATCTTTCTCTAATTATCGTATTCTGGATGAGAGGCAGGGTTCCTGCTGAGGCCATGCCAGAGCTGGAGGGAAGGTGAGGTTGCTGCATGTCTTGCATAAAACCCACCTACTTCTACATGCCAGAAGGAGGCAGGTAGATACAGCACAGCTGTGTGACATTGCAAACTCTTCAATTTGCAGATCTGATCCTTTTCTCCAAAACTAAATTTGATCCAGTGGTTTTCCATCTCCTATTTGTGCAGCTGACTGTTCCTACCTTTTCCCATGTCCTTGCTGAATTGCAGCCTGTTTATTTCAGACCGCTCCTCCAGCTGAGGAATTTTAATTCTACACCTGTGGAGCATGCAAGTCACATTAAACTTCAGATTGTATACAAATTTCATAAGGAGCACCTCCAGCTCTTGTATGAGTCATTAATGGAAATACTGAGAAATGCCAGAAACAGGATGGATTTTTGCAGGAAGCCACAGGACATCCTTCTAGTTTGACAGTGAACACTGATAGCTCTTGGCATTAGGTTTTCAGGCAATTGTATATAGCTTATAACAATTTCAGCTAGAGCAGTCATTTAGAAAAAAATCTCTAGGAGAGGGTTTTTTTCAAGCTACTGCAAAACCCTTGCTGTTAGCAAAATACCTCCTATTTACCTGAATGCTGCTCAGGAGAGCAGTCAGGGACTTTGTGCTGTTACTGGCAGTAGTAGATCAGGAAACTGAGCCTCGGAACCCCTCATCTGCAGGACATTCCTCAAGCTGGTTTAAAAAAACCCAGTCAAATTAGTAGGTTTTCACAGTTTTATTTTTAAGTAAAAATACAGCATATCACATCTATTTCTTTTGAGCATTTTGGATCAATTGTAGCAAAAAATGAATTATTTGACATCAGTTGGCCTAGAGAAATTCGTGCTGATGTTGCTGGCTTTTTAGGGGCTTGTAAAATATTTTTTTTGTTGCAGTATTTTGAGTGTTAGGCTGACAAGGTTAATGTTCTGACATTTCTGCCTTTCTGCTCCACCTGTTTTTTAAAAAATGGATATGTCACATCCTCCTTCCAAGGTTTCTGTTTTCACCTGTCCCCCATAAGTCTCAAAAGCAATACTTGTGAACTGCCTGAGGTTGTACCACTCAGTTCTCGATACATGTCAGACTGAGTTGCAATGGGTCAGTCTGAGCCAGGAAATGCTATTTAGAGAAATGGAATATCATTTAGGCAGCAAATACATTCTGGAGGTCATCTCTTGCAATCCCAGCTCACAGGGCCAACTTGAATTTACCTAAGTATTTTCTGCTTTTTTTTCCTTATTTTTTTCTATCTTGTTCAAGGTTAAGCTCTCTCCTTTTAATTACTATGGTTAACAGTCATAGCCATTAGATTACAGGGAACACTAAACAAAACAGAATACCAGAAAGTTGTGCATCAGCTTTCTAGTCTGAGAGAGTGATGAACCAGGTCCTTTTGTCTTATTTTGAAGACTGTATTCATTGAATATTTCCCTGTTTCTGTCTGCATATTTGTCAAAGAAGGAAATCAAGAAGCTTTTCATTTTGCATAGGTTTTGGTAGCAGGGGAGCTACAGGGGTGGCTTCTGCCCTTGTCACGGCAGGTGAGAAGCTGCCAGAAATGTTCCCCATGTCTGCCAGAGCCAATGCCAGCCGGCTCCAGGATGGATGTGCTGCTGATCAAGGCTGAGCCCGTCAGAAATGGTGGTAATGCCTCTGTGATAACACATTTAAGAAGAACAAAAAAAAAAGTTATTGCACAGTTATAACTGTGGCCGGAGAAGAACGGGGTGAGAACATGTGAGAGGAACAACCCTGCAGACCCCAAGGTCAGTGGAAGAGGGTGGTAGGARGTGYTCCAGGCGCTGGAGCTGAGATTCCCCTGCAGCCCGTGGTGCAGACCATGGTGAAGCAGCTGTGCCCCTGCAGTCTACGGAGACCCATGGGGATGCAGAGATCCACCTGCAGCCCATGGAGATGCCCCACAACGGAGCAGGTGGATGCCTGAGAGGAGCCTGTGAGCCCATGGGAGGCCTGTGCTGGAACAGGCACCTGGTAGGGACATGCAGAACCTGTGGAGAGAGGATCCCACACTGGAGCAGGTCTCGTGGTAGGACTTGTGACCCCGTGGGGGACCCACATTGGAGCAGCCTGTTCCTGAAGGACTGCACCCCGTGAAAGAGTGACCCAGGCTGCAGCAGTTTGCRGAGATCTGTTTTCCGTGGGGTGGACTCACGCTGGAGAAGTTTATGGAGAATTGTCTCCCGTGGGAGTGACCTCATGGTGCAGCAGAGCAGCGGGCAAAGCCACGGGTGACCAACTGACCATAACTCGCATTCCCTGTCTCCCTATGCTGCTGGGCAAAGGAGGTGGAGCTGGGAAGGAAAGAGGGGTGAGGGGAAGGTGTTTTTAAGGTCTTATTTATTTCTCTTTATCCTCCTCTGATTTGTGGGCAATAAATTCAATTTATATCAGTAACTGGAGTCTGATTTGCCCGTTCTGGTATTTGATGAGCAATCTCTCCTGGTCCTTATTTCAACTCATGAACCCTTCATCATATTTTCTCTCCCCCATACAGTTGCAGAGGCGAGTGAGAGTAACTTCGGTGGGTGCCTGGAATCCAGACAGGGTTAACCCACTACACCTCTGCATAATCCAGGAACTATCTCACATTCCTCCTGACCAACTTGAACTAGCAAAATAATCTTTTCATGACATTCCCAGATTAGAAGTATTTGGAAGTGCAGCCAAACTATTTTTCATAGTGGTCATTCCTATTTCACTCCATATTTATTTCTTGAAGGAACAATTGTTGAACAATTCACATTCTTTTCAATGCAACAACAGCTGCCACTTTCCTTACATCCTTCATTAGGAACCTTACTGCTTGTTCTTGCTATTTTTTCCCTTTCTATATTGTTACCCAATGCAGTTCTCAAAAATGTGTCAAGAACATGTCTCTTAAAAAAAGTGTGACCATAAAACTCAAGTCATTTTTAATTGGGGTAAGTTTAAAACTAGAAATGCCTTTCAATATTTATCTATATTTGGGTTTGTTGCACTTCTAGCTCCTAATCTGTTTAAATCTACAGAGTGGAGGTAATTTTCCCAGAATTACTGAAAACAAAAAAACCCTGGTTTTGCCTTTCCTCGGACAAGAGTTATTTCCAGGCCTATCACCTTTTGACACAGACACTATAACAGCAAATCTTATTTGTATTAACCTCTTGAATATGGTAGAAAGGAGTGTTAAAGTGGCTTTGGAAGCTCTTTCTCAGGTTTATTCTCTTTCGGAAAGAAATCAATATAATCTCTAACAATTTGATTTTGAATGAAGTCTCTGGGCATTAACTTTATTAATGGAACATATTATCACTCKCATTGATTTCTGCCTGGGAAAGAAGGCTGGCACACAATCTGCAATGCTGTGGGTGTCTCCTGGGAATGACACCACTCTGACCTGAAAACAGCTGACACACACCCCCAGAGGAGCTAGTTAACACTTCTGCTGGCATGGAGCTGAACCAGCTGACATGAGCCACTGGCAAAAGTCTTAGATCTGGACTGTAAGGTGCATTTACATGTCTAAGAGTTTGTGCAAATGTTGATTTTTTTTGGTTGTGGTTCCTAAAACCCAGACAATATGTCTAGAATAATGACTGTGATGTGCAACTGAGTTTGAAGTAAATTAGCACACAAAGACAGGATTTTGAGTCCTGAAAGTAGCAGAGCTGTGTTAGAATTGCACCATATTGGACTAAATACTACTGTTTCTCTGCAAGGCAGTTGCCCTGGTGTGAGTCTTTGCTGACAGGGTGCTGGAGGCTGAAGCTGTAGGTGGCTGAGAGCTGGGCTAAGATCTCTGCTCTGCTCCACTGCCCACTCTGAACTCATGGAGTCAGTGGGGTCAGATCATGATTACAGATATTTCAGTTCGTGAAAGCTGGACACTTTCAACAAAGCTGTAGATGAAAATACATATTTGCTTTCTGCTTTTGTCAGTGAGGCTTCACTTGTAGCTAAAAGCATCTTTAAAAGATGCTGCTTCTTGGGAAGTGTTATTAAAAAGGAACATGAATTAGGACTTGACACACCTCTGAAATATTGAATATTTGCAAATGCATAAAAGAACCTTACCCGTTCAGGAGATGTAGCATGTTAGTGTGCTTCAACTATCTCTTCCTTCAGCATAATCATGTGTTCAGTGATACATTTTCATGTCTCACAGAGAAACACAAAAGCTTTTTCCATTTAAACAATTCACTTTCTGCTACATGGGCATTCAAAGTAATTTACCTGTACATCTATAAAGCAAGTGCAATAAATACATTTGTCTTGTATTTGGATTCAACTCTACAGAATAATTTTCTCTTTTCAGCTAAGAGAAAACATGAAAGATGACTAAAAGTGAATGTTGCAATATTGCATTGTGCTGAATTCATTCAATTCAATTTTCCAAGGGAAAATATTGTGACATCGATATTCAACTCCATGCCTTGGAGTGCTATCCTTCGAGTGCTATTCTGTACAAGTCATGTATAGAATTGTATTTTTTTCCTGTAAAAGATGAAAATGCAGCTACATTCAAATCTTAATAACTATTCATGAAATTACTTTTTCCCCTTTTTTCTTTTTCCTTCTTATTTCTTTCTTCCTTCACCCTTCTCCTCTCCTATTCCTTCTCCTCTCTCATATCTTCTTTTTTTTCCTAAAGCAGAAAGTAAGTAGGACCCTGATAACTGCCAGTAAAGCACGGAATAAAAGGAAGGAAATTCACAGAAAAGGTCATTTTCAAATGGTCGTGCACGTCAAAAACCAACAGGGAAGACTTCAGTTTGGAAAACACACACAGAGACAGGAGAGCAAGTGGGTGGCTTCAAACTGATGACACTTTCCTTGTGAAATTAATGCACAAAATTGCGCATGGGTTCAAAAAGTGAAAGCCTCATATATTTGCTCTACACTGCATGGCTGTTTTTTCCATACTCACTCACTGCTTCCTAGTAGTCAAATGAGACAATTTTTTGACTACAAGGCTTCATCTACTCCAATTTTAAATGTTAATAAAAGCATCAAACAAAGTTGCATGAAAGGAATCTTAAAGCATTAAACCCCAATATAAATTAGTGTTGAAGAAAGCTCAATTACATACATCCATAGCTGAGTGAACATTCATGATAGTGAAAGCACTATCATGGTCATGCTTGTGCAAGGAGCACTGAATGCAACTGTGTGTGCAAATGAATCCAATGTTTTACTCAAAACTCTGCAAATCCTATCAATTGATTGCAGGTTATCCCCACTATTTCTGAGAATATAGTCCAGCTTGGAATAAGTAGCTGTAACAATCTTAAGGCTTCAGGGACTAAGTTGGAGACCAATGCTCCCATCAAACTTGTAATTACAGAAATTAAAGTTGAATATTTGCAAAAAAATCTTACAAACTCTATTGTGGCTATGGCAAAGAAAATATTTTCTCTGTCAGATACATCTCTCCACTATGAGGAAAGTGAGCCAATTTCTGCAGTTGAAGAAGCCTTTAGAAAGCCCTTTAAAAATGAAGCCAAACTCTTCAGCTACAAAACAGGTAAAACACTCACAGATTTTAGAGTGTTGCTCATGTTGCACAGTTGGACAAGAAGGTGCCATGATCAAAATAAAAAGAAATAGATTAGCTTTTTTGTCTAGTAGTACTGGAGCACCAGTTGGTACTCATGTGTGGGTGTACGATGATGCAAACTTTTAAGCCATTCAACTGATTATTCTATCTAACTTTTAATACTTTCCAGTGTTTGATTTCAGATTTCAGCTGTCCTACCTTATGCTGTGTCATGCCTCAGGTTTCATAGAGCTGGCAATTAAGTTTTAGAGAAAGAGGAATCTAGCTCTGTGATTGCAGCTTCTGCTCTCCGAAACATAGCACTTTTGTGCCTTGGAACAAGGCAAAGGTACACAGTGTCTGCACAAAGATTTCCAACTTTTTTCTAAAGAAACTCTTACATGTTTTCAGAAGTCAGATTTTAATGATAGAATATGTTTCCCAATTTGTATGAATTTTTTTCTATTCCATGTAGTTGTAATGTAGATTTTGTTATCATTCATTGAATACCATCCCTATTCAACAGAGAATGAACAGCTCAAGCATTTTTTTTTGCTCTCAGGAATACTAGGCTTCTCATTACTGTTTGGATTTGGGTATTAGTCCTAAAGCCTTTTCCTAGCCAAGAGTCTCCTGAATTTCTATTCTGTTGATGGGTTGTTGAGATACTTCTTTATTGACATGTGGAAGAAACTTCTTATTTGAATGGCTTGTCTACAGTCAGCTCTGCTTGCTGGCACTAGTGACATGAGTGCTGAGAATGTCACAGTCTGCACAAAAACATTTGGGAAAAATTGACAGGCATGAAAGACGTTGTAGTTTTGTAGAATGGAAGCTAAAAGATTTTTTTATTTAGAACCAAACCAACCAAACAAAGAAACCAAACCAAATCAAAGCAAAAAAACCCTAAAACCCCAAACCAAAAAACTATATTGGAATGGTTGCATTAATGCATTTTAATATAATCGTTTGATAAAGAGACTGAAATGTGTAGTTATTTGTTTTCCAATATATAAAAAAATTTTCTTTGGAAACACTGATATAGATCATTACAAATGCTGAAAGAAGCCCCAGACAGGTAAATTTACCAGGCAGGTAAAATGTCCATCTACTATGTTGCTGAGGTTCAGTGATGTGCTCTGTATTTCTTATCCATGTAAGCTGTTATTTAGGAATAGCTACTGCCTTTTAAATTAATGAATTTTGTCTTTATTAGAAGCTATCGAATTTAAACAAGTCCTTTTTAATCACTGCAGCATCAAGCTTTCCACTTAGCAGTGTGTAACACAGACAAAAACACGCACCAGAACAAGATGAAATGTAGCAGTAACAAGCCCAGGTATTTCTGAATCACAGAACATTTTGCATCTGGGATGTTTTAAACCCCACCAATAGCAGGTGAGTGCGCACCACAATCCTGATGTATTTTATCTTCTCAGCAGTCTGGCCTGCTGCACACGTCTGATTTTTACATTTGCTTTTCGTAAGAGTTTATCTCCAGTCCAAGGTCTTGCCCTTACCTCCAAGAGACTCCATGCAGGATTCATCAGACCAGCTGTAGACTCCTACATCTGAGTGAGTCATCACAGGCTCACTGTACTGTCAGAGAAGAGAAATAGGTGCTTGGTGACAGAAATCTCATCCTGAGGTCAACGCCTAAAATAGAGCAGAAAAATCTTGCCCAGCAGTGGTTATTTCTTTCCATGGACTATATTTGGGTAAGATGAATTCCACCCGCACACAACTGAACTTTCTACAGCAAAGGGAAAAAGTGGTTTGCAGACTCTAAACACCAGCTGGATTATTACAGAAGACACCCTACTGCAAATATTTCCCCTGCTGTGACTGACTAAGTGAACAGACAAGTGACAAACATATTACAAGACCTAATGAATGTTGGAGGAGGTGCCAGCTACAGGGAGAGCTGGATGTGAATGTACAGGACATGGCAATGTAGAGGGTGATAGGAGCCCAAATGCTCTTCCCAATTTCATAATCTGGCATCCAGTTCTTACTTTATCTAAGTATAAATGTACTCCTGTTCAATGTAAAGGCTATATTTAATAAGCCTGTGACATCAGCATCCTACTCCTCTTCTTGGAACAATTAAAGTATTTCATATTAAATCAGTGCATATGTTGTTCCTGGTTATCTCTGAGATCACCTAGTACTCCATATGATCTGAAAATAACTGCTTGGGACATTACAACTGCTGATTTTTACAGTACAGAGTCCTGCTGGGGATAGAGAATTTTCACATGAAATCTCTTGCTTTTAGAATTTGGTTCTCTATCAAGTCTAGCAGAGAGTGTTTTCTGACTTCTGTGGCAATGAAAAGGTGCTTAATGATTATTTTTCTCTATACTATCACTTCTCAAGAAGAGATGGATGTTTCTGGGTCTCCTCAGAGGGATACTAAAAGCCAGTACATAGGGAATTTCCTTCCTTACCCAAACAGCTTCTGGCTACGAAATAGATTGTTTCTATTCTTTCCACATCAGCTAGGGGTCTTTTGTAAGAGTATGCTGTTGTTTATGAAAACGTGTCTGTCAATTTAACAATTAGGCAGATTTCAGCTTTCATTCAGTGGATCAGAAATAACATACTGTTTATCTAATGCTATATTGTTTCGCAGACTGATTGAAACACTGCAGTTGACTCCAAGCTTTCTGATTTCGTTGCCATTAATGCAATTTTCTGGTTTTTTGTGKTTTTTTTTTAATAGCAATTAGTGCTTAGGGGTTTATCATCATTGTTGTGCAATCTATGCCAATGCTAGGAATTCCTTATCTTTTTACCATCACACCAGTCTACATGGTTTTGGATGAAYGAGAGTCATGAAAATTAGTAGATTGTTAATTGATTATAATAAGCTTTTCAGTGTAAAGTGGTTTAACTGATTCTCTTCTACTTGAAACTCGCAACACTAGACATAAATTTCACTGACTTAAAAAATTTATTTTGACCTGTGTCACAAATGAGTGGTTTCAGACACTTAAAGAATCACCATCACAGAGACTGACAAAAAGTAGGTTTCAATAGGAATTTATGAAAGTATGACCTTAACAGAGTTCAATGACAAGGTTCACTGTGTTACTCTACATAGATGAAGCATGGATAAGAAAATCAGACTGGAATCAATTTGGAATTATTTACACTGAGAATAGGGATGCAAAAGGGTAAGAGTGCAAAGCATATTTATACATAATATTTATACATCTATGTCTGTGTGTAAAGATGCCTATCAAAAATATCCCTCATGTTCGGTGAAGTACTCACATCAAATCCCTTTGCATTTCTCAACAGGCATGAGTTGCAGCTCGAGGAGTGTTCTGTAGGGTATCAACCTAAGGCTTGTCGTCAGCAATGGTCTTTCAAATATCACCAGCCTAAGGATTTGTGAACTCCAAGAAGCATCCCACTCAGAGAGAGGTGCTGGTGCAGCCTGTGGTCCAGGAGAGCTCTGAGGGCCTCACTTAGGACAGCTTTTTATAGGGTCTCGAGATGATTGGTTTCAGTCATCTGTAAAATCTCTATCCACGGGTTGGTAATTACTGGAGTTTACAATAGATTTGGAATTTGTTTCCGAAACTCCAGCAGCAATGGTAAAATGGATAAAAAAGCCTTGGCCCTAGAGAAAACCAAGCAGTAAGATCTCACTTCTTCACAAAAGAGGTCCCTAGACTTGCCAGGGTAYGGCCAACATTTAGTTGGCAGAAGGCCATTGTACAGAAAGCACTCAGCATTTGTTGAAATTTGACTTGCGTGCATCTCTTGGTCTACCATTCCCTCTTGTAAGCAACCCTTTTTGGGTTGATGAACATTTTGAATACTATTTTAGGACATCTTATGTCTTCCACACACAACTCAGAGTTCAGCTACCTGACTCCACACTCAGCTCTCTATTCAGGAAATCCTCTTGTGGGTGCCTGACAAGTTATAGCACTCAGCAAAATTAGTGCCTTATATGATGATCAACATTTTGCGTATAAGAAAGACAATTGCGTCACCATGGTGTCTTCACCTTATGCTATTCTCTTTATTTGTGAAGACATGGAATGGCAGAATCTACTCAGGTAAAACTTGCAATTTTTCTTACCTGAGAATAACAGAACTTTTCAAATTTTTTCTAAATTTCAATGAGCACACAAACTTCCATCAACTGCATCTCTTCTTATTGCTGAACTTCAATCATGTTGGATGTCCAAAAATTAAAGCCTTAATCTGAGCTTAATGTCTAATTGGAGTGAATTTTCTTGGCAAGTTCAAAGGGGCGCTGCCTTCAGTCATGTTAGCTTTCAGTAACGGAGACAGGTAAACTAATCCTTTCTTTCCAGCCAGACTGCTCTGAAAATAGGCCAGGTCCCACTGGGAACAAAAGATGCTCCTAGAAAAGCCTGTAATTAGACAACTTCAACTGCTCTACAAAAATGCCTCGTTAAAGTTCCACTATGATCAAGTCTGCTGATGCATAGGACAGACATAAACACCTCAGCTGAAAGCTGTATTTTCTGTGACTCATTCTCTGAAGCAAATATTGCAGAGACTGATTATCTCTTTAATCCAAACATATAACCATTGTTCTTCATTGATAGCCCAGTCAAATGCCTACTGTAGCTGACAGAATATTTTCCAATAATTTGGAAGGATCCAATAATTTGGATCAGACCCTGAGAAAGGCTCATGCAGGACCTGCAGAAAAACTCTTCATAACACTTAGTTCATTCATCTCAGAAGTAGGCACAGCTTCCAGCTGGCCTTGGTCACTGACTCAGAGTCAGTGCCAAGTAGATTTTTATTCAAAGTTTGTATTCATATGCTGATGTTAAGTCAGAAAGTAAGGTCAGAGTGATAAAGTATGGCAGAAAGAAGAGCAAACATGGTAATTTGGTTAATTTTTTTTCTAATTTATTCACAGAGTTCTGAATTGTCTGCCTTTTTGCAATACAGCTGTCTTCAAGTGAAAGTCAAATTATCTCTTCTGAAACGTAGATTACAGTGATTAAGCACTAAAATCCTAATTTTTTACACTGATTGCTGATTTTAAACTTCCCATCCCTCAAAAACCTATCCACTGAAAGCAATAATAGTTTCTGCTGTGCACAAGACCACAAGGTAGCCCTGGTTAGCTTGCTACTTCTGTGTGATTCACTGTGAGATTGCAAAATCAATTTTCCCCTTTTAAGAGTGATGGTGTCAACTCCTGCCAGTACTTCATATCTAGGCTGTGTGTCTTTCAGCAGGAAAAGGGAGGCAGAATAGTGATCTGCCTGCCTGCACTGTGGCTAAACAGCCAGCAATGCTAGAGAAGGTTTGTTTTTCAATAGAGAAGTCCTTGAAGGCCAATGACAAGCAGTAAAGTGAGATATAGCTTGCTCACATTATATTTTTTCCCTAACTGATTCAGCACCTCTTTGCAAAGAATCTTGACCTTACTAAAATGAACTGAGGGAAATGGGAGAGAAAAGTGAGGCCTGTAGCTGAAAATCTGAAGTTTTACTTKAAGCTGTTCACAGAGAAAACATATGATTTTAATGTCAATTAAGATAATCAAAAGAAAYGTTGAGAGAAGAGTTGAATCTGCAGTTAAGAACGAACAGAGAAAGGGTCATGCTTGGGAAACTTTATTTTGCATAGGAAATCATTCCACATTTTATTTTTAATACAGTTATTCCTACACTGTCTMTAGGCTTTTTCTTCTAGGGATTAACCAGAGAGTTTTGATGTTCAAGGCTTGTTTTGAAGCTCTCTGTGCTGCAGTTTTCYGTTACAGATCCTGAGGACTGACAGATGCTCTGATTCTTCTTGGTGCAGTGCCAGCAGTGGCAGCAGGTAGTGAACTACCCTGCGAGCTGCCAGCCCAGATGGCATGTCCACACATTAATTGGTTCTCAAGAGTCAGTCCTCCTGAGTCCACCCATTTGTTGCTCTCATTGACTACTGCCTCGTCTCATTAATCAATGTTTGCTTCTGCAAACTTCTGTAAAGCCGGTCTGCAGGCTTGTAACCAGTAAAACTGGAAATACGGCCTTGGGGAGCCTTGAAATTCAAAACCTAATGGCCTGCAAAATAAGGATGGCTTCCTAGCTTCTACAGTTAGCACACTGAAGACTGCACTGCTGTCTCAGAAAATGATCACAGAGCACTGAGGTACCGGAACGTGAGTAACTGACAGAGAGAGACTTGGGTTTCTAGTCCCAGACCGGTTCTCTCTCTCTCCATCCTCACTGCACAGATTGAGTTCCTGCCATAATATCCTAACTTGAAGTGTGGAAACATGTCCCTTTTCTCTAGAAATATTGGTGGAGAGGAGCAGTAGTGGTCATTTCACTCTCTTCAGACAAAAGTAGGAAGAGCTATGAAAAAAACAATTAGATTTATAAGTTCTTTTTCAGCGAGTTTTTCTGCTTTAAACACATCCAACTAGAATGCAATTCCCATTATCYGCCTTAAACTGTAAAGCACCTGCTAGACTTCTTTCAGAAACCCTGGGCTTATATTTTTCTTTTTGCTCATTGATTATTTCAAGACACATCCATCCCTTAGGAATTTCATGCAGCCAAGGTCATCCTTTGCTTTTCACATCAAACTTTTGGCCTAACATATCCTTGCCCTTTCCAAGCCCCTGGAAATTCCCACTCCCTCCCTCAGTTTTTCTTATATTTTTTCTAAATAAGTCGTTTTTAGGCTTGCAAACATCTACCCTACCTGCCAGACACTTGCTTTTGTTTTTGCCTGAGCTAGACTGATTTCCTTTGCAGGCAGGAGCTTGGTCAAACTTTGGACATAGAGTTTATACGCAATAATAAGCAATGAAATGAGATAATAAGCAAATAAGTGGGGTTTTTTTAGTTACTAGAGCTCAGTGCTAAAAAAATTCCTTCTCCTCAAAGCCTGAATCAGTTGCCCAAAATAAGTTTTGAGGACCAGCCATCACACCTTAGGCTATCCCACCTATCCTCCATCTCTAGCTCAGCATGCCTACATCTCCTGTAGGTCCTCAGGTTATTTTGCCAGCCCTGAGCAGACCTCCACTCACTGGGAGGATCCTGCATGTCACTGGATGTCTCTGTCAGGGCATGAGACCTGCTATCTTAATGTCTCCAAATGCATTTCTTGTGTATTTTCTTTTTCTCTGTTTTCATCCCTGCACCCTGAATACCACCTCTGATTTCCTCTAGTCTAATCTTGCTGATAAGGTGATTATTACTGAGGTTTCCCATGCCCCAGAGGCCAGCCTGTGGCCAGGGTCTTGGAGAGCCCATACACAGGTTGCTCTCTGCACACTCTTGGGGAATCATGAGGAAGAGGTCTTGTCTGGCAGCCCTTCACTCCAAATCTGTCCTGAAGTGCTGGTCCTGGATAACAGCAGATAGGGATACACCTAGAGGCAGGGAAGTGGGCTGGAAACAGGCTCTCCCTCCCCTCCAAGATCCATCTGCAGCACTGCTGTGAGGGCAGCAAGAACGCAAAGTGCAGCACCACAGTTTCTCTTTGGCTCCCTTGCCCTAGGAGGTCCCTCTCCCACAGGACTGTTTCTCTCCTGCTGCAGTGCCAGGCTGCTGTGCTGCTGCTCTGTGACTGTGAGGCCTGGGGAAAATTGCTTGAGTTACCATCACCATTATTAATCCCTTGATCTAGATTATTTTCCTATTGACACGAGGTTTTGTACATGCTTTCCTGTATTGGGAAAGTGTTGTGCAGAAGTGCTCTTGTGTTTGGGATGTTGGAAGAAAGGTTACAGCACTGAGTAAAAGGATGCTGAGTGTCGCAAGTGTCCCAAGAAATACGACACAGAGTCTAGGGAGAACAAAGCAATGCGGAGTTTTATTGTTATTTTACAGAGCGGCTTAGATCACTTAGCTTGCTTGAAGTTTATAGAAATGTCAAGAGTCTATTGGACCCTTGGTCAGCCACCTACCAAGTTCATTGGTCAATTCTAACAACACCTATTCCAAAATATTTATCTAAGCAAAAATGATAGCAAAGCGCAGCTGCACAAAGCTTAATTAATTTACAAAAACTCCTAGGATTGTTTATAATAGTTTTGCCTGGGAAAAGAGAGAAAGGGAGAAGTCTCACAAAAATGCTAGGAGAGTTAGAAGGCCTCTCTGCTGACAGCTTTTCAGCAGTAACAGCTGAGTGCTGGTGCCTTAGTTGTGGAGCCTTCCCTCCCCTTCCTATTCTTAAAAAATGTTTTCATCTTCTGAGAAGACAAAAAGGAGATGGAGACAAGAGGGGTCCTTTTCCACGTCCTCACAGTTCTGCTGCTGAGTTTTGTTTCTCAAAAACTATTTTTCTATTAATCCACAGAGTCTCTATTCTTCTTTCAAGAACATTACCCCAACAGAAGTGCTGTACACCAATAGCTCTCCAGAGAGCTGTTCACACATCTCTTAAAAACGTATCCTTGAGAATTCACTTTGATGTTACATCTCCAGAGCTGCCTGCTGTGGTTTCAACCTTTGTTTGAACTTCCAAAGAAGAACATGGAGCAGAGAAGAGAGTTTGCTCTGGCTAAACCCAGAGCAGACTCTATCAGTCCATCAGTGTTTCCACATCATCTGTATAATGTATCACCATGTGAGCAGTGGGTGTGTGCTAACCTGAGCATCATACTACTGGCTCAGCTCTGAGTGTCTCAGCTCTGTTACTTCCAGAGCAGGGCTGGGTCATATCCAGTGAGCTTTGGTCCCCAGGGAGGTCTACCACATCTGTACCTGCCACAGTTGTCCACCTTTATATCTGAATTCATCCGAGATAATCATTCACATGGAATCTGCTTTCTGTGTAATGATATTTTTGACCCCCAGGTATCTTCTGCACAGCTGATACCTTATCTAAGCGTGATGAC
Organism: Amblyornis subalaris; assembly: GCA_018881555.1. NCBI lineage: Eukaryota > Metazoa > Chordata > Aves > Passeriformes > Ptilonorhynchidae > Amblyornis > Amblyornis subalaris. Next base: position 5,283,079 of record JACAXG010000056.1, on the reverse strand, counting down.
TGTATCACCTGGGAGAGGCCAGCTCTGGAGAGAAGGCATCTGATGTTTGCACAGGTCAGGGATGTCCTTTCTTCTTCTCTCAGAGCCAGAAGGCCAGGTGAGGTGAGAGGATGAGACATATGTCCAGAGCAGCACTGAGCCATTCTGACCCTTAGTTGCAGTTTGTCCCCTTGTTCTCTCTGGTGGGAGCTAGAGCAGCATTTGAGAGCTCTGAGCTGAAACTGTGAGCAGGTCTAAAAAGCAACACAGAAACCAACCCAGTGTATGACTATACTGGGGTTACAGGACCTTCCAGGTACAGAGCCATTGATCATATCCTTAAATATTTAGGTTACTGGCTGCCTTAAGCCTACTCCCTCCCCTCTGAATTATGAGCTCAGTATGTAAAATCTTTTGGTACAAAAGGTCTCTCAGGTATGTATGTAAATCCAACCTGTCTACATCTGGCAGAATTTCTAATACTACGAAGTTTATAGAACTCATCACTTTAGGAAACATCTTTCCAGGTCTTGGTGCCCAGAATGAGTCAGGTTTGCACTCTGAGAGCAAACATCCCCTCTGACATGAAGACGTACATGTTGTTTAAAACAACTGGAAAACCCTACTTGAATAAAGGAATTCGTGATTTTGTCTGTCTGAGCTGTGCATGTGCAAATCCCCCAACATGGCACAACCTGGGGAGCTTTTCAGCAAGAAAGCAACTTGTCTGCAGCTCAGAGCCCTGGGGGAGTCTGAGACTTGGCTTCTGCCCTTGCTCAGCTCAACAAACTTACACCTCTGCAGCTGCAGCACAGGCTCTGTGTGTTAGGGTGCCTATTCATACATCATGTATTCATGTATAGCATGTTGAAAATGCATATCCAATAAAAGTAAAATTGTTACAAGGTATAGCTAAATGTGAAAGTCTTAGGGTATTGGGACATACAAGGACCAAAGTATTTCCATAATCAATTAAAAATGAAGTAAAATCAGGTACAGAGCACAATTTTTTTTGTCACTCCGAATTTCAATGTTCATTACCTCTTTTTCTTAAAAGGGAAATTTTTGCCCACATGATGCAGAATTTCACATACTGTGTTTTCTCATGTACTAATGCTGTATCCACATTCTTGTTTAACTCTGGGCAAGTGCTGGTAGACATTTTAAGAGAAACCCTGGAGAGTTATTCACATTACCATCAAATTAAAGGATTTTTTTGTGTTCACAGTTTCTCTATGTTCTAGCAAGACCTTTTGCTGGAAATTAAGGGACATTTCCTGTAGTTCTCAAAGATGTAGCATAGACTCCTCAGAGGCAGAACTTATTAAATAAAAAAAGCCACAGAAAAGATCATAAGACAGAAAGGGCAAAAGTGGAGTGGAAGAGGGAGAAAACTCAGCAGCAGAACTGTACATCCACTCAGATGGGGCAAGTGCAGGCTTGAATGAAGCAGGTCTGAGAGAAAAGAAATGACTGTAAAGGTAAATAACTGTTTTGATGTTTTGCCAAATGAGTGGGTGTTCACAGTGGATTAAGGAAAGTGTAAGTGATTTTGTAGGTGGTCCTAGGAAATGGAAGAGAGCCTGGGGATGGTGGTGAGAGAAGCGGGTGTGCAGAAGGTTTGAGACTCTGTTGCAGTCTGGGTAAACAAGCAGAAATCTGAACGTGAATTTGGATCTGCTCAGACTTCTTAGGGATGAGTCCCACATGTTACTGTGGTGGTAAGAAACATGATMGAAAAACCTTTGGAGACTCATTTGTAAGGAAGGAAGTACCTGGATGTTTTTGCAATGTAAAGAAACCAGAACTAAAAGCCAACTTCAACTAAAAGTTGAAGAATGGAGAATTTCCAGTTGTGTGTGGATTTGTTTTAATAGGTAATTAATCTCACTTGAAAATCACGAATCTTCATTTCTGCCTTGAGTTTTCCAAACTCAGCTTTCAGATGCCAGCCACTGAATTATGCTGTGCTTTTAGCTGATGCCTTACAGGTCTTCCAAGTACCATTTCACGATCTCAGGTGATTTTTTTTTTGTTTGTTTGGTTTGGTTTTGATATATTAGTCTCATRCAGTGGATGTAAGAAAATATTTCCTTCCTCAGTTCATTTGTGTGTGTTTTGGGAGTGATTTGGATTATCTTTTACCCCTAAAAAAGCTCCTAAAACACTTTTATGTTTCTCAAAGGTGGACAGATCCCGAGTATAAAGGGGGGTGAGGTAAAGAGAAGCTGATTATTGTTTCTTAACTTATTATAACACATGAGAGCAGGTGCTGTAAAAACTGGGGCTAAGTTTGGCCCATGCACAGTCTTTTACATCTACCTCTTACTTCTAAAATCTGCACCTGAGATACATAATGTAAATTTGAATAAAGGGTTCACTTCTCATCTCATATTATGGTTCATGAACAAAATATAGATCACGATGTGAAAATGAAGACTCTTAAAATCCTGATTTAATGTGGATAGCTTTTGTAGTTCAGGACAAAGCTTGGCAAGTTGAGTGTATTTATTTGCTGAAAGCCATCTGCTGAAAAAGATTGGATGTTGAACAGTAATTCTAGGTTATTACTGCWATTCTGCAAAGGAAGGAAGTGGGAATTGACTACTTATTTTTCAGCTTCTCTAGACTAAATGAGAATGACAAGCACTGGGAAAAGAAACATGATTTCAAACACTGGGTGCTCTCTCATGGGAAAGAAGCAGAAATAATTGATGTCTACAAGTAAACTACTCATTAGGACAGACATGTGTATCAGAGAACCTATGGCTGAACAACAGGATTGACTTTAGTAAGAATTTTTTCTCTCAGTGTATGAAAATATCAGCAGTGAACAAAATAGATCTGCAGTGAAGGCAACACCAGAGGCCACTCCCCAGGTGAGATCATTTTCTACCCAAGTTTTCCTGAGAACTAGACCGTGGCAAGTTGCCAGAGCTATTTCTGTGGTCCCTGGCTTGTCCTTCACTGGGACAAGACTATTCACAGAGGTGAAGGTAGGAATACAATCTGCTTTTGTCAAGCAGCATTGTGTTGTTCATTATAAGTGTGGCTGTGTGCTGGCTATTGCTCTAAGCCTGCCTTGATTATCTTTTGTGTTTTCGTGTATTGCCTAAGTCTTTGAGCTCTCCGAAGGCAAACATTACTTAATGGGCAGTATTTTTACTGCTCCGCTGCAGAGCAAGGCATGCTATCCTGCTATTTAAAGGGCAGAAAATAAGTATATACGTTTACAAAAAAGTACAGGCCCTCTTACTTAACACTGCGGGGTCACATGGGCTGGGAGCCAGGACAGACTCCTGTTCACAGGCTGCAGTGGCCCCAAGCTGGCCCCAAGCCCAGCAGCCAAACCCCAGGAAGAGATAGGTGCCCTCTGGGCCCTCACAGCACCTKTCCAAAGCGAGAAAGGGCAGACCATCACACCGATGGCAAACCAGTATAACCAGCTTTAAAGCAGGAGCTTTACTCCTACTTAAGGTCAAGCACACAAGGACAAAAAATGTCAAACTTAATAGGGCCCTTGGCTGSAGTGCCAGGGGTGCAGCTCTTGGCACACACAGATTGCCTCGACACAGCAGCATCTTGGCTTGTAAACCACAGACTTTGGTGATTGATGCCCTAAATGAAATCCGACTATCTCTTCCCAAGTCTCCCCATAAAGCTGCTTTTTCAATAATTTCCCATCAAGAAAAACAAATCAATAATTTACGTGATTTATTTTCTAGTCCTCCCTATTAACCAGAGAAGAGGCCACAGGGAGAGGTCAGAGGGAGAGGTGATGGGGAGAGCACTGGATCTGACATGTCTGCTCGGCACCCAGAAGGCAGCTGTGTCACCTTACCTGTGCATACACAGCCCTGTGCTGCTCTGCTGTGCTGTGCCAAGCCCCTGAGGCTGCTGATACACCCAGACAAGGGAAGTGGCTTTTCCTGCTGCTACAGCCATGCCATGCTCTGGCACCCACGCTGCTGTGGGTGTTAAAGAGCAGAGAGAGCACCKGATTGTAGCCTAGGTCAGGAACCTGAGGTCAGAGTTGTCTTATCACAGCAGGCAGCATCGATTGAACACACTTCCACTGTTGCCTGCCTAAGAAAGGAGTTAAAGCACCTCTTTCATGGGCACGAGTTAAAACCCACATAACATGGGATTTAAGCTGACCTTTTTTGAGCTGAACCATGTCTATAAACATCTGAATTTAAAAAAGCCATACAAGTAGTCTTTTCAATGTCTTTGCTGCCTTCCCACTCACACACTCATTTTTGAAATCCAGGGAAAAAACTTAATCATGCAGCTCAGGCAGCATAGGTACAAACTGGAATTTTGTATTTTAAAAACTGCCATAAATACATTATGCAGGTGGACGAATAAGAACTCTTACAGAGCCATGATTGCTTATTATGCTTTCCAGGGAGTTTATTTCTGCAGAWAGGTGGCAATTCATTCACCTTACCCTCTGTTGGTCTTTAATTTCAGTAATCATTATAATCAGATTTATTTTTGAGCTTTTTCTGATTTAGGTGACTAAGCAGCATGTACRTAGCATGTATTGCTTTTAACTATTGTTCTGGAGCTCTTTTTAAGACTAACTTTTACTTGAAAAGTTAGACAGACCCTATACTCTTTGTGGACAAGGCCATCAAATGGGAAAACCTCTTTGTCATTTCCCTGGACCAGTAACACCAGAAACAAGTGCATTTTCTAAGCTGTTGTGAGGGAGGATGTCAGTAAAAGCTCAATTTAACAGAATTTCCGTTTTATAGGAAATTATGACATTTGGAAGCTTGTTTTCATTCTGAACCAGAATGATTTGCAATGCCTTTGGAAATCATGAAAAGGTCTGGGCCATTTTAAAAAGCATCAGTCCCCATTTCTAGGAAATCTTGTGTTGCATAGTTAAGATAAAGTAATTTCAATGTCAAAGTGTCATTAACTTTTTGGTAACATTTTTTCAATGCAAATTGCTGCTGAAAAGAGTAAACCTCCCAGAGTCAGGCTGAATGTCTTCTCTTTAACTTTCTTTTCTTGTGGTCCCAGAGGGAAGCTGTGGTGTGCCAGGGAAAAGTGAACATTGCAGAAGCTGCTGCTTCTCCCTCCCACAAAATTCCTTAGCACAGAGCTGGAGAAGTGCTGGCTTTTCCTATGATAATAAGGCACTTTTCTATTCTCTGCCACTAGCAAAGTGGTGCTGTGCCATGGAAGTAGGTGTCACACGGGTCCAAAGATCTTGAGGAGCAGGAGAGGACACTGGTGGAGGGAGGGAAAGCACAGCCTCCAGTAACAGATCCCCAATAGGGAAGATGACAGGGAGAAATGAAGAGAGAACCAGTGTAGCACATAGTGATGACACCTCAAAGGAAAGAAAGCAAGAAAAAGAAGCTTCCATCACAAAAAAAAAAGACAGAAAAAAAGGGGAAAAATAGGGTTTTGGTTTATGTTAGTTGAGGACATTTCTTGGAAGTAATAGTTTCCTTCCTTTCAGGGAATCTGAACATCTCCATTACTCTGTTACTGCAGCAGAAGAAGCTGAATTATCCAGAATTAGTCTCACACCCCAAAGTGAGCACTGTTGGGTTTGCTCTTGTCGTCTCCTACAGAGACAACCTCTCTGAGATGTCTGTCCTCTTGTCAAGAACATGTTAATACTGGTGGCTGATTTCAACCTGATTTTGTGTCTCAAATGGAAGAGTGTTCCAGCAATTTTTGTAGAAGTGAGGAGAGGGGGAGAAAGCTGAGGTAATAGACTTTCTCAAGTTTATTCCTATAAATTCTGATCATTATTCTCATATAACTCCTCATTCTCTTGTCTCATTCTTCTTTAGCAGGGTGACTTTGCAAAGCACATCACCTTTGCTTCCAAATGATACAAAGCCATGCGAGGCAAAGAGTCTTTTAGTGAACAGTTCAAGAAAAGACTCCCAGATAGTCCCACCCTCTGTCCCCCTACATTGCCTCAGTGGTTGGACCAAAACCAGAAGGTGTCATAATGCAATTTATTATGGATGTTGAGAAGAAAGAAATCAGAATTTTGCATATTCTTTGTGGTCTCTCGGTATTTTATGTGGGCTGTGTGTGTAGAGGATCACGGCAGATGAATAGAAGAAATTGCACAACAGCTCAGCTTCTACCTGTCATGCAAAGCTGAGCTGCTGCACAACTTTTCTTGGTATGGAGGGGACATAGGACATGTCTGACTGTTCTCCTCCATTAAATCCACCTCTGCCCATAGTGATAGCTCCTCTTTTACTGACTTTCTGCCTCCAATAATATAAAGCCCTCGTTCCTGTGCTTGAAACTGTTTAAGTCCTTTATACCAGCCCCTGTTTAACTCCCTTCTTTGCAGGTATGTTGTCTTCCACAGCCAGCCCTCCTGCCCACATCTGCTTCTAACTGCAGAGTGGGCTGGCTGCTTCTTCTGGGTTTGAAAATGGATTAGTTGTAGCCTGCTTTTTTCATCTGAGACTCTTCTGATGTCAGCCATCGGCACCTTACCGTACAGCATCCTCCATGGACACTTAACTTTCTTGTTTTCTCTATTCATCTTTAAATATGCATGGCTGACAATTATAGCTAAAAGTGCATTTTTGCCCTGTTTTTTGTTCACCTGCCCACAAAAAATCCAATAACTTTTTGCAAAGTTTTTTATTGTAATTTCAAAAATTACTCTTTAACATATTAGAATAAAGTCAAGCATATCTCACATTGTAATCCACTTTTGTTGAAATTTTTCCCTTTGTATTTTTTTTTTTCAGTTTTACCTTAGTTGTACAAAATTTCGAAGTGTTCTTCGTCCACTTCTTATGCAGCTGAGTACTGTCATGTCAGGCTCATGCCATGAAAACTGGTACTGAACGTATGGCTTTTTAAAAAGAGCCCTCATTCATTAATCGTGGTGACACCTCATATTAACTAGTTAATGTATAAAGGCCTTTGGGCACTTAGGAATCTGTCATTTCAGAAGATCTAAAATGAAGCAATAGTATTTCAGGCAACCAAAGAAAAAATTCACCAAGGGCAAAACTTAACGTTATGCAACTRTTCCAAAAATATTCATTCTATACACGGAACAATACATGTTTTAGAAGTAAAAATCAAAACACACTGGAGAATTTACATATGAAAGCCTGGCTGCTTTCTAGGCAGAATGTCAGTTCTGTATTGAATCTTTATCTTTTTGAAGACCTCTTCCTTGCAATCAAAGAGCCCTTTAAAAAAATAGAAAAATATGCTTGTTAAATTTCTCAGGTGCTTTTTTAAGGTCGTGTATATATATATATATATTCAATTTATAGCAGAGCAATGTATCATATGAATGACTCTAATACCTTTATGATAATCTAACTGCATGATACCTTACTGAACAAGTAGTCCCATGGATTTTTAAGGGGTTTTATGTTACTTAGTTTGAGTAAATTTTGTGATCTTAGTGATTATTACTAGCCTGTAAATGTAATAAATCAGATTTTGAATCTCATGTGAACTTTGTAATTGTCATAAGATAAAATTCCTTCTGATACATTCAATACACAAATACACAAATACAAAAAATGGTATGAAAATCTCCTATGTCACCAAAGACACTTACACTGGGAAAAGGGTGTATTTGACAAATTATGATAAATTACTTGAAAATATTCAAGTGAGATGGAAACGCAGAGCGTCCAAAGGAAGAAGAGAATTAGTGAAGGAAAAAAAATTGGCTAGAAGAGTGACTTTACAACATGAGATGTGACCTGGCAACATCTCATGCCATGACCACCAAATCCCATTCTGAAATTACTTTTCTCACATGTACAGAGCATTTTGTCACTATTTTTTTTTTTTTTTTTAAGAAAGAAAAATACCTTTTCTGAGCAAGTTTTCAGGTAACTGTGCAAGAGCTGTACATAGGGGCAGTGGAAATGAGCCTGTGGTCTCCAAACAGGGTGACCCCCACACAGGCTTGCTAGAATTGCTCCATGCCCCTGCTGTACATTTCTGTGCAGTCTCTAATACTTGTCCAGGTGAATGTTAAAGAGTTCAGCATGGTATCACAAGTCAAATTAATTATTTAGTCTGTGCGAGTCTTGAATTCGTTACCTTGTATCTCCACTGATCACAGAGGTATGGCTCCATGAATAAATTACTGCAAAATAAGAGAGGTTGTGCACATAAAAAATCATTTGCTGGTCCATGGAATTAGTCCACTTGCAGACTTTTAGTCTTGAAGAATATGAAGAAATTTGGCAAAACTTGCTTCTCAAAGGTTATGGTTGGACCTGAAGGTCTTAAGAGTGTTTTCTAACCTAAGCGAGTCTATGATTCTATGATTCAAAGCATGTGAACCACCTTGCAGGAGAGTTTCTGGGAGGGGTTTCTATGAGGCAGCTGACATGCTCTATATCCACACTGGTTTTTATGTTTTTATAACTTTGCAATGACTCTCAAAACGTGGGAGTGAGAAAAAGCGCACACCGTTGTTACCCCAGTCAATGATGATTTACTTAATTCACAGCTGTCCATCAAAAACTGAATATTATTTAAGAGTAGAATATTTTCTGGCAAATACTCAGGATATTCACAATTGACAATTTAAACTGTAATTAATACAGCTGAAAATTACATGTAAAGGTCTTTTAATCCATTCCCTACCTAAAGACAGGATCAACAATATATTTATCATCCTTCACAGAAGTTTGCTTAACTTTTAAAATTATCTTCAGTGTGAAAACTCTGTGTTTCTTTCAGAGTTTCTTTCCCTTTCACTGTGAGTTGAAACTCCTTGTAAATCAGAGTTGGAATTAGCAAGTTTTCCTAGTATCTGAGTATTATTTGTCCTATCTGCCACACATATGAATAACAATCAATCTGTTGTTCTCCACTCTGCCCACTCTATCACTCTTTTATGTTTAGAACCTTGCGCTTGATGAATTTCACAAAGGCTGAATTTCATCCCAGTTTTGGACTATTTCTTCACTATTTGTCAGGGTCATTATTAAGCTTTTATCCCATTCTACAGCCTATGCACAGTCATTTCTAGCTTTGTATTATCTGCGCTTTTAATGGGTTTACTGAACATTCATCATCCAGATTATAAAGTGAAGTATTATGCAGACTTTTGGAGAACCCTGCTCGACAAGTCTTTTCTTTCTGTCAGTGAATCCAATGAATTACTTTCTGGAAATGAGTAGCCAAACTCTTTTTTAGCATTTTCATTTAGAACACTGAGAGTCTGTCCTAAGACAAAATTAATAGACTTACCAAAACCTAGATATGTGGTTCCTACTTTGTCTTTCCATCCACAAAGAGTGATGATCCTATTATACAAGGGAATTTTTTTTTAGTAGAATAAAAAAAGATTATACTGAACCACTTTGTGTTATATGCTCCTTGTTTCCTTGCTAAGAAATAGTTGGCTAATCCGTACCTTCTTTTCAATTCTTCTTTTTAAAGACAGACATGATATTTGGGTTTATAGAGTATTTTGGTGCCATAGCTACTGCTGCTGGAGTCTTATAAGCATCAATAGTTTATCTGAAATTCCAGTCAAACCCAGCCAACAGAATGTTGTCCTGTGCCTTGGAGAATGAAATGCTCAACTCCTGTGTTCCACTGAGCAGCTCAGTGAATAGGAATACTAAAAATTAATCTATTCCTCTTGATTTACATTGAAGAAACTGCAGCTCAAAATCTGTTTCCATTTGGATGTTGCCTTCACTCTGCTGATAAGAAAGTATTACATAAGTGGTAAGAAAAGCATTATTCATTTTCAAGATAGTGCCGAGATCAAATTAAAAAAGCAGAATCTCTTCTGCCCTTCCCATGATGATTCTTTCTGTGGCAATGTGCTGCTTTCCCGGCTGTGATTAATTGCTTTTATTCATTAGTTACAGACTAGTTTAGCTCATTTCTTTCATACAGACACAAAGTCAATCCCCCATCAGTATATTAAGTGAATCTAGTCCACAGCTTATGGCATCAACCTTATAGTAGAGTTGGAAACATGTAGGTAAAACACTTATAATCCCTGATTCTCAGAGCCAACCACAGCTAAAAGTTGACTTAGATCCCTGGTGGGCTTTCTCTAAAATAAGCAATTAATATTGGGTATTTTGTGTCTCTGCTCAGTGACTAGTCTTCCATGGCACTCTTGTTCAGAAACTACAGACCATAAAGCCAAGAGCTGATTGTGGCATATTTGGGTCACTTCAAAGGTCAGTCAGTTTTGGCAACTGAATTCTCTAAGGGAAATCTGAATCTAAATAATGGCCTGTTTTACATTCTTGTTAGTTCCAGCACTCTGCAACATGACAGAGTGTCTGATCTTAACTGCTTTTTTGTTCCTTTAACTTAATCAATACATTATGATTTTGCCTTATTTATTCTTTTATATATTTTGTAATTAGACTAAGTCAGAAGATACGACTGCATTCCCCATGTCATTAAAATTCTTGCGGTTTTCTTAATTTTTCATCTTCCCTCCTCCATATGCCTCTGAAACTCTCAAGTGGTTCCTTCAATATATTTCAGTCCATGAAAACTCCCGTACATTTAACCTGCAATGTTACAAGTCCTTTGTTCTTTCATGGTATATTGCTTGATTTCCCCTGTGTTTGAGTGGTGAATGTGCTTACCTTTGATCTGGTAAGACCCTGGTCTGAACCGTATCAGAATTTCTCTTAAAGCTGGTTCCTCTACATATGTTTTAAAATACTGACTGCCCTCTCCCCAAGGGCTGTTTTAGATGACCTTCTTTACAGATAATCCTCTATCTTTACGCTCCAGGGGCTATTTTATTAGACAGAGCTGAGCAAATGCACTGGGAAATACCACTATACCCATGGTATGGTCTACAAAAGCATTGCATTCCAGTTTAATTCATGCTGGTTTGAAGGTGAATGAAAACAGAGGTCATTATGCAACAAGACAGAAGGGTTCATATGGCTTTGGGGACCAGTTTAATTTTAAAGGGTGTTTCAAATGTGTCTTGTGCAGATATTCTGTCTCTACAGCCAGCACAAGCTTTTCAGACCTCCCTGGATCTGTGTTCAGATGCAGCAAGGCACAAGTCTCTTCCCACTGCTGAAGGTCATGGAAACTTCCAGGGTCTGTTCCTTGCAATGTCTTTCATTATGGGTTGGGGCTGTAATGACCTCACTTGCATCCCATATGAATGGTGCATGTTTGGTCATGTTAGTTTAGGTCATTCTTCTTCAGATAGAGGTCTTTAGTTGATATTTAATAGAATTATAGAATCCTAGCATGGTTTGATTTGGAAGGGACCTTAAATATGATCTAGTCCCAACCCCTCTGCCATGAGCAGGGAACCTTCCACTAGACCAAGTTACTCAGAGTCCTGTCCAGACTGGCTTTGAACAGTTCCAGGAATGGGGTAGTGCAAAACTACTTTATGACTCAAGGGCCTCGTTTAGCTGTCCTTCCAGTATGAATATGTCAAGATTAAAAGATGACATTATTGTCTTCTATACATTAAGGAGAGACATGCAGCCCTTACAAACAGTAAGTGGCAGATGTGTGAAGGAAAGACTATTTAAGCCATGTAGGTACTAATGGGTTGATGAGGTCAATGACTGCATTGATGCTGAAGGTTATAAAAGTGTGACTCTGGAGTGACTTGACAGCAGAAATACTGGAGGCAGGAACCAAACTGGATTCCAAATGGAACCTGAGACACTTTTGAGACTGTTTATGTGGTTGTTTTCTGCAGTGGTTGGAAGCCAGTTGTTCTGACCAAGAATATTTCTCCCAAGTCTGTGCTTTTCATTCCGAAATCCTTTGTGACACCAGAGACTGCAATGTATTCAGGAAACAGTGGGGCAGTGCCCTACACTGCTGAAAGTTTGAATTTAGCTCAGTTTTGAGGAGATGGTCTACATTTCTGGAGAACCTTTACAGTCTTTTTCTTTCTATGTTTCTACATTTTTCTCTTTACAAAATAAAAATAAATAAATAAGAAAGCTTTCTAAAGGTACTGGAAATTTTGTCTCTGCTTTTCGTTTCAAAAGCAGGAGCTGGTTTTATGCAGTTTTTTCAGATTGGTGCCCTTTGAAGAACAGTATTGCAGGCAAGGGCAAGAGTTCACTGGGTCAGGGAGGAGAACTGATGGTAGATGTGGTGGTATCATATGGCTGCCCACTAACATGCACTGCCAAACATGGGCTGTGTGTACTAATGAATCCTGAGAGCAAAGATTTACCCAGGCTGACATGGATCCCTGAAGCTATTTTGGAGGCATTGAGTGCAAAGATAATACGATTTCCTGATATGCAGTCAAATGATATTTTATAACTTGAGAAAAATTCCAGAAGGTAGAAAACAATCAATTTTGAGGAAGGTGAGGTAATGATGTCGGAAGATGTGGTTCTCAAGCCGCAGGGACACAGGTGTGATATTTCTACCATCTATGACAATAACTTCTCAGCCCAAGCTGAAACTGAAATAAACATGTCTAAGAAGTGGTCAGATGTGAGTCTCTCTTTACCACACAGTGAGTAAGATACAATTATTAACTATCTCCTCTGGTTYCTCAAGAGGTAAGTTCTTGCTGAACTGCATAAATTATTATGGGATGTTATGATTCTACTGTGAACCTTGGATTATTTCAACAGAGATTCATGTGGCTATTTTAGCAACCTCATGTTTGCAATAAAAAAACCTATTGCTAGGCCAGAAGAATCTCAAGAATATTATGGTCTTGTATCTTATTGAATTGTTCCGAGCAACTTAAGGAAGTGAATGACAGCTCTTCAGACTTCTTTTCTAATAAAGTTTCTGGCATTTTCTGTCTCATATATGACAATGAATTTAGTGTCTTGTATTTTCAAAGTGTATCGACAGTCAAGTGTATATCAGAAATGAACTGCTCCAGTTTATTGTCATTCTTGCAATAAGAAATTATTTTTGAAGCAGGAATCATCCTATTTGATTTTAGCTGCTGCTCATCTCTCTTACATTTGGGAAAACTTTATGAGAAATTATATTTACTTCTTTGAGAGCAATAGATAATTCTGTAAAGGCTTGGCAAGTAAACAGCATTTCATTACTTCTGCACTTTGTGTCATTACATCATGTTAATCCTCTTACAGAGGTACAAATAATCATGAATTCAACACTGGAAAATAATGTGTGCTGAAAGACTATTGCTTTTGAAATATTACATCAGGTTATTATAAAGAAGATGAGAGTTCTGCATACAATGTGCGTGAGTTTTCTGACAGATCCAAATTTTTAAGGATGTCAGCTTTCAGATCTAAGGAAAAGTGGGGTTTTAAAACTAAGAATTGTCTAAATTTTCCTTCAGATATCAATGACTTTTCAAAGGATTTGAAGTGTTGGACTCTTTTAAATAACTTGATCATTCATTTCATTTCTTGCTCTTTCGAAAATTGTCCCTAGACTGTACATTCTTTGTGGCTTAATCAACTTTGTGTCACACCTGTGAATTGCTATTTTCATAGAGATTCATAGCTATAAAACTGTTCTCATACAAGGCTTAATGCCTTGGAAATTGCATTATTATGTGAACAGATGTGGCTGAATTACAYGCCTGGAAGTGGAGGACTTGGTATCTCAAGTATTCATTTTCATCGTCGTTTTCTTTAATGAAATCCTCTAAGGAGTGACAAACTAAGAGATAAACAACAATTAATAATTCACTGTGGCCAGAGGGAAGGAACAGGCGGTTGCACTTCATTGTGTGGATCTAACAACTGACACACAGCTTGGACACAAAATTGAAGGAGTTGGTCACTGGCTGATTCTTCCTAAATTCAATCTCAGTTTGGATAAAACGAATGTGTAAGCATAAACACATGTCTTCACAATGCAGTGTAAAGAATAGTATTCCTGCAAGCCTTGTCTTATGAATACAATATAGAGCCTATTCTACAAGGAACATTGGTATTCTAGCTCACTAAAATGAGATTTTTTTAAATCATCTGGTGTGTAATAAAGTAAAAACCCACTATGAATTCCAGTCTTCTTCATGTCTTTCCTATCTTGTTGAGTCTCACTGTGGGGTTTTTTTTCTATTTGTAGTAGCTCCATTTTATTTCACAGAGTTTGCCACCAAAGTGAACAACTATTGCAAACATCTGTTTATTCCATATGCACRTATAATGTGTCTTTCTCATATTCAGGCTCTCTGCAGTCCCCACTAAGGTTAAGTTTACTAAACCCACTTCTTCCTTTCCTTATCTGTGCCTTTGACTTTGCCTATTGTGGTTAAAGGTGTGAACATTCCTGTTTTCCTGGATGGACTAAAAAACCTTTTTAAAGCATGAACTTCAAATCAGTAGAGATTCATCCAAAATGCTCTGCTTGAGTCATATCACACCTAGAAGTGAATCTTCTGCCTGTCACATTAAATCCAGGTTTAGTGGTGACAATTTCTAGGTCTCACAACAGAAAATCATATCAGAATGAGACAGACCTGTGGTGATATTGCAGCAGGCTGCTCTGCAGTTCCAGTGGTTTGCATTGTCTTTCTATCCTTAAGATCTATCAATGTAGTTTTCTTCTATTAATTTTTAAGGTCTCCTCTTGAACCAAGACAAAATTCTAGCAGTTTTGATAGCTCCTCTCTGACAAAGAGTTCCACAGCTTCCTCTGGTACTGCTTCAGGTGATTTTCATCCTGCCCTATGCTCTTTTCATTTGGTTTACTTTGTCTTTTTACATTCCTACTCTGTTTGCTTTTCCCCTCCCCTCTGAAATATATTTTTCTGTTGTATTTCCTCCTTAGTTCTGTCTTTTTAATTTATAGGTTACTGATCTAGTTTATCAGTCCTCATGCATAACCAATTTGCTTTTTCTTATCCTTTTCCCTTTCCTGAGATGAGCTATTTCCAGCTTGTTATACACTGTAGAGATAGATCCCTATGCAAATCTTAGCCTCTTGTTTACTTTGATTTGGGAAACTATATATGAAAAATATGTCTACGTCTGCAAAAGGTCACTGATATTCTTGAACTATTCAATCCACGTTAAACTATAAACTACATGGGCTGGCTACGAGATGCTAATTTTCCTTTTGAGTAAACCTGCATTAGGTACTGAATAATAATAAGTAATTGAATATGCAATTAATGTTTGAAAGTCACATCCATTATGTAGAGAGCTTTTCTAGAAAACAGGTAAGCTAGTAGTCATAGAGTTCCACAAAGGCAAAATCAGCTTGACTTCTTGTCTATAAGCAATAGTTTAAAATTCTGAACAATCAGTAGTGCTTTTTTTAAGATAATGCATCTATTTCTGGTATTAATCTGGAATTAAGCTGGTGTTTAAACGCAAGAATTTAGCACTTTTGGCTTTTCACTGGAAGTCAGAAACATGCTGGGAAAGTGCAAAAATATCATCTTAGCTCAGATTCTTTGGCAGCAATTTTAGGGTGGATTTCACACCAGCTAGGGGCAAGGATTAAATTTCCACTAAATACAACATTTCTTAATGTTGCTAACACAAGCTATATATATATATATATGTATCTATATATCTATATATATCTATATATGTGTAGTAAGGACTATGCCATTTACTGGGCTATTGATAAATTAGGATTAATAGATTAAACTGAGGATTCTGAATTTACATTATTCAATATCTCCCTATATTTAGTAAACAATCTTTCTCCCTTTTTTCCTTTGTTTATTTTTTCCAAGCATGTTGCTTCTTGTTCCATACACTTTTTCTTTTCCCTGAAAGCATGCATTATTTACTTTTATTTTTCAAAATTCATCTTATCTTGCAGTATCCTGAATTATAGATACACTGGAAGTTTAGGTGAGCCGTCCCAAACCACTGAGGGATCTTATCTATTCTCATCCTGTTTCAGGAAAAAAATATTCTGTGTTAAGGCAGTTTTGGTTAAAGTTTAAAGCCAGCATTCAGAATGAGAATAGAACTGAAAAATATTGCTGATGTCTAGAGCCTCAGGTGTCCCTGTGATACCAGGAAAAAGAAAGGGTGGAAAATGCATATTCCCTTTAATGGTATAGCAATTTAAAGTAGCATTGGTCTTTCTCAGAGATGAAGACATGAGGCCTTTTCAGGAATCAGTGGGTAGTGAAAAAATGTTGAAATCAGATCAATTTGAGTTGTTTGAGAAAGGCAAACCCTCAAATTTTTTTGTCTATTGTGTTAGTCTCTCTTTGAAACTCATGCTCCATGAACACTCTGGATAAAACCTTCATAAGGCATGCCGAGTTTTCAGGGCTTTTTGGGTCTTTTTTGGGTTTCTTGTGTTTTGTTTGCCTTATTTGGTTTTGGGTTTGTTTGGGGTTTTTTGTTTGTTTTGTTGTTGTTGTTGTTTGATTTTTTTTTACCTGTACTCTTTTTTCTCAGTATGTAGTGACAAATAAATTCTAAATTTGCAGATGAAGAAACATGCTGGGGATCAAAGATTTTCAGTGTTGAGGAAATAAATTTGATCCTGTCTGAATTACCATTAATAAACCACATGCTACTTCAGCGCTTTTCTCAGGTTGTACAACACCTGGGAGGTGTTGGAGTTGCTGCTGAAATGTGTTACAGAGATTCTGTGGAGCTTGGTATGATGGGTATCATGAAAGTGTTTTAGACTGTGATTTGTGTTGTAGAAACACATTGACTACATATAAAAACCATAAGCATCTCCCTAGTGAAGTGACATTTTCAAAGCAGAAGAACAAATAAGTAAGCACACATGACAAGGTCATTTTGACATCTTGTAAAGCTGCTGTTGGTAAGGAATTTTCTTGCTACGCTATGGACAATATCTTAAAACCCACAAAATCTCTAGGCTCATCTCTTTGTAAATATGCAGTAACTTACAGCAACTACAGCAGTTGCAATTGTCCATAATTGTTCTTAAATATTTTTAGGGTATAGTGCTGTCACATTTCTTATGAAACAGTATAGTTTAAATTTTTTTTCTATCCTCAGTCCCTCTGCACCATTCATGTCTTTCCTCCCATAAGTGCTTCTCTGCCACGTGGGCTACTTTTGGTTCTTCTACCTGTTTCTGCATGTTGGGTACCAAGCTTCTCTCTGTCAATATAACAGAGCTTTCTGCTGGTACTTCCTACTGCCTCTTAAGTGTCCACGGGAAAAGAATCTCATTTCTCTTTCATCTGAGAACATCATAACAAAAAGGACAGCAAAGATCATCACGTCTTTTCCCCTGCACCTGCAGGAAGCCCTGCACTGGGCATGTAACTCAAAAGGACATGCTGAACATCCAGTCCCTCTGCCTCTRCTTTCTAGAGGTTGCAAAGGGTTTTCAACATCTTACAACAACCCTCAAATACAAATCCCTGACCTATCTGACCAGTAGGCTTTGGTCCACCAAGTTGTAACTTCTAGACTGACAGGCAACAGTCATTTAATAGCTGTAGGTAACAAAATTTGCTTTGTAGGGCAGAAAACATGACACCTATCATTCTAAAATCAATGGAAGCAATACCCCTTGGGCAAACCTCTGGATGGATTACCCATTAAAGTTGATGACATTGATGACATTTAAATTCACTGTCCTACACTGGACAGCAGAAACATGGCCATGCAAGGGGGTCTARTCAGTGTTTTGCCATCAAGGAACAGGAGGGTTTGCACCACTTGAAGGTGGTAGGAGGGAAAGTTGCTCAGCTTTATACAGGAAAAGACAAGGAAGGGATTTTCCCGTGGTTTGCTGACTCTGACTTTTACCATGTATTGTTTTCTGCTTGTCTCCTTGTTTCTTTCGAAACTGTCCCTGGACAGCAAGGAGGATTATATTTTGACTACAATTAATAGCTTGTCATCCATTACTAAGTCAATATTCTTAGCACTATTTACAGCTTTGGCTATTTTTAAATTCTTCCAATGCCAATTTTACAGGTATATTGATTAAAAGCTGATTATAATCCATAAACCTCTTTACCATTACTGTAAACTAAAAAAAAAAAAAAGAAAAAAAAAACCACAAATAATAACATTTAAAATTATTCATTGCTTTCATCCAAACAATGTATCTGTTGGTGATGGTGTTTGTCACCATCTGCACCAGTTGCAGAAATGTCTGCAACTTTTGTCACGTTTTCCAGAAGTCTCTGCTAGAGCTTGGGAGGACAGTGCAAAGTGTGCAACAGACCCTGAGCCTTTGCAAATGTGCCTCAAACTCAAGCAGAATTGATTGAGAGACATTATCCTGCTAAGAGAGATGTACAAATCAAAACTTGAGCCTTTGCACCTCATTTTCTCTGGCCATCACTTTCCTGTTTTTTGAAAGTATACTCTGATATTGCCTTATTTGCATTCATCTTTGTCCTTCCTTCTCATCTTAAATGTGACTAGTTAATTCAGGAGGTTTCTAGAAAAAAAAAGAACAAAATAGGTTAAAATTTAAAGATTTTATTTGTTAATGATGCTGTCACTGATATGCAGGTTAGACATGTCTGTATTTGTTATTTAAAATAATGTACCCCCCAAGCTTTAATGGACTCAGTGGCCGACATGTTCAGATTACATTTCATTTATTGAATATTTTTTTGTTTTACTTATTGCTTTAATTTCATACTTCACCAACAGAAACACTCTAACATTTGTTCTTCACATCTTTAAATTATTGTCCCCCTTTTCCCATTACCAGTGCACTTCTGCAAATCTCCATTTGCAGAACATACTGAGAAGTCAATATGAGTTTGACAGAAAAAGGCATCACTGGAGGAAAATGGAATAAATTGTAACCTTCACTAGGATTGCCCCTCTTTATTGCATTGAGGGTTAAACCTTTATAGCTGACTTCTCAATTCATTTATAATAGCATGAGCTGTAAATGAAGAAAATGCTCTCAAATCTTCCTTTTATTGTTAAAAGTCTTTGGGTTCCTGGGGCAGAAGTTTTAGTCTGAGGTGTTGCATTATTTAAACATCCACGTGTAGCTGCAGATGGTGTTTCATGAGTCAAATACTGTGTTCCTACCATCATTGTGCCTGACCTCTGAAGCCAGTGGRAGATTTACATGGCTGAAGGAAGTTGCATGTTTTAATTAGTTTACAAAAAAGCATGTTCCTGGTTTGAGTAAGAGAGAGATTCCAAGGTAGCATGAGTTAAGGAACTGAATAGTCAATAGGAACTGAATAGTCGATTAATCATTCTGAAAAGACTCATCAGTGCTACCTGTTTTTAATGTGAAACAATATAGTTATTTCCGATTTTTTCTTTTAATGTTTGGATCAATTGTTCTTATACAGATTCATAGAATCATTAAGATTGGAAAAGACCTTTAAGATCATTGAGTCCGACCACTAACACAGCACCACCAAGTTCACCACCAAACCATGTCCCTAAGCACCACATCCACACATCTACCCCCAAGGATGGTGACTCATCCACTTCCTTGGGCCCCTTTCGGTGAAGAATTTTCCTGGCATCCAATCTTAACCTTCCCTGGTGCAACCTGAGGCCATTTCCTCTCATCCTGTCACGTGTTACATGGGAGAGGAGACCAACCCCCACTTGGATACCCRCTCCTTTCAGGCAGTTGCAGAGAGCGATAAGGTCTCCCCTGAGCCTCCTCTTCTCCAGGCTGAACACTCCAGCTTCCTCAGCCTCTCCTCATCAGACTTGTGCTCCAGACCCTTCACCAGCTTCTTTGCCCTTCTCTGGACTCACTCCAGGACCTCAGTGCTCTCCTTGTAGTGAGAAGAGGCTCAAAACCAAAAACAGGATTTGAGGTGTGGCCTCACAGAGGTGAGTACAAAGGGACAATTACTGCCCTGGTGCTGCTGGCCACACTATTTCTGATACAAGCCAGGTGCCATTGGCCTTCTTGGCCACCTGGGCACACAGATAGCTCATGTTCAGCTGGCTGTCAACCAGCACCTCCAGGTCCTCTTCCACCAGGCAGGTTTCCATCCGCTCTGTCCCAAGCCTGTATCATTGCATGGGATAATACATCTGGTTAAAAAGATTTACTAGGAAAATAAAACAATGGATTTTCATGGAAATCTAGTCCCCAGTAAAGTTCTTAGGGAAGGTTCAAGCATTAGTCAGCTGTTGAGCTATTTGCACCGAACAAGAGCAGACTCTTGTAAGTTAACACCCTGAAAAAAAGGCTCTAATTTCCTACAGGCAGTGAAAAGCAATTTTCTTGAATWATGTCTTCACTAAAAGCCACTTTGGCCACTATCCTCTGGTGACATTCCTGCTGACACAGAATTCCACCTGCAAGTGTCCCTGTGATCCTAACCTGCAGTCCTGGTGACTGAGACAAGATTCCAACACTCCTGAAACCCAAAAACTTTCAAGCTGTATAGAGAACTTTARTGCCATTTAATAAAAACTTTGTCTTATTATTTTTCAGTGGTTTGTTTCAATGTAGGTATTCTTTTGTTTTGAAGAAATAAATTATTATGTGAGAAGATTATTAAGTGCAAAAACTGGAACCAGTTCATTTTAATAGTATAAGAGAGTTAGTTTGCTCAGTCATAACATATTGCACTGTCCTGGGTTTGAATTTGCATTTCTTTGCCTTTCAAGTTAAAAAAAAGAAAAATCCATTATACTGTCAGATTTGTTCATTTCTATTCAAACTGAAAGCCTGGCAGGACCATTGTGGTCACCTACTCTGATTTCCTGCATGAAAAAACAAAAATAAAATACAGGCAACAGAACATTATCGAGTAATTTCTGTTATCGAGCTCACAGACAGCAGAGACTTTATTTTTCAAAGAATGAGATGTAATCTTGATCCTAATATTAAAAGCTGAATGCATAAAATAGACTAAAAAATGAAGACTTTTGCAAAGCTGTATGACTAACCCATTACTTCCACTCTAAAGTTTACAACTTTGAAATGTTCATTTGTTCTGTCTATACATTATAACCTGTATATAAATGATGCTTCTCATTGTGTCTGACAGCTGAAAAATGTTTTGTCAGGAAAAAACTCTCACCACTCTCCTCCCAGTGTTTTTTTTCTGCTGAGTAAGAGAAAGAGAAGAGAAAGAAATTATTCTACTGTTGCTGATTTTTATTATATTTCTCTTACTGAGGAAAAAATTTCCTCATAGAATACTTCATGCAGCCTACTGAGACTGCTTATTTTCATAAACATGTTTATGCTTCCCTTATCTTTGGTCATTAAACCCGATGGTTAAATAGAAATGTGCATTGGATTAAGAGTAAATTAAGATTGGATTAAGTAATTGGATTAAGAGTAAATCTGAAGTATCACAGTACCTTGCTTTTAAGCATCAAGTCCACAGACAGCACCTAGAGTTAAGTAGGTAAYATCTTTATATGTGCATTTTGCATACATATATATCTATATACATATATTACATAYATATATATCCATAATTTGCAACTTTTTATACAGTTTACAGAAAACCTCTGAAAACCCTATGCAAGTGGTAAGAAGATGATCAAGTCAGATACCACAAAAAACTGATGACAGGAATATAATTGAAATCCTTTATTTCTTTAAACCTTAGCTTGACTCAGGTCTTCATTACCTGAAATCCATGCTGATCTCCCTATCATGCAAATAGTAACCCTTAATTGTTGTTATCAAGAACTAAATAAGGGTTGGGGTTTTTCACCTTTTTTTTTCCCCCKAGGATGTCTTTTTTATTACTGTCTATAGCTGTCTAATGGCAATAACTCTTACAGAATATATGTACATTTATTGTCCTTCTTCAGTCTCAAGGAGAAACAAACTCACAGCTGCAGCCATCCAGAATGGCCAGAGAAAAGGTACAACTATGGGATGGGGTATTCCCCATCTCTCTATGAATGCTGTACCGTAAAATATCCTTGAGGGGAAAGCAGCAGAAAATGGCTTGATAATTTATCTTCCATGTGAGTATAAGACACTAAGAGTCCTTAGTTTGTGCTTCTCTTCCAAGATGTTTCCAAGGTGGGTTTCTTACCTTTGTATCTGAAAACTCTTGGATGTGTTTTGAATCCAGGCCCACAGAACTGGTGTGTTTATATCATGAGGAGATAGCAGTACACTTCCTCATCTCTTCCCACCGAGCAGTCTCATTGCCATCTTCACACTGTTTCTCAGTCCCAGTAAAATATCGATTCAGACCTCATCCTTCTTGGCCTTCAGATCTTGGAAGATTATACTGTTACCGGCTGGGTTTTAAGGAGAAAGCAACTGCAGACCGGTTTTAGGTGCTGTTTCTGGCTGTGCTGGACATGCTCCATGCCTTTGGGATAGGGTAGGAAACCAGGCTGCCACAGCACTCCATCTCTGCATGTCAGGGAGGATGAAAGGACAGCTTGGGTTCCACCCAGCAGCAAACAGATGCTCACCAGAGATTTTGGAGCATTGTCTGTTTTGCAAATAAATACTTACTCCTACTCTTCTGGGTCAGACAGCCCTTGCAAGACTGGAAAACTTATATTCTTGAGTTTCTTGACATACCAACCACCTTGAGTGATGCAAATCTCACAGCACAAGCAATTTCAATAACACTTTTTAAAAGGTTCAAAATATGGTAAAGCAACATTCCTATACAATTTCATTTCTCCAGGTTGGACRGAAATGGCAAATGGATGTGTCCTCAATGCAGACTTATCCAAGACCCTAAATGAAACTTTAGTAGACTAATTTGTTCCTTTTTCCTTGAAATTCGAGTGAATCAGTGGATTTAATTTTTCTCTAAAGAGATATTAGTCCATGTAGGATTAGATTAAGCATTAAGAATGATAATAAGCTGTTTGAGAGCACACAGCATTTGATTTCCAGCTACTGAGTGAAACTGAGAAGAAACAAGCCAAAAAATAAAAAATTGGTTGAAAGTCCACTTTGACAATAAATACATTAAACTTCTCCAATCAGCCACTATACACCACCAACCTATCCAGCTGGCAAGCCAAAGGGAAGATTGTCTTCCCTGCGTGTTTATGCCAGACTCAGATGGCTTCCTCAGAAGAGCCGGCACAGGAGCCCAAAGTGTTTCTGGGACAAGTGTACATCTCTAACCTTGCTCTTCAAGTGACTTGATACATTAGAACCTATAAGATACAAGAAACTAGAAGAAACTATAGAAACTACTGGTCTTTTTTTTTTTTTTTTTTTTAAAGTAAAGTGGATTGAGTCATTTAAGAGTGGGCGTGTTTGCCAGCAGTGGTTGTCCTTGAGCTGGAGCCCACCAGTTTCTTTCTGAAGGACAATGGACAGTGTGCTTCTTTCTCCAAGGCAAGGTTGAAAGCACAATCAGGATTTCCATCCTGGCCTTCCCCCATCACAAAAAAACCCTTTTTCCCTGTGGCCATCAAGGGTGCTGTCAGAAACAAAGACAAACAAAATTCAAAACCTTTCCTTGGTTGTTGCAATTTGGCACAGAGGAACCTCACTACAACTGAATGTGCTTGGTAAGTACATCATGGTGTTGTCCTTTTAAAGCGTGCACTGTTCAAGAAATCAATAATTTCAAGAAATCATTCTTTCATCAAGAATTTTTTGAATTTTCTTTCTATAGAGAGCATGGGACCTGTACAGAATAAATGGCAGTGATTCTTGGGGCCCTTTGCACTACAAATGGATGTTCCACATGCCATCTTGACAGGATACACATTGGGTTTAATTTTATTTTTATAATCATCTTGTATTGGCTTCACTTAGTTTTGCAGTTTATTAAAGTACACTGGAAAGCAGGAATTCATTTTTCACTGAAAAATGTATTTATGCCTCAAATACAAACAAATTCTGCTGAAGCTCATGCTTCTGATGAAACAGCCATGCCAAGCTCCTGCCAGGAAATCTTGCCTACGCCTGATCTCAACGTGAGTCTCTCTGTCTGGCTGTTTTTGCTGTAAATGAAGTTACTCATTGGTGAACATCCCAGGAAAACTTGCTGTGCATATACACAGAGAACACAGATCCTCAGAAAAAAGAGACAAAAATAGGAGAGAAACAGATGATGATCAGGATGAACCAGATGAACCAGGTATGGAATAATAGAAGTGGAGCTCTTTTCATTCCAGGACAATACCTACTTCGCTAGTGAACTGTAAAACTGTATGAAATAACCAAAAAGTACAATTTTATCAGGAAAATGAAACCCAACAAACGTCCCATCAATAGTTACCAGAGCAGTGCAACATTCTCTTGGGTTAACAGCTTGACTTCTATGTGCTGCTTGGGGATGTCGATGAACACTGTTATGTGGGAAAAAGGGAGCAGTCATACTTTATTGATTGTGAAGCATTTTTCTAACTTCAGCTGAAGACAGAGTTCACACATATAAGCCATTATAGTGAAGTCAAAAGACCTACTCAGATGCCTGGGGTCATACACTTCTATCTTCAGGAGCAGCATTTATTTTTCTGGGCTTTACACTGGACTCTAAAAGAATAAATCCCGGCTCATGATTGCCCAGCTGTAAGAAGTCWTGTTCAAGTTGATATTCACTGTAGCCTAATTAGGAATACTGGCTGTGCAGGTAGGGAATGGGAAGAGTTCCTGTAGACCATGGTCCAGAGCATCTCATTTAATTGCCTAATGATTGCCTCACCTACGTGCACTGCATTCTCTCAGAGAAGACTGCCTGCCAGAGGAGGTTGGGCATGTCCAAAGTCAGGAGCTAAGAATATCAGCTTTACCTCCATGGCCTTTTGGCTCAGCTCAGCACTGGTATTGGGGACAGTTGAGTTTGGTGTGAAGCTGAATTTGGTGTGAAAGAGCATTGGATGGCCTCCACATCTTTTGTATTTTTAAGACATTATTGTTAATTTTGTTTATGTCTTGTCAGTATCTCCTTGTAGCCTCCATTCCTCTAGGTTTCTATCCCACAATATGCCAGCAAACACACAATATTAATTTTCAGACTCAGAATACAGGTTTTGCATCCCCCAMAATGAAGCTTAACTTCATGTGAAGGGGTTACCAGAAAAAGCCCTTTTCTATTATCCATTCATCATGCTAACAGTCTGGTTTGAGGTGTCTCCAATTTCTCTCTGGCTTAGGCGCTGACAGTACACCAAGCAGCTTATCCATTCTTCTCCCTGCCTACCAGTCAGATTCCTGCTAAGGGACATTGGCTCAGCATTGGCTTGGCTGATGGCATTCCACACAGATTTTGCTTGCACTGGAAGACCTAAAAGGTGATGTTTGGAAACCAGTAAGGCTTCCTCGGTTTGGGCTTCCCTTTGAAGGTCCTCAGGCCTGGTAGGAAGCCAGGTCATAGGAACCCAGTGGGCTTCTAGAAAAGTCTCTGACCTGCACAACAGCAGTTTCCCCTCCACTTCACTGATGCAATCTCTGCATCCTGAAATTTGAATTTTGATTTGCCATATGCAGCTGTCTCTATTACAGCATCAACCCATTCATCCTTAGCAAGTGGGTGGACTTTGTTTCTCGATTCTGTTAATAGCAAAACTGCAATTAGCAACTGTATATTCCTATTACTCATAACTGTTCTTAATAACAGTCACCATTTTATTTTTTTACTTCCCTGGTTTTATGGAAAAAAAAATATTTTACAGTAGGACTTAAACCTGACATTGATCGCCTTTGGAAAAAAAACTTAATTACCATAAAAGAATAAAATATTCCCTTGATTCAAAAAGCACCTGAGGTTACTGCTTGTAGGTCTGTTATTTGGTGAATTTTATAACAATCCTGTCATTTGGAGCCCATGGGTAAAAAATCACCTATTAATCCTTATACCAAGTCCAAGGCATCGTAATCTTTCTGGGGAGTTTACTTTCAACCAGCATGATTTTTCAACAAGTCTGATGAGGATGTGGAAGATTTGATCCCAAACTTGCTGAAATCAAGGTAAATGTTTCCAGCGATGCCTGGGCTCTGTTGATGCAATGTGAAGTATTAGTATGATTAAATTGTTTCAAAATTGTGGTTTAGTTTGTTTCAATAGCTCAAACTCCAGAGGTAACATAAGTGAAGCAGTCACATTTCTTCCTCAGCATGCTGTCCCCAGCATATATTGTACCTCTTCAATTGCAAAACCCTTCCTTCAGGCCTTTAGGGTTTTCTTAAAGTCGGTGTTCAACCATAAGGGCTTTCTTGGTGAAATCCCTATGGCACCAAACTAAGGCCACTCTCTTCACAGGGACATTCCCTTCATACATTGTTCTGTGGGAGAATCTCTACAAACTGCAGTTCTGTTGATTTATACTCTAAGATTCATTTATATTTGTGGTTTCAGAATAGGATCTCTGAGCTCTGGATTTAAGACCTCACTGCCCTTCTTTTCTTCATATACCCAAGTATGAGGAGCCCCTGATGAAGGGGCATCACAACCCAACCTGTAGTGAGGCTTGTGAGCCAGTGCCTCAGTTCTTCTCACTTATAGTCCCCTGATCAAAGTCCATTTGTGCAAATACATTTGGATCTGCAACACAGGCTTTGCAGTCRGAGCAAGCAGAAAGGCAGTTTAGGGGAAAATAAAATCTTACATGGACACATCAAAACCCTTTATAGGTGTCTTTCACCTCAAACCATCACTGGGTGTCATTGCATCTGCTGTGACATTTGAAGTTCCATGAAGGTCTAATCAATGGACCCACAAAAMTGCCAGTGTTCGGGTTATAAAGAATAAATTGGAAAGGTCCAAATAATGCTCTGTCATTCAGCTCAGTATTTTGTAAAGTGTTTGTGCTAATATGGAGCTGTTTTATTTAAAATTCATATTAGTGTGCATTTCAAGGTGACTGCACTTTTTATTCTGAAAACTTCTTCTACATTACTTCATTCAGCTCTATAAACACTTATGGAAAGCTCACTCTAAAAATAAATTCCTTTTACACTTCTCTCATTTAAATTGCTTTCAGGAAAATGCTGATATCAGGAAAGAGGCACCCACATCCATATGTTTACATTTATAGCAATTCTCAGTCACTTTTCTAATGTTAACTAGGAAATTATGTTATTTGAAAAACCTGCAATTACTAACAGAGCAGCAGTCTGTCTCCATATTCACTGCTCTTATTAATGTTTATGGCACCTGCACATATGGCACTCGGGGCTGAGGCACACGATTCAGGCAGGCAATGTAAATAAAGAGGAACATGCTTTTCTCTCCAGGCAGTCTCAGGTCAGAGTGACCACCACAGGGAGAAAACTGTGTGTAGTGTGGGTGAGAAGAGGCATCACAGAATGAAGGGCGTGTTCCTGCTGCAGAAGTTCAAATTGTCTGCTGCAGCAGACATCCCCAGCTCAGGAACAGTTGTCTTAACAGGAGTAGCGCCAAGGAGAAGTTACCCTGTTCCAGACACTTCTCAGGGGATATTTTTTCCCAGTCATTCATGTTGAAAGATGTGTCTACATGAGGTAAATCCATGTCCTGAGTGGTCACTGATGGAAGCCATGCAGTGCCAGCTGATGCAACTCCTCAGGGTGCAGGTAGAGATCAGAGAACAGTGTCCTGCCAAGGGCTTGTTGGATGTGGGGAAGAATATGMGACTGCAACAGTTTTGGCATTGGCAATTGAACTGGTTCAATGCTGGAACAAACCACAAATCTTCATCTGTTTGGAAAATGCGTTCTCGTCAATCAACTTTTTCCAGAAAAAAGTTTTCACTCTTACCAGAGAAAAACAGAGAGCCTTTCATGAAACCCAGGTGCTTTCTACATAAAAATACATCTCCCAACATCTTAGTCCTTCTCAAGCTGTTGGCTGACGTTTTTTTATTGAAAGTTTTGCAATCTAACAGATGCCTTGTGCAGCTATGAATAAATCATAGGTGTATACATCCTATGGATCTCCTCCTTATGTAGTAGGTCCTACCTGGTCATGCACCACCATGAGAGGTACAAGGTCTCTGATGCTCTGCATGAGTAGCTGCTGCCATGGCAAGTTGCTGAGGTCTCTCTTTAGGGCCCACTGTGATGTATATAATAAATAAGAACAACGCTGTGCACTTGAGAACTATCAAAGTTTGTGTGCTGCAATTAAAATRTTTGTTGCAAATCAACAAGATGTTCAAGTTTGAAATGTAATTATACTGTTGGGGGAAAAAAGAGTTCTGATCGCTGCTAACTCTGGAAACAGTATTTAAAATACATTTTGTATTGACTAGGTGGTGTCTATTTTGTCTCAGTGAGAGATGGCTTTTTACAGTGCTGAGGAGTAGCTTGTTCTTGCTGTACAGCTCGTGAGTACATCAGAAATACAAGGTAGTCACCTAATTACAGAGCAGGTACAGTGTTATTAGTGATGCGTGGTTCAAAATGGAGCCGTAATTATGTATGAAGATCACTCCAAGAAATACTTAATTGCATCACTTATTGCTAACAACTTACAGCTACCAGCATGCTGCTGAGTGATAACAGCAGCTCTTCCCCACACACTCCTGGGTCGCATAATGTGCTAAATCTCTGCCAGGACAGAGACTGAGGAAAAGAGTGCATTTGTATCAAGGACTCAGATACAGCTCTTCAGAAGAATACATTTTGTCTAAAACTGAGTGGGACCGCTTACCCGGTTTGTATTGCTCAAAAAATGTCTTCCCTTAAAAGCAAAATTTCACCCAATAGTTCTYGATATTCTTTGGATTTTTTTTTCTCAGTTGTGAAATGTCTAGGATATGAAACAAGTTATAAACCAATGCACCTATAAAAGAGACTGTACATTCTTAACAAGGGTTTTCAAAATTCTATGGAAAATTCATAAAATTGTGTTTTCATATTCTTATGGTTTACTGTAATTTGATAGCACAACTTTTTTTTAAGAAACTAAAAAGGCCATATTTTTAATTTACCATTTCTGTCAAATAATCATGAACAAAAGAGATCCATACTTAATTTTATTACATTTTGATAATATCCTGAAATTCTTAGGTCAAGTTCCAACTCTATGAAGTGTATTGAGGTCTGCTATCAGAACTCTTGAGGCATTAATATAACCATATTTATAGAACAACTTGAGGTTGGTTTCCAAATTAATAATTTACAGTTTGGAGGTTTTTTAAATTTAAAACTRAAATAGATTTTAAAAATAGTGTAAAGTTTGTTTAAACTTGCTCTTAAGAAATAAGAGTTTTTGTTATTGAAGAGGAAAATATTGGATATACTTAGACWGCTGCCTTTGCTTATTGCCTCTGGGAATGCTGTAGGGATGTCTTGTCTTCCAGATTTCCTTTTGCTTGACTGTTTCCTTTATTTTTGATTCACTTATCTGTCTGTGAATTGAATATAATGTCCACTTTCTGGAAATGGGGAACTTGAGGAACTCTTTAGGACATGTACAAGTACAAAAGCATACACGCAYATGTATATTTACAACATAGACATACATTCACAATTGATCCCATAACCTCACTTCTCAGTTTATTCTGGACGCTAGACTGTGTCTYTAAACAACAGCCTGAGGAATGAAAACAAACAAACAGAACCTGATGGCTGTCCAGATGCCTTCTCAAAGAGTCTTAGCAGCAGGGAGATCCTCCCTGCACAGCTGACAAAATAGATGATCCAGCAGTGAGAGCCGCATTCTGAGATCTTACATCTGCAAAAGCACTGTGGGTTGTGAGRCCCCACGTGCTGCATCCCTGTGTCTGTTCTGAGGGAAAAGGCACGGGTGGTATGGGAGAGCCCTGTGTTTTCTGCCAGACTGAAGTCAGCAGCTTGGAAAAAGAGATATAGCAATAAGATTTTGCTGGTAATTAGCCCAAGGCAGGGAAAAGATGCTTGTAGCTTCTTACCAGATGCATTCATGGAAAAGGGTGATGGAAAAATTTTGAATTTCATTTAAAAATTATTTAATAGCAATACACAGAAAAAATATTTCTTCTGAGCTACAAAGCTGCTTCTAATATAGKAGAGACAGAAGTTAATAACAGCTTTCAGGAGGTTTGTGTGTCCCTGAAAATACGTAATGTCAAAGAGTGAAAAAAATCTAAAGTGAAAATCTCTGCTAGAAGGAAGGGAAGCAGAGGCTCCTCAATTCACACCACTCTACAGAGGTGAGGCTTTTGTTGCACACCAGAGCCCTTATATATCAGTGGCCTAAGAAAAAAAAGGTGATTGAGGGGAGCAGGGAGGAATTGCGTTATAAGGACAAGAAATGGGCTATGAAATAGCAGTCAAATGTATAAATCTGTGTGACTGTAAAGGACACTTCTCAGCATGATGTCGTGGCCATGTGTTTCTTGGCATTTTCACAAGCAGGAAAGTGCTGCTTCCTGAAATGGCAATTGATCTGCTCCCCATTGTTAATGTTAGCATGCTTGGGACTTTACAGCTAACTTGGTGGCTTTCCAATTCATAAAAATATTTTGATTACYGTATTATTTAATCCAGATTCTGTCACCTTTAGTCATCTTGAATCTATGATTCTATGATCTTACATGGCATCAATTTAATAAATAGGCTCATTAGTCTCCTTCTGCCAACTTGCTCTTCATCTCCTTGGTTCTGGCTTTTATTCCCTTATCCCCCAAATCAGTTGCTTTGCCTCCTACACCCTGCCTGGCTGCTCATTGCTTAAATTACAGTGAGACAAGCTCCTACTTTCAATACCAAGGCCAGGCTTTACAACATCCCAGAGCATTTGTTAACCTCTGTCTTACACGTTAAGTTTTGCCCTAAATGCCTGGATGGGGAATGCCCTGAGAGCTGCAGTGCTGCCCCAGCGGGACTGGGGGATGCTCTGTGGGCAGGAGGCAGGACAGCACCCAGCTTGGGGGAGCCAAAAGGGGTTTGATTCCTGTTTAAAGGCAAGGTCACTAGGCATGGAAAAATGCACTTTTCAAAAGCATTTAAGATGGCCATATCTGGCAGATATTCACATGGAGATCGTTATTTCTTTCATCTACYTGTCCAAGTTTTTCTTGTCTCTGACAAATTTCAGAGTTCCTTCTCCAGACCAGGAATGGAAGAGCAAACCCAAGAAAATATGAAGATCCTTTTAGCATGTTCAAAGCAATGCATATTCCCTACTCCCAGAATTCTACCTGATTTTTTTTCTTAATGTTTTACATGTTTTCCTAAGGAAATGCTCTCATGCTACTTGTCTCTAATTTCCCATCTAATAACTTGCATTGGACAGTTTCAACTAAAAATAAGAGAAGTCTTGGCCATTGTTAAGATTTTACTGGTTCTATCAAAGAGGGTAAAGGAGAGATAGTCTAAAATAATGTCTCCGGTGAGAAAAGACTGGCAGAAGGTAACTCTGCCATAGGCTGTAGGCCAGTCAGTACAGCCACACTGCCCTGCATGGCTGGGAGCAAAGCTGGCCTTCCTCACATGCTCAGGCACAGCACCAGGCTCTCCAGCTGCTGTGGATTTATATCCAATCAGCTTGGACATTATGAAGAAAAACCCAAGAATTTTTAATATCAATAAATAAGAAAACAACAAACTATTAAAACCYAGTGTAAGGAATAGAAAATTGGTAGTAATTTTGAGGGGGAAAACATCAAATTAGAGAAGCAGGAACATTTTAGCTGTAGATATTTATTTTCTCTGTGCATATGCCCCTTTTCAAACAATTGTTTTTAAAAGGCTGCTGTTCTCATTTTTAAGTATGCATGATTCTTGCCAATGTCTTTTAGATGCTCTGAAACTTTCAATCTGTACACTACTACCAATTATGCCAAAAGCTGGACAGAGAAGTTTATGCTTATTATTACAGCAAGAGTAATGAACATATAGAGGGAAATAAAAGCAATAAAGACCTGAATTATGAAAAATTATGTGTTTTCAGTGGAGGCAACACTTTCCCAGGGGGATGATCACAAGGAAAAATATACGAAGAATTACACAGGAGAGTCCAGGTTTGTAAGGATGACATCTACATAGGAGAACTTAAAAAACAGTTGTCCTGGGGACCACAAAATGTCTAAATAACACAGTGAATACTAGTTGGGCAAAAGGTCAAGGATTCATGAGTATTGTAGATCAGACCATCCGCGCTGAGCTGAGTGAATGCTGTTCTGTTCGGGTTTATGTGGTGTGCATCCCTGCAGTAACTGCTCATCACATCCATGAAGAGGATGAGCAGGAGGCTCCATAAATACATGGTTTCTATACTTGTCCCCTCAAACATGTTACAGTCAGAAAATTCTTCCTAATCTTTACAATAAATTAACCCTGAAGGGGCCACAACCACAAAACCACAATGTRGCGTGGGAGGAGAGGCAGAGACATCAAGGACATCAGCAGTGCCCTAGACAGCTGCAACATCAGGAAATGTGTTAAGTGAAGATAACCAGGAGAAGAACATCAGTGAGTAGGTCCTTTTTCCTATTGCACAGCAAGGCAAAAGCCCAATAACCTGCTTGGCAGTCTGACCCAAAGGGAAACTCCTGTTGCAGAAAGGGTAAAGGATTTGGAAATGACTAATGAGCAGACACCAGACTCCCTGCCCAGTGCAAGATAGTATAAAAGTTTCCAGAATCAGTATAAAAACTATTGTYAGGCAGTGTTTTGTCTGTGTTATGACTACTCTGTTCCCTTGTTTGTTTATTTCTACTGTTTCTCTCAAACGTGGTCATCCACATTATTTCTGCAGGAAATTGTGTCTTCTTGTACCTCGCTTACATTGCTGAAGCACACAGCTAAACTAGCGACCCAGTGTTTCCCCTAAGATATGCCTTTATCTACAATGCTGAATTGAATAAGTATATTTGAGGAATTCTACCTTAGRAAGATATCAGAACGATGGGCTTTACTGAGATATCTTGAGCCCACCGACATCTCRTGAAATTCAGTTTTATGCATGTTAACTCTGTCAATGACTTCAGGAGTTTTGTTGGTTTTAATCCCAGCCTTGGGTTCATTGCTGTGAGAAGCTAAAGCCCAGCACTCGAAAGGTTCACAAAAAATTTGTGGGGTACTTTGTAGCTCAAGGAACACAGTAAGGAATGTGATAACAATGAGGACACAGCTTCAGAGGAAAAATATATAATGCTGAAATAGAAGGATTATTAAACAGTGTTGAGAAAAAATTCCATGGAAAAATGCAATGAAAGTTAACTGTACTAAACACATATAAAATCCAGCAGCAATTAGCATATCAAACAGATATGGATGCTCCTGTAAATGGGGAGCACAAAGCCTCTAATTCTAGGTCATGAATACAGATGACCAAGGAACAAACATTTCACAAGAATAAATTGAGATTTTTACTTTTGTGTCCATTTTGATGAGTCTTGAAATTAAATGCTATTATTTGTGGGGTTTTTTTTAAAGAGAAGGTGGAGGAAGAGAACTTCACCTGTAGTTTTGATCAAGTCAGATCAGTGAGATATGAGATTAAACATTAAATTTAATCAGRCAGAAGAGAAGTCTGCATATCTCTCTCCCTTCTTATCTAAGACCTCAGTCCCAGCAAGAGGATGATCTTTCTACCTAGGAAATCTAAAGATAGAAAACCTTGATGACCTTCTTGCTTGAAAATCTTGTCAAAACAGACACAATCCTGCCAACAACTTTGTACTGATACTTTCTAGTGGTCACAGAATCACAGAATCACAGGATGGTTGAGGTTGGAAGCAACCTGTGCTCAAACAGACCCAGTTAGAGCCAGCCCAGGACCATGTCCAGATGGCGTTTGACTACCTCCAGAGACGGGAATTCCACATCCTCCCTGGGGAACCTATGCCAGTGTTCACAATGTCACAATAAAAAAAATATTTCATGATACTCAGAGGGAATCTCCTGTGTTTCAGCTTGTGTATATTGCCCCTTSTCTTGGTGTCACTAAGCACCACTGAAAAGATTCTGGCTCAATATTCTCTGCCCCCTCCTTTCAGATATTTATGTGTTTTGATAAGGGTCCCTAAGCCACCTTCTCTTCAGGCTGAACCGTCCCAGGTGTCCCAGACCTTCCTCATAGGAAAGGTCACTTCAACATCTTTGTGGCCCTTTGTGGGATTCTCTCGAGGCTGTCCATGCCTGTCCTGCAGTGGGGAGCCCAGACCTGGGCACAGCATTTTAGGTGTGGCCTCACCAGAGCTGAGTAGAGGGGAAGGATATTTTGTCTAATGAAGGTCAGGATAAAATTTGCCCCCTTTGCAGCAAGGGCACGTTGTTGGCTCATGCTCGGCATGGTGTCCATTAGAACCCACAGGACTGCACCTGAATCTTTAAGCACCATTAGCATCTCCACAATATCTTCCCTCCCAGCCAAAGTGTGAAGCTGGGTGTTGCTTCGCATTTGTATCAAAACCTCTTTCCACTGCTCTGGGAAGTTAAAGAGATAGAAAGTGATCACTTGTACCTCCAGTTCAAAGCCCAATGTATTCATGCTGCCAGGGTGGTGCAAAGGGAACTTGGTGAAACTGTAAGTGAAGTCCATTACTTTAATTGCATGCTGATAATGAACCACTGCATGGAGGTAGTTATAGTAATTTTAAGAGCCAGAGTGGTTTCAAAGTTGCTCTTGCTAAACTATCTTCTTTTTAATCTGCTCCTGTAAGAACAGCAGTGGTTCTCAGCCAAACAGTTGCACCCTGTTAGAGCTCTGACCTTATATGCACCCTGTTATCTGGGGATTATTTCATTATTTTTACCCTTTTTTAACCCATGCTGTTCAAAATTACCTGTGAAGCATATTCCCCACTGACACAGCAGGCCCCTGGGATTACTGTACAGTTTTCTTCATTTTCCCTGCAGGGACCACTGAAGTTATGACAATCTTTTCTAGTACTACTGATGAGAGACAAAACCACCTTTGATGAGATTTTTTTTTCCAAAACATGGACCTTAGTGATTATTACCTCTTTGCACAGCAGATGGGAAAAAACCCAAACCATCAGGAATGGTTGCCTTGCTTCCTAAGAGGATATGAGACATTATTATAGGTTGAAATGATTCCAGGAGCCAGTGGATAGTACGTTTTCTTCTTCTAGCATAGCTGGGAAGGAACTGAATAGAGAAAGGCTAGGAAGAATAACTCTCTACAGATGTAGTTTCTTTTTTTGATACAAGGATGTTTTTTTCCAAGTCACAACAGGACACCAATGGAAACTGGGTCCCTAAATGCCTTAGTAAATCAAAGTGAAACTGTAAGTGAAAGTTAATGGGTTCCATGCTGAAATATGCATGTCTCTGAAAATTTCCCTCACCAGCCATTCTAATATAAATGTGTGAAGGGGAAATTGAGGATGTTGCATATTTAGAGTTCAGTAAAGCACTTGGCAGTGCATTTCATGAAGTCTCACTGCTAAATTAATTCAGATTGGCTTGGATAGCAGCATACTCATGTGGGCTGGAAACTGCCTGGCAAATTGTAAACATGTGGCAGTGATAAAGAGTCTTCCTTCTACAGTGCTGCAGATATGTGTCTAGTGGCATATACTGTAGGGACTCCAACTAACCACATCTCATTATATTATACCAAGAGTATAAATATCTTCAATATTAGCTGAAAAGAGAGATCCAAATCTGGAAAGATTAAAGTATATATATAACTTTGCAGAGGTTTATTAATCTTTTTCAAGTCTAAAGATCAGAAGTCCCAAAAAGGTTAGAAATGTAGGGCTAAAAGATTAGAAATGGGATTAATTTGGACAGAAAAAACTAAACAAAGCAGAACAACATGATAAAAAACCACACAAGTAACCTAACAATAAAAAAATGCAATGAGAGGAACAAGATGAGAAGAGTGTAACGATTTATTGACAATAATCAAGAAGTACATTATACAAAACCTTGCAATATGATACAAGAAAAAAATAAATCAGTGACTTCAGCATGTGTATACAGTCATGATGAAACAGACTGATTTTGTTGTGATGTTAGCTACTAACCGTGCTGATCAGAATTATTTCTCTACTACTGCTTGGAATAATCTTCTTTCTCCTATAGAATATGAAAAATGAAATGGCTCTTCTGCTGCGTGGTGGTGGAACAGCAGTTTGGACAATGAAGCTCTGAGCCACCTCTTGCCATTGCAAAAACATGAAGGGTAACAGATGCCTTTTCCCTATAGCCCTACATGACAATATCCTTCTTAAAGCCCGCAGTGCTCATGTTACCCAAAACACATCCAAGGAAATTCAGAGTAGTAAAACAAACAAACTGAAATGTGCTTGACTGATGAAACAACCAAACCTTCAGAATTTTCTAAAAATTAAGAAGTACTAGATATTTTCCTCCTAGAAAATATTTASAGCCATTTTATTCCTTTACAGGAAATTCACTGAAAAACCTAAGAGCAAAAATAAACCTTTTAAAAATTTTGCTTTAAAAATAAATACATTTGAGAATTTCCTTAGAATTCAAAATGTGTATTCTGCAAACACAAACACAATCCCTGGACTAAGGAGCATGTTAATTAAGAGCCATTCTGCAATCATTTCAGAGTTTTACTCTGACACAGCCTTATGATATGTCAGTTGTTTCATAGGAGCCTCCCAAATGTTAGATCTTCAGCTTGTGGCAAGTCTGGGCTCCTCTTCAGTGAAAGAGGAGCTGTTTAAAAAATACTGCACAAATAGATGGGTACCATCGATAATTGGTAACTGTGTAGCATGAAATAAAAAAAGACATTTTATATATTTGCTCTCCCATTAATCTTATTTCACCATGTAGAAAAACTTGTTACAGCTGTATCTTGGGAATTCTATAACAACTACAAAGGATGCAGCTTTTACCATCAAAAAATTATGTTGAAAGCTGGCAGGGGTTGCAATGTAAGCTTTGGCTGATAGATGTTGGGGATGCTTCTGCTTCCCATTTAAAAGAGGGGAGAAATGTAGGTGTAATCTGATGTGAGGTCTTTCTGGTGGATGATTTCACATGCTTTGTTTCAATTGTCCTGAAGGGAATGGACCAAGTGGGTTCGAAATTAAATTAATGAGAAATGCTATAGCCAATTGGATATCTTGATCTATTATGGCCTTATTTGTTCTGACTGTTTCTTGCCCCATCTTCCAGTCAAGTCTCAGCCATCTGGTTGATAGAGGACAGCACTTACCAGTTGGTATTTGGATATTCACATACAGTTTCATAACAAACAGACCTCTAATGTGTTCAGCTTGACCAAATGGTTGTGAACCAGTTTTGGAACTGAACTTTAATGTCGAGGAAAAAAAAAACAAAAAAGAAGGCTGCCTAGGTTAATCTACTAATTAATGCAACATACATTTATATAGCTACTACTTCTACTTGTTTTTTCAGATATGTGGACAATGAACACATGAATTGGCCAGATTACCAATTTGCTTTTAGCCTGGACTGGCAAGGCATAGAGGTTTTCTTGTTAATCATCATCCATTAATGCTTAGCCAGCTGAAAAGAACTCTGAACAGGACACCTCTTGCTTTGCAGCACTAATGCTATAAATTGGGTATAATTAAAGGCAATCAGTGATGAGAGAACTATATGCTGGGATGCTGAGGTTTGTTCTCAGTGTTGCCCAAGATATGCATTCTCTGAGAGAAAAAAATACTTTAAATCCTGATTTTTTGATTTTTTTTCTGTTACTTGTATCATTCAAGGACACAGGAAAGTGCCAGGAAAAAAAATGGTGAAAGATAAAAAAAATGCAAATAAGCAAGTAAACCAAACCCAAACCAGCAAAACCTTAAACTTGAGCCACTTAGACATTATTTCTCCCAGTTAACACAGATTCTTCTTCCACATTCAACATTTTGGTTATAAACAAGTTTTTCATCGTTTTGTTTTCATGGAGGTTTTTTTGCTATTTAAACCAAAGGAACATAGTATCTGTTTAACCAGAAGTGATGGTTTGTCTTTGTCTGTAGAGACCTGCTTGTAAAAGTAAGGTACATGCTTAGTCACTCCAGTTTAATCTTCCTGAGTGCCTTTGGGAACCAGGAAACTGAGGCTTCAGCAGAGCTGCTGGGCTAAGCTCTGCCAAGAGGCTGCACAGCCAGCTGAACCTGGAAGAAGAAGAGGGAACGATTACAAGCTGATCACCTGGCATGGGGAGAGGGGGAAACACCACCCTCGGGTCTGCATATTGTTCTGCTACTGCCCAGAATCATCAGGAATTTAATCAGATCCAAACAATCAAAACTGGGCTTGCCCCAGTTTCAAGAAGGGATGGGAATAAAGCTTATGGATCAGGAAGCTTCCACATACCTCCATGATCCCCTAAGACTATCTTAAAAATGCTAGTCTTCATAAAACAGTACTCATGTTTTTTTGAGTTGCAGCTCTTGTTTTTATTACAGGATTTCTCCTCATAGCCTGCAGAACCATCCTGCATGTCACATATTCAAAAACATAATTCAGAGAATCTGAATGTAAAAATGGTCAGATTTCAATCACTACTTTAATAAAAGTTTTGTTTGCTGTTTGGGGTTTTTTTCCAACAGCATAATAAGGTTGTCAGTTTTTATTTGTAAGCTAGCTTTTATACCAGTCRATTTACATAAAAGGCAATTTTGAATTGAGAAATACCATCAAATTATTATGTTTCCTAGAGAATACCATGAGAAATTGGTTTTSGTCTGCAATATTTAATACTTTGACCAGGGGCTTGTGAGATAACATAAGATCACTGATAAAATCTTCACCTCAAAACCAAAATGGAGGTAAGTAACAATGAAGAGGAGTGGTCTATGGCCTAGAGTGGTCCAAATCAGTCAGCTAAATAAAAATGACTGTGCAGTATATGCTTTAACAGTGTAAAATCATGCCTCTAGGGCCATTTGATTTACCTTGTGTTGATAAGAAGGACTCTTCTGATTTCAGGAAGAAAGTACTGCAACACAGATTTACAGGTAACTTGAAATCAGCTGTATCTGATGCCACAGATGCAAACAAATGTTGTTTAATATAAACCTTCAGCATATAACATTATTTTGCTCCGTAGTCAGTGTGGTGGGTATTACTTTTGAGTGCATTTGTAAGGCTGTGCTTGATTGTGATTTCCCCTGTTAAAGACATGCTGAACTGGAGAGGGCTCAAATTAAGTATTGGAAATTTGTGGACTTAATCTGTCATTTTACAGTAACAGAATTTAGATAACTGGCTCTTTAATCTGGTGGAGAAATGTATAAGCTGTTCCCTGGCTGAAGTTAATTCTGAGCACATGCAGCTCAGATGTGAGCCATACCTTTGGCAGCAGTGAGAGAAATTAGCCAGGACAAGTTTGGTAGATCCCCTGCAACAGATTCCTCGCATGGGACTGTTTTGGTCATCAAGTTTGAATTTCTATGTCACCAAGTTCGAATTTCTATTCATGCCGTAGTACAAACAAGTTAATAGAGTAGTCGATTCTGAAAGAATGTCAGAATAAATTATCACAGCTGTTCCCTTTATTTGGTTTGATGATCTATAAATCCTCTTAACATACCTTGATTATTGAATTTTAAAATTAGCTAATTAAAAAAAAAACCCAACACAACTTTCAAGGCTATGCATAAACCCATTTAAATTTAGCAGGCACCTTGCTTTAGAATACAATTAGACAATATAATTGGAAAGAAATAGCACATACATAATCTCAAAGAACACAGAGAATTTTACTAAATGAACTTTAATAGCTGTTCCTGGAACATTTTTACTCGATATATCCATCCATAAACAATGAGAAATGCTGGCTTGGATGAGCATGCTTGAGGAATTCTACCTTAAAAAGAGATTAGAACGATAGACTTTACTGAGATCTCAAGTCCAATGACTTCTGGTGAAGTTCAGTTTCATCTGTACTAACTCTGTCAATGACTTTGGAGGTTTCGTTGGTTTTAATCCCAACCTTGGGTTCATTGCTGTGAGAAGCTAAAGCCCAGCACTTGAAAGTTTCACAAAAAATTTGTGGGGTTCTTTGTAGCTCAAGGAACACAGTAAGGAATGTGATAACAATGAGGACACAGGTTCAGAGAGAAAACATATAATGTTGAAATAGAAGGATTATTAAACAGTGTTGAGAAAAAATTCCATGGAAAAATGCAATGAAAGTTAACTGTACTAAACACATATAAAATCCAGCAGCAATTAGCATATCAAACAGATATGGATCAGATATGTTAAGGCAGAATTTTTACCCTGGATTACTCGGTCAGATTAAGGAATTAAACCCAAAATTTTCCTATCTTAGGCTTGCTTCTGAATTAGCTCAACTACTAAGAGAGTGTTTCCAAATCCTGGAACATTTTTTGTGGGGAATAAAGGCATTTTTCTGATTATTTTTTAATTTTTTTGAAGCTGCTGTGTCAAAAATACCAGAAGCTGGGTGTTTTATTGGAGTGGCAGGGAGCGCTCACAGCAGCTCTACGCACCAGTTGCCCAGAACAGAGCTGTGTATGACAACACATATGAGAACAGCATATTTTTACTTGCTTAACTGATTGCATGAAGCTAGATGATGGGTAAAAAGCTCTGCTTAGCTGTTTCCAAGACTACTGCTATGTTAATGAAAACAATTATCCATGAAAGAGACAAAATTCTAAATGGCCTTAAGAGGCACAAAAACTATCAGAATTATATTAAAAAAATAAATTCAGAATA
Source organism: Amblyornis subalaris (assembly GCA_018881555.1). Classification (NCBI taxonomy): domain Eukaryota; kingdom Metazoa; phylum Chordata; class Aves; order Passeriformes; family Ptilonorhynchidae; genus Amblyornis; species Amblyornis subalaris. The sequence goes on along the minus strand of JACAXG010000056.1, from coordinate 5,242,744 downwards.
AATTAATTTGTAACACATCTCCAAAGAAATTGCAGAGGTTACAAAACTCAAGGGACCTCATCAGCACAAGGAGGGAAAAAATAATGTTTTGAGAATAATTGATTTGCACTTGGCTCATGGGGTAGGAGTTGTGGTACTTCTGAGGAGCTGTGAGTAGTGAGGTATAACAGAACTTCAGCTGTAGGTAATCTCCCAGAGCCCTTGTGGAGAGAAGGAACACGTGGGGTTTCTTCTCTCCCTGCCTGTGAAAGACCTGCATGCCCCTCTTCCTGCATGGGAGCAAGGTTTGAAGAAGCAGCATGCAAAACCCCTGTGTGGGAAACAAGCTRATATCCAGCCCAAGGGTCACAGCCTCTGCTGCCACAGACGTAGAAGAGGGCAGGGCAAGGTTACTCCATCACATTGTTTGGGGTAGGAGAACCCTTCCTGCAGTCTTCCACACAGGTGGGCAAAGGTAGTTGTAGGAGCAATGGCTTTATAGGGCCATTACTTCTGGCTGTGCTTTGGCTCCCCATTCCTGTGCGTTTCTGAAGATCTTACCGACTTTGACAGCATTTGTTTGTGGAGGGGTTCCCGGCGGGACTGGGCACAAACTTGTCCCTTGTTCTCCAGATGAAAGCCCATCCCAGGTAAGGATGAGAGTGAGACCCAAAGAAGGGTGTGAAATTCTTCACTTCTATGCTTCTGGTGGGAGGCTGGGTCTCTCTTCCTGCATATTGGGAGGGGGTGATTTGGGGCTACGTGTTATTATTGTTCCTAAGCAACTCACTTACTCTGGGAACCCCTGCTATGCCAGTGCGCAGAGTCTGCATTATACAGTGTCAATTTTGCCCTGGCAGTTTCTTGATTTTCTTTCTTCACCCTACTGAAAGAGGGGCTTTTTGCTGTTGGGGTTTTTTTAATACAGTCAGTGAAACATACAGTGAAAGGTGCGTGATAATAGAGGCTCCAAGATAGCTGTGCACTCATAATAACCTGTGTTCACATTTAAAAGCCTCAGCCCCTGAGTGTTTCTATGAAAGCAGCATAGTGCAGGCCTATTTATTACCTGCCAATTCCATTTCTTAGACTGAAGTTGCCTCTGAGCCAGAGTATTTTCTGCAAAAACATATTCTTGCGGATGGATGTGGGGGTGGGTGGATGGGTGGGTAGGCAGGGTAAAGGGATGGGTGTGATGGGAGGACAGTGCCTAGATATTACAGAATTGCTGTAGAAAATATCTTGGCTATTTATTCCTCCAAGCAGATGGTGCCAGTTGATTACCTTCACCAATAGAAGCTGTACCTGTTAGTGAGGGTGTGAAGAAACCCTTCTGCAGTAAGAGGTTGGGGAAAGGCAAACTAAAGTATTCAAGCAAGATCCTGATGCAGAAAGATTAATGTGTGAAGATTAAAGGGCTGGGGCAGGGTGAACCCTGTACAACACAGGACTGTTGCCCTGAATTATAGGGACTGGTCTGCTGCATGTCCATGAGAAGTTATGTCTATCCTGTAGGAGGGGATTTTCAGAGCTGAGAGGCACAATGCCATAATGCCGGAGAAAATTGTCCTGCTGCGGCTGCTCTGGACATGTGTGAGTTCAAACCAAGGTGAATTGTCCATCCCACAAGCCCAGCTTTCTCTGCTCTTTGATTCAGCATCTGCTTAAACTGTTCCTGAGCAAACAGCTTAGGACAGAGCTCTCGTCTGTGTGCATCTCCTTCCTCTGCAACCATCCAAAGGGCTTTGTGCATCTGTCCCTGAGCAGCTCAGCACTGATCCCTGGCAGATCAACCCTTCCACTGCACAAGGTGGGGTTAATTTTTTCTTGATGTGCTTGCTGAGAGTGCTCTCTACAATAAATAAGTGTAATCAAAATGGCCTCATCGTAGAAGCTTCATACTGTTTCTGCAGTCTTATATTTGATTGCTTTCATYTCCACTGTGCTGGTTTTCCCAGTGGCTTTAAGAGACTTATCTTGGATTTGCACTGACTCAGGGAAAACAGAATCAAACCATCTCTGTAAGATGTGGGGGAGATTTTGAACAAGTAAGGCAGGAAAAGGAGAATTTCTATGGTACAGCAGAGGAACACATGCTGTTTTTTCGTGTGTTGGCTCCTGGAAGTTCACCGCAACACTAAATTGCCTCAGCAGTTTCTGAAAAATGCCATTTAATGTTTGTTGGCCCCTGGAAGTGCTAAACATTGTCACATTTGTTGAAAATGCCAGTAAAATCKCCGGGGAATTTCATCCCCATGCCTGCAGCTTTGATAAGTTTTATAACAATCTGGTGTAGTACAGCACTGCTAGTAAGAACCACTGTGTTTGTGAGGCACTGAAAAATAGCAAGAAAATGGACTTTAATCTTTATTCCTGTCAGGTTAAAAATATATCAATATACCAAATCCTTAAAAAGAACAAAACAGATGAAAATGGAAGGAGACTATATGTGCTCTTACATTCAATGGGATTCAATAAAATTCCGCTCACTTTTATTTTTTCTGGAGACTGCAGAATTGTCTCTTCATAAAATATAAAATTCTGGTTATGGCCCAAGTCCTGAATATTTAATTAAATCAGGAGTAACTCGGTTGTAGTCTGAGGGAAGAACTGACATAGTTTGGATATTTTGAAGAACTTATCCCTGAGTTATGAAAGGTAGAGATTCAAGTGCCTATGCCATTTGCTTGAGGCAACAGTATTCCTCCATTAATATTTCAGACCTGCATTATAGTTGTAAAGCTGTTGGGTGTAAAAGCTAGTTAGTGTTTGTTTACCTCCTGACACAAACCACTGAAATCAATATATTTTGCTGCTCTGTAGAATAACATATTTGCATTTTTTTGCATTCACACTTTTGCATTGTACTCTAGGAAAAAAAAAAAAAAACAAAACACAACAACAAACCAGACAGCTTTATTCCAAAGCCAAATTCTGCAATCCAGAATTCTGGTTTTACCTGCTGCCTCAGGCTGTGGAAGAGGAAAAAGGCAAAATGAACTGGTGGGAAAAAGAGGAAGCATTGACACATATCCATACATACCCTTTTTTAGAATTGTAAGTCAACTGAAATTGGCTTGAGTTCTGTGAGTATTTTGTTGTTTTCCTGTCATCCTCCAGTATTTATGCACTCCCATTTCCATTAAGAATATCAAGAATAGAGTCATAGAATCATCTAGGGTAGAATGACCTTAAAGATCATTAAATCCAGCTGTTAATCCAGGACTGCCAAGTCCCCACTAAACCATGTCCCTCAGTGACACATCTACATTAAAAAGACAGTTAAAGGTCYTTTAAATACCTCCAGGGATGACGTGTCAACCACATCCCTGGGCAACCTCTTCCAATGTTTGACAACAATTTTGGTGAAGAAATTGTTCCTAATATCCAATCTAAACCTCATTTGGTGCAACTTGAGGCCATTTCCTCTTGTCCTCTCACTTGTTATCCGGGAGAAGAGATTGCCCCCCACCTGTCTGCAACTTCTTTTCAGGTAGTTGTAGAGAGAGACAAGGTTATCCATGTGTCTCATTTTCTCCAGGCTAAACACCCTCAGCTCCCTCATAAGATTTGTGCTCCCGACCTGCCACCAGCTCTGTTGCTCTCCATCTCCCAAAATAAAATATTGTCTTCTAGAATAATTGTGAGATCAATTTTTGTAGGCTGTAGGAATAAGTCTAGTTTGCATAAACAGAAATATGACTTGAAAGATTTTTGCAAGTGTACACTTTTGATACAACTGCAAGATTATCTGTTGAAGTTTGAGATTCCTCGTTACAGTATTTAGGCAATTTTGAAGCAATTTCAGTGTGCAGAACTCTAGCATGGTTGAGCTTCATATTTCTGCTCCAATTCTTTCCCCGGCAAAGTAGAGGTCTACTGAAGAAATATGTGGACTTTACACATGTGGAGTTTTTCTTTGTTCCATTTTAGGAAGATCCTTAGGACAAAGTTGTTCCACAAGTGGTAAAGTGCCTACTGGAATTCTGCCATGGGAACAGTCTTCCAGAATTGTATTAGACTGATGAGTCAGGCTTCACATCTTTTCTTTAGAGACTAACAGGATGTCACTTGTCACAATACTTCTATCTACTCGCTTATTTGTCTTATTGTTCCAGAAAGGATAAAATCTGTATTAGTATAGTAGGTAAGGATGTCCTGCTTGCTCAAAGACCCTGTAGTTCAAATCCTAATAAAATAGGCCTCTGAAAAGAAAGAGGGAATAAAAAAGAACAAAAGAATAATAATAAAAAATAAGTTGTTGCAGAGACTTGAAGGACTCTGACTTCACTAAAGCTTCATTAGCTAAATCGAATGTGACAACAATAACACACCTGCAGCCATCGTGGTAGTGAGAAGATATTTCTCTGTACTTGTCAGGAACTATGAGTACCAGAGCTGTTTGCAGAACATATTGAAAAATCTCATGGGTATTAACCAGTCTTACTCACTTTTGAAATGGGTCACTTTTTAGCAAGTGCCCCAGAAGTGAAAAGCTTTTTTCCTAGTATCAGTTCCATGAGTCATTCCATTTCCCCCCATATTGGTTAATATAATTTAATTTCCCTCTCTTCACCTGTCATAAGAGAATCTGGGAAAAAGGGTTGCTTTTCTCTGTACTTGCAAATTAATTGATGTAATTCGTTTGAGGTTTCCTTCTTTCATGGTGCTTTCTTAAAATTAGAACCAAATTAAATGTGTTCCTAGCCTTTGCAGAATACACTGATTAGAGCTGAATTATGCGCAGTTGTGATCTACACCGAAATTTGTGTGACACATCTCTCCTGGAGTGAAACTAAAATGGAATTTGAATCATCCCCTATTCCTCTCCAATGAATATAGTCCATTAACCATTAATCCAACAASTTGTGGTCAATATTTAGAACAGATGAATGAGTAGATTTAATGAATGATGCAGATATTAGAATAAAAGCCTCAAGTACTTACCTAATCTGTGTTAACTAAATGGTCCATGCCTCTTATAGGATAATTATTGGCAAGAACATCTTTATTTTTCCTTTTCTTAATAGTATTGCAGCAGTCTCTACAGTCCCCAGTTTCAATCAAGGCAGCATCCTTGATAAATACTGTAAGACCTTGACTGGGAAAATATGTGTGTTTAGTATGACTGCTGTGAGCATTTGCAGCGATTTACATGTCTGCTTATATGTGAACAGGTGGCAGGAGTATGTGCATTTTCAGAGGCTGAGGTGGCACTGCCTACTTTTGCAAGCCCACCACAGCAAGTCTGAGCCTTCTGGTCTCATGCAGGTGTCTGTGTACTGCCTCAGAAGCTGCAAGTAAGACTGAAAGGTGTCTGGTATGAAGTGTTATAGGACTGCTGCCTGTAAATGGAAAGGGTCAGCAGACAACTCTCATCCCACAGGAGGTCATGTGCAAGTTGCAAAACGGGAAATCCAATGACATCATCCCTACTGGTTTCTTTGAGCCCAGAATACTGTTGCAGGTGACCATACAACTCACTGTACATGTGAAAAAGCAGAATAATTATTTTCCCATCTTTTTCCCATTTTTTTTTCTTGTCTTATATTGTTGTATTCTATCTCCATCAGATTTTAGAAACACTTCATTCTTCATTTGAAAAGCCTGTATGAAAGAAATTAGGTATGTGTAGAAGAAAGAAAGAAAGAAAGAAAAATACAGAAGTTGTCTTCTGTCTGGATCCAACAGGAAACAGCTTCTCAAGTAGCTATCACAGTAAGATAACAGCATATCTGGGTTGCCTCTGTGATGATATAAAATAGTATCTACCCCACCTGACACCACTACAGAGACAGCCTCTAATCCCAGATGGCTAACATAAAAGCTCCATAACCTCGTGATACTCTTAAATGAAGGGTAGGTCATATATGGGTTGTGACTAGCAGGAACTGTAAGAATTGCTACTGTGAGAGAGGAAGTAATTGCAGAACCTTTGCTCTGTAAGGATACAGCCAGATTCTCCCACAATGCTTCATTTCTTCCCAACCCTTCCCAAACTGTGTTGGCTCTCTGATGATAGAAATGCAACAATTGAACTCCGAGAAAACTGGTATTGTCATGCTTTTATAGATTTATTTTCCCTCAAATGCTTACACAGATATATATTGGATTTTTGTTCGTCAAGCATGAGCCCTGTCAAATGTGTCTGTGCTCTTTTAACTTTGGAAATGACAGCTTTCTGATCAAAGAAAACATTCATTTTCTTTCCATCCTGAGGAATAATAGAGCACTGGTTCTCTTCCAAATAACACATCTCGTCTTGTTGCTTTGCTCTTTCCTTAAGACATATCATTTACCATAGCAAGCTTTTCAATTAGGGCCTGATCCAAAACTTTAACTACTGTTGGGGGAAAAAAAGCCCAACAAAACCAACATTGCCTTCAGGCTCTTTCAAGCAGTTTTATGTACAGTTATTCACACAGTGGTCACACTTGCGTGACAAAGCTTCATTGTAGGGACAATATATACAATACAGCATTTCCTTAGGATAKTAATAGTAATTTTGGATAGTAGGAAAGCTATCTTTTCTTCTCCTTTTTCTTCATGTCAGTTCTGGCGATCAACTGTAAAATGTGACAGTGATTAGACATGGCAGCTTTTTTCTGTACCAGTGTTTTGATGCACCAAAACTTTGTGGTTTTTCTCTGTCTCTCTTTTTTTTTTTTTTTTTTTTTTGATCTAAGACAAAGATTCATGGCATCTTTGGGAATTAGCCATGTGACCCACGTTTCTGACAGCTGCAGAGGGAATTTCTGTTCTCTTTTATGTCTGTCTTTTCAGCTTTTCCCACAATGTGATAACAGAAAGGACCTTTCTGACCATCACACTCTCGTGTTAACAGTGTGAGTGTAAAATGATAGTGGGAGACTTTAGTTTTCCACAGAATGTGCCAGCAGCACCCTAATGTGGGCACTTGTCCAACCAGTTGGTGACACCAAGTAGTCAAAGTGGAGTCTGTAAGCTTGAAGATGCCTCACTGCTGGCCAGCGGGGTGACGGTGTGAATACCCAGRGGGCGATCATAGCAAGTGTTGAAGGGGGAAAAGGGCAAGCAATCCCTCAGATGGAGGGGGGAAAGCCTCCCAAGAGGCACAGACACCAGCTTTTAAACAGGTTCCAGGAGCGCTGGATGCAGCCAGTGTGCTCAGGGTGTGCCTGAGCACAGCGCAGGGATCAAACTACTAACAACTCGTCTCCGGGTCTCATCCTTCCTGAGCAGCACATTAGCGGAAAGTTGGGCTTCCTGCCGGTCTCGCCTGCGATCCGGGAGTGGATCAGCCCGACGCCGCGATCCCTGGCTGAGCCTGTGCCTCGCAGCCGCTCGTCTGCGCATGAGTCGCTGCGGGAGGCTCCGCGGCTGGAGTATTTGAGGGGCTGGGCAGCGGGGGAAGATGCTCAGAGCCTGCGGAGGCCGTGCGCCCGGCGGAGCGGAGCCGCGGCGGGGCATGGAGGGGGCGCGGGGGGGGCGCACGGCGGCCTGAAGCCAGAGCGGGGCGGCCGTCGGGGCAGCGCCCGCTTCAGCACCGCGGACAGCGCACGGACAGCGCCGCGCCTCCGGCCCCGCTCCCCCGGCTCCCCCGGCTCCCCCGGCTCCGGTCCCCGGCCGCCCCGGACCCCTATCTCCCGCTCCGACTCTCGGGTGCCCCGCCGCCCCCCTATCTCCCGATCCGGCCGCTGCGTGCCCCGGAGCCCCCACCCTCGGCTCCGGCCCCGCTCCTCCCGGCCCCCGCTCCCCCGCTGCCTGACTCCGCTGTCAGAGAGCCCCGGCCCCGCTTTCCCCGGCGTCCTCTCTCCTCTTCCCCGCCGGCCGCCCAGCCCCGCTCCCCTCGCCCCTGTCTCTCCACCTTCGACTCCTCTTCCCTGCCCTGCCGGTCTCCCTGCGCCCCGCTGCCCCCGGCGCTGCCCCCCGGCCCCTGCCCCGCCGCCGGCACCATGCGCGGGCGGCCGCGTTGGGCGGCAGGCGAGGCTGCGGTGCCGGCGCGGGTGCCCCCTTCCTCCTGCCCTCGCCCGCTCCAGGCGACCCGCTGAGCGATGGACTTGGCAGGCGTGCTGCTGGCGCTGCTCCTCGTGCTGGTGCTGGTTGTCTCTCTGCTCTCCAACCTCCTGGTGCTGCTATGCTTCGTCTACAGTACGGAGATCCGCAAGCAGGTCGCCGGGGTTTTCCTGGTGAACTTATCCTTCTGCAACCTGCTCCTCACCGTCCTGAACATGCCTTTTACCCTGCTGGGCATCCTGAGGAACCAGCAACCCCTCGGGGGCTGCGTCTGCAAAGCGGTGGGTTTCCTGGAAACTTTCCTGACTTCCAACACAATGCTGAGCATGGCAGCGCTCAGCATCGACAAATGGATTGCCGTGGTGTTCCCCTTAAGCTATACCAGCAAGATGCGGTATAAGGACGCTGTGATACTGATGGGCTACTCGTGGCTCCACTCCCTCACGTTCCCCTTGGTATCCTTGTTTTACTCATGGGTAGATTACAACAGCGTTTATGCCTCTTGCACCTTACACCTGAAGGAAGAGACGGAGCGGAGAAGGTTTACAGTGTTCACCATTGTCTTTCACTCCACCAGTTTCATGCTGTCTCTGGTGATCTTGTGTTTCACCTATTTAAAGGTGTTGAAAGTTGCCCGATTCCACTGCAAGCGGATAGACATCATTACCATGCAGACTCTGGTTTTGCTGGTGGATATCCACCCCAGGTAATGCTTGCGCGTTCGGATTCACAGCCCGGGGTCACTCGCGGTAGTTACCCCGGGCGGAAAGGATATCCCGCCTCTCCAGCACCCCTTCCTGCCTGCCCCGGCGGCATGGCGAGCGCTTCTGCCTCTAGTTTCAGACGCTGCTTACAGCGCCAGAACGGTGGCTTGTGCGTTTGTAGCCTTCTCTGTTTAAATGCTAATCCGGCTCACCGGGCGTTTCCACTTGCCTGAGCTCCCTTTAAGCGGGAGCCACTGCTTTGTTGAGTGCGCTCGTCCCGAGGCTCTGCGGGGCCGGGGCTGCCGGTCTCTCCCTCGGGGGGCTGCCCTCTTTCCCTCGGGGGCTACCATTCTCCCGGACGGGGGCTGTCCTCCTCTCCCCGGGTGCCGCCTTCCCCTCCCCTTCCCTTCCCGGGCGCCGGGGCTCTCGGGCTGGGAGAGGGTCCTTCCCCTCTCCCTTGGGCTCACGTCTCAYCTCCTCCCTTCTTGCCTTAATCTCCTTACTGTTCTTTCCCCTTCGTAGTGTGAAGCAGCGCTGTCTGAACGAGCAGAAACGGAGGAGGCAGCGGGCTACCAAGAAAATCAGTATTTTTATAGGGTCGTTCGTGATCTGTTTTGGTCCTTACATTATCACCAGGTTAGTATCCCCTGTCAGGGTGGGGGACTTTGCGGCACCAGGATGTCCTGTGATGTGCAGGTGCTCGGGGGTCTTACGGCTAATTTTGGGGTGCCAGAGGCAAACGGACACCTGGGGCCGGTTTTGAGGGGCAGAGCACACACACACACATGCAAACACACCCTGACACGCCACTCCTGCCCGCACGCCCAGTCCTAGGGCGCAGCCCCGGCAGCCTCTGGCTCTCCTTCCCTCATTGCAGCCAGGTCTGGGCGCCTCTGCCAAGAGCAAGTGGCTTTTAGGACAAGTACCAGGAATTAATTACATGCCGGTGGGAGATAAAAGCAGTTTAAAAGACTTGCCACTCTTCCTTATTAGCACAACCCGAGCAATAGAGAGGAAAACAGACACACTTTCCTGATTAGCTTGTCTTTTTTTTTTTTTAAGGCATAAGGCCAAGCTTGCTGCTATTGGAAGCTAAGTTGATATAATTTAAATTTGTCCAGGCTGATAATTTGTCAGATAAGCTTTCTGTCTGGAAACATTAATGTCTGTAAATATATTGCTAATGGTGCAGCACAGACTTATGATGAGGTATAAAAGTTGTCTCTCAGGAGAACCAATAATCAGACTTTTAAAATGTATAGGAAACATCATGTTCCTCAACTGGACAGAATTATAGGCATCTGTCCTGGTGGTCTTCACCTTTTTAAGCATTCATGTGTCATTGTTGTTGTGTAGTCTTCATAAAATATATGATTATTATTCATAAATCTTGCATAAACCAGTGAGCTGGAAGTCAGTGTAACTATACTGAATTGCAGCACCCCAGGATCTGGCCTTTCATCTCTAAACTAAAATGGGCTACATCTTTCACAAGTGATTTTTCAAAATATTTCCCACTTCATAGTGTGTTCARGACAGCCTTGGAGAGTACTGACCTGTGTTGAGGAAGGTGTACTAGTCTGCAAAACCCCCTGGTGAGGGCTTCCTCAAGGTTACTACCAAGCTGCCAGTGTCTGCAGCCACACCAGCTCACAGAAATTGGCCAGTTTAGTGCTCTGATCTTACACAGTCACACACACGTAGGCCGTTTATGGTCGTTGTCACTGCCCTTTTCTCATATGAGTAGGGGATAGGTTAAAGCCAGTGCTCTAAACAGACAATGTTTTTTTACTTTTTAGAGTGACATTTATTTCAGTTCCCATTTACATGTAGAAAGGGATTCCTTCCTGATTGCCTGGATAACTATGTCTTTTTTTTCTGCAGTTGAAAGGATTATTACAAATATTAACATTACATCACAGAGTTAAAAGGTTAACTTATCACTGTTCAGTACATTTTGAGTCATTTTCTATTCACTTTTGCCATAATCAGGATGTAATTATGTTGAGCAAAGTGGATTTTGCCATCTTCTTTCTATCTGAACATTACCGAGCTCAGCAAATTCCAAACATGGCCACATTTTTCAGCGTGGAAGTATTTCTCATAAACTTGTAAAATAAAAGTTACTTCCTTCTTCAGACCTTGCATTTGGCAAATGTGAGATGCTTCACTTTGTATGTGTGACAAACTGGTACCTACTGAATCACTACAGAGAAGGCTGAGGGCTGGTTTATGGAAATGTGTGTCAAGGTACAGCTTCTGTCTCAGTCACAAGGACTGAGCTGTTTCAGTGACAGCAAAATGGGAAGTATTTGCAGAGGGCATCCTAAAAGGTGCTTTGTCCCAAAGACAAGACAGTGCCAGTGATGGAGGTAAGGCTGGAGGACTTCCTGCCGTGCCTGTTTCTCCATTCTTCCCTCATTCTGGTTTTTAGGGGRGTGGCACTGAAGCAATCTCTGAGGAGGCAATGTGAAAGACATCCTCCCTGTTTTCTTGCTCTTGGCCTGGTGACTCAGGTTGCGTTGTGAACTCAGTATTTGCTCCTCACTTCAGAAATTTGAATGAGATTAGGATCATTAGCAATATATTCATCTGTTCACTAAGAGCCGACAGATGAATTTCATCTCTTTTGTAACAGCACTGAAAACAAGAAAATTATACTAAAAGGCATTCAGATGTGTCTTTCTAAGTCTGACTTGTTTTGGCCAGACCCTTTATCATATTAAAATGTGTGCAATTTTTCTTCTGTTGGCTTCAGTGCAATTAAGTTTGGGTCCATAATGCATTAATGGGAACACATAGAAATACATCTATTTTCGTGACTGAAAGATACCTTACTCTTCTTATTTAGTGTCTTTATAAAAAYATCAAATGTGTAAATATCAATTGTATATTTCTTGTATTAGGATGATATGCAGGATGGGATAAACGTAAGCAATCATGTAGCAAGTGGCATTTATTGTACACTTATTTCTCACATTCTGTGTCTTCCTGTTCCATCTMTTTTGAATTCACTGGAAATTTTTCTGAGCAGCTTCAAACAGAAGTCATCTGGTTTTTCAAATGCACTTGCCAGAGGAATGATTTCACTTTTACTCATACAAGTAAGAAATTTTCCTGTCACTTGTTGCAATGTTCAGTCCTAGTGGTGGTAAGTCAGCTTTTCTACGAGGAGGGATTGGAAGAGCTTCAAAAGTCAACACYCTGCAGGTTGGGAGCTCTGCACTTTGGAAAGAGGACAGAAGGTTCTTCAAGCCTTGAGAAAGCTTCTGATCTTACATCTTCAAACAGTGATGTTTTAGAGTATAGAAAAGGGCTATTCTATCTCCCTGTACATTTCTTTTTCTTCTGGGATGAATAGAGCAAAGTAGCATAGTCTTGCTCCTGCAAAAGGTTTTACAAAAGGTATACAGAAAATAAAATCATCTCACCCTGTTCTTTCCACTTTCCTGAAGGGTTTGCCCACTGCAGATGAGCTGGGCGAGACATTTGCTGGAATAGYCTGTAGGATTGCTCTCACTTCTGTGGAAAAATTGTTTAACTTAGTTGCAGTTTCTCTCGCCATGATTAATACATCCCTCTCAGCTGAGGTGCTGAGGCCACTAATCATCCGTGAAGCACAGACCAGGAGACACAGGTCTGGAGGCAGCTGACTGGTCATATAATGATGATAAAAATGTTGTCTCCTTGTTTTCTTTGGCCAAACTTAGCGATCAGCTAAGTGCACACAAAAACTTTCACGGGTAAGTAGATGCAGATGTGATCCTAAGCACATTGTGGGATTGCAGGTGCCAGTCAAACCTTCCTGAGGTACTGCCAAGCTGTTCTTCATATGACAGTGGTCTGACATGAATCCTCTTTGCGTCCGTGTTAATTCCCCACAGTGGTGTAGTGAAGGTTCCCTGGTCTCTGTCTGAGGGGATGGATTCAGCGATCTAGACCAGGTTTCTGGTGTCATTTGAGATGCTGCATAGTATCCAAATCCTTAACCCAGGCTGGCAGATGTGCTGCAGGACCTAAAGCAGACCTTCCAGGAGCAGCAGGCTGATGCCAAAGGAGTTACATCCAAATGTCTCGAGTGTGACTAGACAGCCCTACTTAGGCAATTGAGTTCAGTGAGTGTGGGTGCCCCGAGTCACATTTGTCTATCTCAAGCTTGCCATGGGAGAGAGGTAGTCAATCATGTCACCAAAATTTTGACCACTTACCAGCACAACTCTCTAAATTCAGAAAGTGAGCAATAAACTGCTGCGCTTTCTTATCTCCAAAGCACAGAAGCATTACCATTGAAAACAGACTTTTTCCCTCTTTCCATAGATGGAATTGATTTTGTCTCCCAGTGGCCTTGCTAGGAAAGTTCTCTTTGCCTTTATTGAATGCAAGGAGAAAGTAAGTACAGGACCCTTCTGCTGCAGGGACAGTGTACTGTAAGAAAATAAGTATTACTTGAATGTTTCATGAAGCATGAGTTGAGCACTGGGCTCAGTGTGAATACAACACTCAAGTGTTTCCATTTCTCTTTAATGTTTAACAGGTTGATAGAGCTCCTTCCTTTTGTTACCATAAATTACTACTGGGGAATTATAAGCAAGTGCCTCACCTACAGTAAGGCTGCATCAGATCCATTTGTTTACTCACTTTTACGTCAACAGTACAAAAAAGTTCTGATCAACATCGTCAACAGGATACTGAAGCGGGACCTGTATCCGTCATCGGGGTACAACAGTTCTCTCGACACCGAAAACGATTACTGCTTGCACAGAACAAACTGACAACATGAAAGCATTCCCCTTCGAGGGAGACAGGTGCTTGCTGCTGCTGGAAAGCTGCCTTTTCCCTCTCATGCTGACAGTGGTGACAGTGTCTCCAGGGTGTGAAAGCTGCATTAATGCGACACATTTCATCGTGGACTTTCATGGAACGCCCTTCCCTGGTCTGCAGCCAAGCACAATTCGTGGCAAGGCCTTGTCCCYGAGTGAATAGAGTTGGCTTGAGGGGTTTTAAGAGAGCCCTTTGAGGCTCAAGAGAAGCTTAGACAGATTTTAATATTTGACATGTGATGACTTGGTATGTCTTGGAGCATTCCATATCAGACATGATATTCCAGTGTCTTCTGGGACCACAGGAATCCCCACATGGSAAGGAAAGGTTCAAAGTCCTCTGTGCTGCACATGTAACTTGGCAGCCCAGGATCTGCTGTTAGTTTTGAACATTAAAAATGAGTCTTTTAATGGATTGATTTATTGTATTGGTGCCTCAAGTGAGTCAGCACTTTGAATCTGAGATTGTTATTATTATTTATTAYTAGGCATAATGATTGTAACATAGCCTTTAGGAAGTGGTACATATATTTGATATGCCAGTATTCTATCAAGCATAACCAAAGTCCACATATCTGAGTTACTAATATTTAGCACTTCAGTGGTATGTGATTACAATAATTGCAGCAACAGTAACGAAGACATGTATGGAATTTAGTTAAATAGCACTGTAGTTCCATCACTGAGCTAGTAGTCCTATTCAAGCAAGCTTTTATTCAGAAAAAAAAAAATCAGTTAGACAGTAGAAGTGACAAATACCATTGTGTTTAAGATATATTACTTCAGAAGCTATCTGTTTTCGAAGAAAAGGCTAAAATATATTGATTCTTTTTAAGGGATATATACTGTGTAAAATATTTCATGCATTGGCTATATATGGTGGATTGTAATAATACTGTACAATCTTTTCTTTAATGATGATCAATTAATCTGGTGATTTTAACTGACAACAAGAGATGTGAGAGAKATCATAAGAGACCTGTGGCCGAATGCCCAGAAATATAAAGCTGCTTTGTTATTATATGTATTTTTCTCTTTTATTTCTTTTTAAATCTGAACGGGCTTTGGAAAAATGTGGGAATTATTTTTGAACAATATTCCTTTGATTATATAAGACATTTATTAAAATTAAAAAATTCTATGGCRTTCAATAAACTACTATTTTCTAATTGAGTACATAAGGGGAAAATTAAARCAATTCTAAAGTATATTTTAAGAAAAAGAAAGAAGACAGTAAAGAAGTCTTATTTTTTATGTAACAATGGACTTGACCCTATAAAGCATTGAGAAGGCTATTTCTGGTCAAACTAAGCATATAAGCATGTRATTAGGCACAAATATAATTTCCTTTGAAGCTAGAAGCTCTATTTCCATGCTGAAAATTAAGGACACACTTAACCACTTTGTAAAACAAGTGTTGAGGAGTCAGCACACTGGGAGGGTTTTTCCCACATCCACAGTGAGGAAGGARAGTGTCTTGTTCAATCCCACTGAAGTCAAGGAAAGATGATGCTGCGTAACAAATACAATGTTCTCTTACCTCCTGCTTTTGATCTCTGGAGCCTTTATGATGCTCTTTCTTTTTTTTTCCCCCATGCAAGTACCKTAGGCCTCTGTGCTTTGCATCTATAGTTCTGCCTGTGTTTAAACTGAATGTACTATAATGGTTTTGTCTTCTTAGTAAAGTATTTGTACTCTCTTCAATTTTGTGTAAATACAGTATTTCAGAAAAAAAAAAAAAAGTTGTCCGTAGAATCTTTTCAGTTTCACTTTCTTCCTSTCTGTCTCCCCATACCTCCCCCTCTGCCATGCCACTAGATAAACCTGATGTTTCAGTCTTTGATTTTAGCTGCAACATAAGAACCAGATAACTCCGTGGGGAGTGGGAGGGATGCTAAATTTTCAGTGATTTTTTAGTCAGTTTTGTGCCAAAAAGTTTTAATAGCCTACAGTAGCTATCCATGAATAAACATGACCTTAATGATACCTACAGTTGTTAGCTAACCCATGGTTTCCTAAACAAAATGGTCCRCACTTTGGGAAAGGAATATGTTACATATAGTGAAGTGTATTAAACTGTCACCTTCAAGACATACAAATGAAATAAAACTTTATTATTAGAGTAAATGGTAGAGGAGAAAAAAAACAACTTTAGAGCTTTTACAGTAATAAACTGCTAAAGCTAATAAACTATAAGCTCCATTTTAAAATATAAACCAGAACACAGTTAAAATGCTACCTCTGCTATGAAGTTAATTAAGGAAKCTTATTTATGCCAGTTGAGGATGTACACTTTACCATCCAACCTTACTAAGCATTGAACATTTCTGGAGGTACTCAAGTCTAGATGGAAAAAAAAAGAAAAATATTTGAACCTGCACTGGGTGTTGCAGAACATCTTTTGTATTTCATTTCCACAGAGAATTAGGAAGCCAAGGTCTACAGTGCTGCAGACCAGAAACTAAGGGAGGGCAAGAAGAGCTGTAGTGCTCTCAGCCCTCATTTGCAATGAGGTTTAACTGCCTTGTTTTGGCATTACTAAAAGACATCTCCCTCTGCTCAGTATACAGGTAAATTTTTCCTTTTCTTCTCACCACCCACTCCCCACCAGAGAAGGACTTGGTCTACTTTTCTAACCAAGTGGGAAACGTTCGGTGAGAGGTCTYGCTTTTATTCCTTTGGCTTCCTGATGTAGGCAAAACTCATTAGCTTGGTGCTTCATTCACCATGCCCTGAGTTATTCAGGGATAAGAGGAGGTAGCAGGCAACCACATTTTGCCCCCATTATTTCAGGATGCTGCAAAAGGTATCAAAGGATCTAGTGCTAATATATATTACATGATGGGAGCATTCACCAGAGGTTGTGGCTTCCTTCTTGCTGACATGTTGACGTTTTAGATAAAACAGGAGATACACAGTCCTGACAGTAGGGTTTAGTTYGGATCAGAAGATTTCCAACAAAGCTGAAGTGTGATATCCAAAACGGCCTCTTGCCACTGACACACTTGCCAACTTGAAGGTGGTGCTCTAGGACACTTCATCTGGATTTCCTGCCCAAGGGCCTGGAATGCCTTGCTAAGAGACAAGAGACTGGCAAATACTTGGCTGGTGTGTTGTGGAGGTGAAAATGCCACAGGGGTCAGCAGGAACTGCCTGAGACTGTGATTGCCTTAGCAGGAGGTGCTGTCACCCACCTGTGGCTTTTTAGGGAAAAGCATGGCAAACTGCTAAAAGAGTGTGCAAGAGAAGCATCACTTCTTCAGAGCAGTAGCACCCTTGGGCTGTGTTTTTTCAGATCTTTGTTGCAATTCAAATCCACRAAGTCTTTTCCTCTTCTCCAAAGCTGTATTTTGTCTGCAGAGGCTAGAGCTGAGAACTTCACCTTCCCTGGGTGATGTCCTCCACGTGTGGCCAGCAGGGTATAAACTTGCAGCACAACAAACCTTTAGTTAGCCCATGCAACTGAGGAGACATTAAGCTTTAATTCTTAACAAATATTCACCAAAATATTTCCAAACCTGATGGTTTGGATGTTTTCAGATGGGATCCAGGATGGTGTTTTGAATCTGCATTTTCAGAGGAAGAAAGTGAGTCTGTGTGCTTCATTTCCTAGGTGAGTACTCTGATATTCATTTATAACAAAAAGGGTCACCTCTTCCAAAAGAAAATAGAAATGCTTTTTTTTGTTTGTTTTCAGGTAAGCTCTGAGACTGACAGACTGAGTTTCTGAGACAATAAAGTCAAAGTATTGCTTAGACTACAGATTCCCAAAAGGTTTARGTATGAGCTGGCTCCCAGCCTGCTAAATCCTGACAGGATGGATGTGCTTCACTCCAAGTGCAAAAACAAAACTAGTTTTTTTGGATGAGAACTTTAGTGTCTCTGAGCTTAGATGGCAGCTGAGCACTGAGGACCTTGAATTCTGTGAATTTTCACTCCACACATTCCTTAGCCTCACTGAAGAGCAGGCATGTTATTCATCTGGGTAAATCAGCACCTAATAAACTTCTGCAAATAATCTGTGCAGCTCAGTGATTACTGAATACATATTTACCTTGTCTTAACATGAGTAATGCTGGTATTGAACTTAAATTKTAGAGCTAATTGTAATGTTAGGCTTATTATGTGGTTAAATATGTTTACAGTTGGAGTCTATGACCTCAAAAAGTCTATGACCTCTTTTCCAACTTAATGGTTTTATGATTCTATGTGAGAATCCAAGTTCCTTAATGAAAGTGCTTGTATACAACCAGAAAGTGATCATGCTCTTTACAACTGTGTGTTAAAATTTGAGCTCTTTGAGGAATTTAGCAGCATTGAGCCTTGTTGAGCAAAATTACCTGTAACAAGATATTCAAGCCCCTCTAGGTAAGATGCTTTTAAAAAAAAAAATCAACCCCAAAACACAAACTGAAAGGAACTATCTCYTGTGAGTAGGAAGGTTTGACTACCTCACCCAGGGGGCATATTTTCTGTTGTATTTGAGGTGCTTTTTTTCCCCCAAATAATTACATGCACTAGTGCACACAGAATGAACAAGCAACTGTGTGTCTCAAAAGCACATAGCATATTTCAGGATTGTGAAGAGCAAATGGCTTGTTCGGTCTGGTTCAGGAGGACACCTGGTTTGTGGGAGGTGTTAATTACACAAGTAAATTAGAGGTTCTGCTTTTTATTTTTGGAAAGTAGTCCAATTAATATTTAATGGCTCAGCTGGAGACACAGCAGAGATGACCTTAAGAAAGGTTGTAAATATATGAATATCTTTCAGTACCAGAAGCTTGRGGGAGCAAAATGTCACCTGCCATAGTATATGCAGCCAGCTCCTTCTCTGAGCTGGAGCTGCTCTTCCCTGTGGTTTACAAGTTGGAAACAGGCCAAATGACTGGTCCCATTTCTGCATATCCCTGGTTCTTCCTTTAATGTCAGATTTTCCTTGCCAGGACATGAGGGTGCATGATGCAAACTTGGTGCTTCTGCTCTTTTCTGTAAGTGAGCAATGCGTGAACCATGAGCTGCTCCCAGCCAGGCTTCTCACACATYCTCTATGCAAATGAAACATATTGTAAAGCAGGTATGTTAGATGGCATAGGGTCCATATGGTTAAAGGTATTTTTGAGTGTTGAGAACTACAGATCATTCCAGTCCRCTGACACCACTTTTTTACTAGATGCCTTAAAATATTATAAACCATAATAGAAGCATCTTCATTTCAGTGTCCAATCCATTATCAGAAGAGTGCAAGCTGTCGAGCAGTCCACTGTGGACAGTAAAGATGCCAAACAACCCCCAAAAACATTTCCTTTGAGACATAACCTAAGTTTCGTTGTGCACGTTTCATACATCTCACTGCATCCTGCTGTTTGCAGGATGTGTGTTTTGCTGTAATGTGAAGCAAACTATCCAGCATATCTTTAAGTTTCCAAGTTTCCTTTCCTATTCCAAATGGATTGAAATCTTGAAATACTTTCCAAGAAAACTCCTCATGCCTAACACTAGTTTTACTCAACTCAGTTTCCCAATTTGATTTTTTTTTCCCAACCAAAGGCTTAGAACTCACATTGCRCTTCAATAAAACCTGACCGTAAGTGGCAGACTCATTACCACATTCTTTTCACTTTTATAATTCCTGTCTTTACATATCCAACCACTCTGTTCTCTTTGCTTGCAGCTGTCAGCCCTGATGCACATTTCAGAATGTTTTCTGAAACCCAATAAATTGCTCAGTGCCCTTGCTCCATGGCATGGGACCAGAGATTAGGTTTGTGTGGTTTGTGCGTGTACCTCCATGGGAATATTTAAACATGTTTTAGGTCTTATATTTCATATTTGTCCTTTATCATGAGAAAACAAAATGGTGATATATGACCTTTGTTTTACAAAAGACTGCTGATCACTCCTTGCAGATGCATAGCTCAGACTGGCTTTCAGCTTGAAATAGGGCTTTTCAGCTAATCAAACCCTTATTGTTATCATTGCTAATGAAGCCTGCTTTAGGCATTTAAAATATCTTTTGGGCTTCTCACACAGTAGCCTGAATACTTCATTATCCTTTTATTCTTAATACCTTGCTGGAAGCCAGATAAGTACTAGAACTGCTATTCTCAGGAGACCTGAGGCACAGACAGACGGAAGACCACACAGYCAGGAAAGGATCAAATTGCATGTAACATGGTTTAGAGGATACCCAGGAGAGGAAGACAAATAATGTCATCCTGAATCTGTCTGTTGATCTTTTGCTCAAAGTTTCTCAGGCATTTAAAAATGTCYTCCTCATAATTGTTAGGCATACCTCGGAGTTGACAGTGAAGCTGAATATTTGGGAGAAAGATATTTAGGATACAAGAATAGGATGCTYCTCCTCTCATCCTGAGGAGCTTGCTGTGCCAGCACCAAGCAAAAAAAAGGAGTGACAGACACTCCTTACTCATAAAACACAGCCGCATGTGTTGAAGTCACAGTTTCCTTTTGCACTTTTTTAGATGGAGCTTCAGTGGTCTTCTCTGGGTGTGACAGCTCAGGCTGGAATCTCTCTTCTCCTTGGAGAATGCCACCTTGGCCAGGCTGAGAAGGTCATGTAAGACCAACTCAGTTGTCTACTCACTGAATTAATCATATTAAAGAAAAAAATAATTTGATTCTTGTATATCCTGGTGAACCACACTAACGGCACTGAATGGAAATGTAATCTAAGGTGTACATTTTTCTTCAAGTGACAACGAAGATATGAAGSAGACTGCAAGTGCAGATGGTGTGGCTATCCAGGAGCCTGCACTCCAGTCTTCAGGCAGTCGTTTACACCTCTGAGACCTTTTTCCCTGAGCTTTCTCACACCGCTGTGCACACTCCTGCTGTCCTCTCTCTGATGGATACCTGTGGCTTGCTGAGCATCTGCACTCACACCGGCCAACCGAATTTGGCACTTGTAAGCTCCTTTCTTCTAGACCCAGAGGAGCACTGTGGCAGTGGTTCTGAAAAGTAATTCAAACCCAGGATGTGTTCCTTCCTTCTTAAACCCCCWGTTTATTTTTATTATTCATAAGTTCCCTCCTACTCGATTATTTTCATCTCTGGCCTTAGAGCTGAACAGAGACATGAGCAGCATTTGCTCTGCGTCTCTGCCAGCCTGTCCTCCCTTTGCTACTGCTGGAAGCTCAGTCAATTCCCATGTTTCTTCCAAATTCAACACCTTGTGAAGTTTCTACCTGCCCTCTGGTTTCTCATGTCATCTGAAAGGCAGGCTATTCAGACCCTTCTTTCCTTGATGATAGCCCTTGGGCTATTGTGATGGTATTCTCACTTTTTCTTTTCTTTTTTTTTCTTTTTTTCCCCTGCGGTTTTGGTTTCCTGTGGTGTTTCTTTGTAGTCTTTAATCAGTTTTCCACTGACACCTTTTCAGTTTTTAATTTTGTGCAGCTGAGCAAGATTGCAAAATGCAAATTAAATAAACTAGGAAGAAAGCTGTGCCCCTTGCTTTTTTGTGCTCAACAAAGAAAGCAGGTAATGGAATCAAACCAAGAAACTTACTGAATTTACTTTGTCTCTTGGGATTACAGCCTACCAATTTTTGCAGTCAGTGGCACACAGAGAGCAATAATATGACTACTGTCACATTCTCACTTTGAGATAAAATTAACAGATATCCATTTATGGCTGAATCAAGGTATTCAGCATGAATTCCTCATAAAAAAAAAAAAAGTTTCTTACTGTTAGAGCTTCAATAAAACTTCCCACCTACTGTCCCAATAAGCATAAGGGAAGATTGAATGGAAGTGCAACCTTCCCCATGTGGGTGCGTAGTAGGTTTCTCTGGGCTCATCCTACAATGGCTAAATGTTTGTAATGGCCCTGGCATTTTGTAGCCTCTACATCCAATGCTGATGCTCTCAGGTTCAGCCTTTGAGTGTCAGCCACGTTTTGATTTTCAGTTGCACATGATATGAACTTGCAAAAAACCCAAGATAAATGGATCCCAGGACCTTTAGCCTTGTAATTTCCCCTACTGCCATGGCATTGACTTGATGAGTCTTGAGGGTGGCTGTTGCTTGGCCACTGGAAGCTGAAAAGGACCAACATAAGGTGGGGTRTGTAAATAGTTTGCTCTGACATCCTGGCTTCCTCACAGAGGAAARGTGGAGGTTGGACTTGCCTTCTGGTACACTGTAGTTTACTTCAAGGAGAAAGAAGGGATGATTCAMGCTCTAGCACAATAATCTGCAAGAAAATGGAGAAACTCAGGAATTTCTCTGAATATCTGTTTTCCAAGCTTGTCCTGCTTAGCAGTGGTTTAAAGGAAGGTCCTGACTAATAAAAATTTTGCAAGTAAAGTTAATCTTTTTGATGAGCTGCTAGTTCTTTTTTGTTCCCTAATGATAGTGAAAGATAACTCAGTGATATGAACAGTTGAGGGAAGTCAGAAAAATGCAAATTCCCRGTTTTCGCAGGGATCTCAATGTCACAGTAGCAGGTGCTAATAGTACRACTAGAATGACCAATGACAGCCTTGGAGCTGCTAAAGGTCTTGTCCTGAAGCCTTGTAGGCTGAAGAATTCTCTCCCATAGAGTTCAGTTTGATATGTGGAGGATAAGGCATTTCTCATACCTGTTCAAAATTTAGCAGTTCTGGATCAGCTCTTCAACCAGGGAAACATTATTATATCAATAGCACTAGATTACTTTACACTGGCAGAGGTTTTATTCCAGAATGCTGGCTTTTCAGAAAAGCAGGGAGGAGGATTTGACTAATTGATGGAGCTGTTCCCAGAGTTTAGCCCATGACTGGTATTGTTCCCACAGTTTAGCCTGTGGCTAGTAATTAAGACCTTATAGCTGTTCTTTTACTCTCTTCAGTTCCCTGTGCTTGTTCTCTTGACCCCTCATAACTGTATCTCGGCCTGTTCTATTCAACTTATTTTTTCAGACCCTTGAATATCAAATTAGTCATTATTTGGCCAAGAAAAAAACATATTCAGCAGCTCAAATTATTTCTCATGATGAGTCAATGCTTAAGCCCCCATCCTATTTGTTACCTCTCTGCAAATCCTTTCCAATGTGTTAATGCTTTTCCTGGAATGGAAACACTCATGCTTCTAATGTCACTGGTTGCTCAATAGCATGACTGAGGGGTGGCACATAGCAGTGCCTGCAGGACTCTGTAGCTCTTTGGCACAGGCCACAAGAGGCAGTCCTGAAACAGTGACACAGCACCACCACCCTGCCTTCCCCACACAGGATTTTGTGCAATCTACATTTGCAATAGAAACCCATATCTAGAAACTAAATGGGTTTCTTACGAATAAATTAGGGAGCCAGGATGCTGCATGTGCAACTGGTGTGAGTTATGCCCATGTAGATGTTGATAAAGCCTGGAGAAAAACAGTAAGGTCAGTTTGCTCTCTGCAGAGTATGCAGGCTGTTCAYGATGCCTCTGTGCTGCTGAAAATCCTGGCAGTGTTGGATCCTGCATACTCTCAAAGACAGCCTTCAAACTGGGCTCTCCAACTTCGCTATCTCTATCCAATACCCTTGGTGACTGGGCAGTTCAGCACACCTTTAATCTGAACATTATCAGTGGATCATGCCTAACACCACAGGCTAGAGATATTGTCTTCCAAGGACTGCCTGGKAAACATGTTTTGTATTTGGTGTTGTTTCCACTCATAAATACTTTGATACGCTGATAGATGCTTTGCAAATTCTTTGAATAAAAGAAGAAAATAAGACTGGAACTAAAATTCCTTATCTTTTAAATTATTCTCTATTTCTTTTTATAGGCTGTGCCACTCTAAAGAGTTGGAAYCTCGATATAGAAAACAAATATTAAGATACTTAACCATTATCATGGCGTAGATATTTAGTGTGGTGTAGATTCTCAGTATACTGTTTTGTAATTTTAAAGTGCTTAATTACCTTTAAAAACATTCTATTTTGACTGCTTTAACAGCATTTTTCTCCTGGTTTTAAGTCAGAAATGTGTCTCAGAAGTGTATTTCTGAAAGTGAAGTTAAAATCCTCAGAGC
This sequence comes from Amblyornis subalaris, assembly GCA_018881555.1. NCBI lineage: Eukaryota > Metazoa > Chordata > Aves > Passeriformes > Ptilonorhynchidae > Amblyornis > Amblyornis subalaris. Next base: position 5,219,227 of record JACAXG010000056.1, on the reverse strand, counting down.
TGTCATGCTAGCATCATCTGAAATGGCTACTGGTTCTTGCTACCTGAGCTGAACTCCCAGTTTTCTGGGGAGTGTCAGCCTTGCAGGGCCTTCTTTTTCTCTGGAAGGTGCCAAGGATCTGCTTTAAAAGCATCAGGGTCTCTTAAGTATTTCTACCATCAGGTATCTACAAACTAAAGCACTCCAAGTCACTTTTTAAAAATGCTTCCCAGCACCTCTGCGAATGTGCAAAGCAAGCCCTAGAGAACTTCTTTTGAATGTTTTGGCATTAATGTTCTGTGAGACAGAGAGAAGAGACGAAGTGAAATGAGTCTCAAAATAGGACTGTCAAGTTCTTTTCTGGTAGAACTTACATTAATTTTTAATACTCCATCTGTGATCAGAAGAAAAGAAAGACCTTTAGTTCTCAGCACAGATCTTTTTTGAGCACACATTTTTCCTTGTAGCTGTTATATATTCAGTTCTATGATTCACCAACTTATTTGTATTATTTTTCTTGCTTTATGGCAGTCAGGCAGAGTCACCTTTGAGCCTCATCTTGAACTAAAACTGCAAAATGCATCACCAGTAACCCCTCAGCAGTAATCCTGCTTTGCTGCTTTACATGTGGGAGTAATAAGAGGCAGCCTTTGAGAGGATAACAAGGTCCTTATGTCAGCTCTATCTTTTTAATGATTAAATTTAAATAATATTGTGTGCTTATAGCAGGATCTGGTGATCAGTGCATGTTATTTTGCACATGTTCTCCTAGATATAGAATCATATTTATTACTGTTGTCCCTTTGTGGTCTCATTCTACCATCTGGTGCCAGGTTCCCTTCCAGTCTTTTGTATCATTTGTGCCTTTGATCATGGCTGAATTTTAACTAGATATCGTTTTCTCCTGTCATCAAAAGAAACTTTCTGAGTGGCTTCATTTCTTACTGATTAACTCAAACAAGCACGGAGACCACATGAAGGGCAGGCTAAAAGAAAGGCACGTATTCAGCTGAATCTTCTGGGGATGGTAAGACCTTCTCCTGTTTTAATTKCATTCTTCTGCATTATGATAGGATCAGTTCAGTGAATCACCTGGAAGTGGTATAAGCAACTAATTTTGTGGGTCATTGACTTAGTTAATCTGTGACAAGTCAGAAGATGAACACAGAATTTAATTATCATTGACAGTACTTGTATTGAATTTAAATGATTTAAATATTTTTCAAGARCTGCATTTTTTAACATGTATTATATTTAACCAGGAAGGAAAGAAGTATCTGTGACTATAATATTAATAGTGGGGGAAATAAACCCACCCACTCATTGCTTGCTTTTGTTTTCAGCTTATAAGGAAAAACTGGGGGAAAGGAATCGGCAAAACATGTCAAAATTAAAAAAAAAGAAAAAAAGAAATAATTRAAGACCAGTTTTGAAGCCACTGCAGGAAATCTAATGCTTTGAGTATGGTGAGACTGGTTCACTCTGAGGAGGTTTACTGCTGTATTATTTTTTCTCCCTCAGTGTGCTGGTACAAATATGTACTTGATCAATAATGATCAAAAATAATTGGTAGAAGCTACAGGGAATTTTGAAGTATTTGAGACATTTAGACAGTTGCAGTCCATGACCCATTCCAGGTTAAACTTTTAGGGTACAGTGTAGGAAAAGAGGAAAACTTGTTGTTATGGCCTTTTCCGTTACAGTCTCCCCATCAAATTTCCAGCACTCAGTGTTTATGTGTGGCAGTTTCTAAAGTGAGTTTAATCCTGTGGGTCATAAGGGGAATAAATTGAAAGTTGAGATAAAAGGCGCTGCTGAAAAAACTCTCAGTGAGAAAGTTAAAAGCTCCCCAAGCGTAATGTAGATGGTCCCAGAAGGCACAGAGAGACATCCCAAAATATCTGCTTAAGTGCAGAGCTCAGAATAGTCTGTGTATCTTTAGAGTAAATTAGCTGTCTCTCTTATCCACATGCCTGTTAATTTGAATTAGAAATATTTGTTTGGAGAAAAAAATCTGTTTTCCTTTTTTAACTTAGCAGCTAGAAGCTGAAAGACAAGCCCTTGTGGGCCCTTTTCAGATCTCTGCTGTTACATGAAGCTCAATCAGTTCATAGGGAAATAAGGCCTTGCAAAGATAGGTAGAATAGGGTTGGGGTTTTTAAAATATTGCTATTGCTTTGCAGCAAGTTGCTGATTTACTCCCTGTCTGTCCTGASAGCAGCTCCTCTTCTCTGCCCTGTTTTGCAGAAGCTGAAAGAAGGACAAAAAAATAACAAGAAACAAAAACCACAGACTGGGGATTGGTTTCTGCTGTGCAAATGAAAATATCTCCTGGATTAATTTAAACTACTGTAAAGTCCTAAAACCACACTTGCTGACTTTGTACTGGAGCAGATGTGATGTGTTGCGAAACACTTTCTGCCAGCTTCGCTAGCACCTAGTAGGGGAGAGAACAACAAGCCATGAAGTAGCATTTTCATCTGGTCTCTGTTTGTCCTTCACAAAAGTTATCTAGACAGCACTGCTTCTGTTTATTGTTCAACCTCCTCTCAGCAGAGTCAAAGTAAAAAAGAACCAGGTAATGAAACCCTGTCTGAGTCTAATATATYTCTCTGCTAAATTTCTCTTACATTAGTAAGAATCATGAGAATGCAAGCAAGTTAAATGTACTGTATTTAATCCCACTCTGAGTACCTGCCAAGAACATAAACCATTTTTGGTATTYAGTCCTGTCTCAGGATTTCTGGATTGCTGCTGTACTGTGGACTGCAGGCTCACAGAAAGGTCAGATCAGGAAAAACATAGTCAGCAATAAGAGCTGGTGAAATTAACTTTATTGTAGTGATACAAATGATGAAACCCGAGTGATGTTGTTACATCTGCTTAATACTCTTGGATTCATTGGTTCATTTTTAAAATTCTTTTAGAACTGGGGTGAAAATATCATATTTAAGCCTAAGCTAGAACTTGCTGTCAACTCCCTGGGAAGACTAGAAGATTTACTAAAAYGCAGAAATGAGAATAGAGAGGTTGAGAAATCCCTGTATTCCCAACAATCTCTTCCCTAGCTGCTTTTAATGCTTTTAGGTTTGGCCATGCAGCTGTGCAATACCTGCTGGTAGTCCCATTTGATACAGTTTGTGTTAACACACAACAAAAATATGAGAAGGGCAAGTGATATACACAAAGTGCTAATAATGGGCTGAAAAACAGCCAAACAAGTTAGAAATGCTGGATGGCTGGAAATACTGTATGAATGGGGAGAGCAGTATCTGAACTGCTGTTCCTCTCAGAAAGGTGCAGGTCTACAGGGGAGCTCTGAGGTGAGAAACATGCCAGACCTTCACAGAGAGACACACTGTAAAGCCTGGGATCAGATCCCTTGGAAAGGAGGAAAAATAACAGGCAATCTAAGCTAAGTGAGTAAAACAACCCTTCCAGACCTTCTGTTCTCCGTGCCTTAGGGCATGCAAGCATGGAAACATCTATAGAYGGTGGAGACAAACTGATAAATTCACCTTTCTGCTAATTACCTGAATGTCATTCTTAGGCCTTCAACTATCCTACTTATGCTATAAATTTTTTCTGGTACCAAATAGATATCCTGATAGAATGTAAAAAGCTCGTGGAACCTGAGGAACAAAGAAGCTTGGAGCTTTCCAGCTGTTGATGGTTTTATTTAGTTGGTGCAGTGGAGCTTGTTAAGGATGTGATGTTTGTGAGTGTCAGGTCCAGGCAATCAGGACATGTGCAGGTTCAGACAGAAGTGACGCTGAGTCTCACAGTGGCAAGCACACATGCATGATGCCAGAAGAGCTGGTTTGCCACCAGCACTCACATGAGTGTAAGGACAGAGAGCCCAGTCCTGTTGGTCATTTATGATTGTTCAGGATTGAGGTTCACTGGTGAAAACACACACGCTCCACACTCTGGGCTCACAGGCATGCTCACATTCACAGATTCCTCAAACACCAGCCCAAGCTCTCAGGTCATATCTGCTCTCTGGGCCTTTACCCAGCCACTGATTCACACCTTGAGTCTTTTCAGATAAGTCCTCTCCTGCTTGTCTGTTAATCCAGACTGAAGTTTGCTAGCAAACTACACTTGCACACACATGGACACAGGATTATATTCCCTTGGGAAATATATACACATCCAGGTCTCGCCGGTGGCTGAAACACCTTGCGGTTTACACCTTGGTCTCTCAGGTTGCTGGCATTTTGACTTTTCAGCATGCACACCTAGGTCAGAGAGGGAGATTACATAGTGGGAGAAAAAAAAATGTTARTGATTTAATATGAAAATAGATGAGATTGCAGAGATCAGGCACAGGACTCAGTCAGAAGAGCGTACAGCCTGGCCTACCTGCATGCAGCCATTCCTTTTAATCACTTCCTCTCTGATTTTCCTGCTCTTGAGCTTCCCTGATCTACACTGGTCCTACCCCTTACTCCTTCCCCTGAGCAGGCCATCATAAGTTTTGCATGGTCTGAAGTCACTTCTAATATCCAATAATATTAAGGCTAATCATATTTTATGTTTCTAATCAGTGACAAAGTTCAGCCTGACCCTCCTCAAGGCTGTGCCCAAATTGTTGCTTTAATGGTCCATCAGGCACTGACCAACATGTCCTCATTCCTGTTAATGTCTCCTTTGTYGCTTGCTCGTTAATTTCTGAGCATCTGTGGGTTTAATTTATCACTTTCCTTGTAACCTCTTTATTCTGTTGTTCTGAATAGTCCTTACACTGCTTCCATTTGGTTCTGTTGAAGTTGATACAATGGCCCTAAGGCTGATTGAACTGGGGGGTGGGTGTGGAAATTGATGCATGGACAAGCTGCAAATAATATTAGATGGATGTGATAACCCTGAGAACACGAAATGATATAATGTGTGACACAATCTTTTAATTGAGGGAAATAGCAAATGCACATTCCCAAATGACACCAAATCAGTATTCCTAGCGGGATGAGACTTTGTCTCATTAGTATTTGAGACTAAGTATGAGGCGCAGTCTGAATGTGGAGTATCACAGTGCTAATAGTTCTGGTGAAAGCAGGTGACAGTGGTTTGCAAAGTGTTTTGGGGGATCCTGGAAAAGGACGCTTACATTTGCTGGTGTTGGAAAATACATGGTCCCTAACTATATGGCATCTAAACTGGGACGGGTGGCTGAAGTGCAGTGAAGGGGAGGAGACAAGGACGTAGTGCCTAGGCTGGAGGGTAGGAACTTGAGTGAGAAAACCCAGGCAGAAATCAAAAAGCATGCCAACAAAAAAAAGATGGAGAAGGGGAAAGCTGGCAGGACTACAGATAGTGCAGGATTAGTTCTGCAGCAGAGTTCACCTCCACAAGCATTGGGATGTATGGGAGAGGTCTCACCCCACCCTCAAGGGCTGCAGAAAACTACAATAAAGACACGAGCATTTCCAAGGGCTCAGGATTGGCTTCTGTTTGCAGATATAAACTCTGCTGCCTTTTTTACTGTAAAGAATTGAGCCACATCACTTTGGTTCATTCTGGGCAGTTTCTTTTTTCCCTGTAACACAAAATGCACAGCCCAGGCACACAGCAAGCCTGGGGCTTGGACACACCCTCAGCTGTAACTGAGCACATCAGGTACGAATGTGGCAGATTGGTATTCAGAGCAGCCAGCTGCGGGCTGCTGGGAAGCTGGGCAGAAGGTGAARTATTCCTGCCCTTGGAGGCCACACTTCCGGAGCTGTGTTGGTACTTTATTTTTTCTTTTTTTTGAGTCCAGCCATACTGCTGTGTGATCAGGACAACAAAATAAGGCAGGTAAGTAGTATTCTTTTCCTTGGGAGTTTGTTCTCTGAACTCTGATAGGCTTTGGTACTGTTTGCTCCCGGGGCACATGCTGCAGTATCCAGATCTAGAAGGAAATCCTGGAGACAAAAAGCCAACCTTCCTTGCAGAGCCTGGAAGCAGAGGACGTACTTGACTGCTGAGCTTCCCAATGCATCTCTTCCAAATAAGATGAGACATCAATTGCTTTTTGAGACACACACAGCTTTCTCCTGCCCTGTCAGCCTCTTTAGTGGTTTCCCTATGGGGGGTTTATCTGATTACATTATCATATAGCACCATAACTCCCTACCCATCTCTGATACTGATCAGCAGGAGCCAGCGTGCTCCGCCTGCAAGGACAGATTCTCTGCTCTCATGTGTAGCAGGTATCTGTCCTCAAAGGAACATGCACTGCCTGGAAAAACAGGATGCTTTGGTCTGTTTTGGTCTAGATCTTTGAAGAAAAATTCCTTTTTTTTTATTGTGATATGGGATGTTTTTTGATGTGTAGGTAAGAAATTAGGAGTTTGCATCTTACTTAAGTCAAGCTTCTCCACCATACCTGTTGCATAGAAATAAAAGCATTCAATGCATATTTCTCTAAAAAAAATGAAAAAACCCGCCCAAACCAAACAAATAAGAAAATAAAAAAATCAATTTATGATCAACTTAATATAGATTTACCCTTCAGTTAAAGCTTACAATGTTGTTCTGGAGTCTTATCTACAGTTTTTGTGAAGTTATTCTGTCTTAAGAATAAACAGAAAATACTGGCATCCCTCCAAGTTTGCTTTTGTAAATGGGATCTTAAGTAAAATGCCCAGGAGGAACATACAGAGGGGGATCCTGGTGTCTGTTCTGTGGGTTCCCATTCTCACTGTGCCGGAGGGGATGCAGCTCGGAGTGCCTTTACTGCCGCGTTATGTTTTCAACTTGCAGTGAAGTGTGTGATGAAATACCACTGTTTGGGAGGAAAGTTGCTTTCAATTGTTTGCTTTTCTCCGTCTCTTTTCCCTCTGCTCTTTCCAGGCAGCTCTCTTGGCTTCAGGGAGACACTCTTTGATGAATGTCCCTCGTCCCTTAGGAAAACTGCTGTGTGAAGAGCCAAGGGGCTGAGGAGCAGCCGGGCACAACCCTGCAGGGACCCCCCTTTGCTCAAAGTGTTTATGAAATTGTAAACCAGGCTGCAAGAGGGAGACGGTCTGGAGGCAGAGGGGAGGGGGAGCTCATTCCTCCTCCCTCTCTGTCTCAAAGCCTTTTGCTTTCCAAGCTCAAATGCAGCTGAAATCTGACGCCTGGGCTGCACACACTGTGAGACGTGGGCATGCCCTTGCAGTGCACTGATTTCCTCTGCAGCTCGGAGAGCCAGAGCCGCGCTCAGGCTCCAGGCGAGGAGTCACTCCACCGGGCAGTGAGTGCCACATCACTGTGCTGCCTGCTCTAGGGGCTCCAGCATGGTCCTGAGGCTCCTGCTCCTCCTCGGTGGGCTGCTTAGGGCCACCAAGCCAGCACCCCGCTGTGAAACCGGCCAGGAGACCTTAGGTAAGGCTAATCACCCCAAAAGTCCTCTTTCTTCACTTCTTCCTTCTCCTGGAGATGAGAAAACAGTTTCAGCTTCGAGGACAGGGAGACAGGAGCTGTCACGCTCCCCTAGAGCTGAGGGGATCAGCTCTTTGGAAATCTGAATTCTGCTAGTGGTGGAACTGGGGTTGTGCTTGGGAAACGTGGATGGGAAGGCAGGAGGTGTGTGGCTCTGCAACAGGAAAACAAGGCTGTAATGTAAGGGGACGTCGTGATTCCTCATCACTGTCTTTAAGGCTGTCTATAGATGTGTGTTTCTGTCCATCTATGGAGTTCCCAGTCGATGGGACCCCCCTCACTGATATGCGGAATGTAGAAGGTTCGCCTCATCTCTGGCCTTGCCTTCTAGGAATGTGGTAGTCAGATTGCAAGAAGGTGAACTTTTGACCTTCTGTATGCTTTTCTGCTTAGGAAAAAAAAGCTTTTCCTTACATTTAGCTTTAGGTCATTTATTTCAAGTCCAAAGTATGAGATTTATTAGGATCTGACAGCTGTAGGGTGTGTTTTAGCTTGCTATAAGCAATATGGAATTTGTATGAGTTGATTGGCTGGAAAAGCAGATTTACCCTTTAGAATAAAGGTTATATAGGAACATGCTGCTAAATTAATTGAAAGTTTTTGATTCAGTAACCAGTTGACTAATAAAAAATATTAACAGTGCCTTTTAAAAGTACATGGTGTTTTTTATCAAGTGTGCTTAATTAAAATTTCATTTATGTGGGGACAGTGGAGGCATGAATTTCAGTGTAGTGACAAGTTCTATTCCAGGAAAASTATTTTCGGAGAGTTTAAACTTAAAATTACTCAGAAAAAATATTTATTTTATGGGATTACAGGAAGAGATAAGTTAACCTGAAACTGACCTTAATGCTACCCAAAGAAATTCAACTATATTTCAGTGCTTAAATATAAGCCATAGACTGTCACTGGCATTGGGCTGTAACACAGTACAGTCCATCTGCCATGTACTGCATATAATTTGAGAGTGCTGTTCCCACGGACATCAAAGTGAGGTCTACCACAGCCTAAAGGGATTTTATTTTTGGGTAAAGCTGCACAAAGGGAAGTGTTGTGGACTATTTACAGCCAATTACAGGAAGAGGCTGTGTGGTTTTCAGCACGACCTTTCTCTGTGAGGTATGATTCTGCCTCCTGTTCCAGCTGATCAAACTCTTGCCATGGGATATTAATCCTATCAACCACAAACATATGGATCATCGAGGGGTAACTCTGAGAGTGTTCTGTGTGTGTTGGCAACTGTGCTGCCTTTAGGGGAGGGCTTGCAGACAGGCAGCTGAATATGCTGCTAGAGGGATGGCTGGAGGCAGGGAGGGGGAGCTGTCAGCCTCACAGCGATGTGTGCCACGTGAGTAAGGGGCACACTTCACACGGGAGGGCTGCTGGGTCAGGCAGTAATGTAGCAGCTTGGACGCTGAGACACCTGCCAGGTTTCTCAAGGGTATTTCTTTTCTAAAGGGGGCACAAGGTCATGTCAGGCCACAGGAAGAGAAAGGGACCTGCGCTGATGCACATGTTCACAGAAGGACCTTGCAGAGGTCTCCTCTCAGCATTCAGGACAGCAGGCTATATCTTCAGCTGTAGCAGTGGGAGTTTCTCCCCAGTTTTGGGATCCCTTGTGTAGATCTTGRTGCATCTCAGTGGTCAGACCTGCAAGAGGAGACCAGCCTGGAGCTCCTCTTGCAGGAGAGAACAGCAGGAACTGATGCCACTGTCTGACTCCCAGCAAGGATGGAGCTGCTTTCTGCAGGCTGCCTGGTCTTGGTGATATTTGTTCTGCAGTGACTCATTTTGCCTTTTTTCTTTTTTTTTTTTTTTTTTTTAAGAAGAAGCCAAAATGAAACATGGTTTACAATACCAAGATCCTTTGAAAATGTTTTGTGCTTTTCTGTTTGGAAAAATAAGGAAATGATTACTGTCATCCAGTTCCACAATATGACACGTGCATCATACACTGTGTGGGGAGCTTTTTGTGCAGCAGCTGGGAGCCATGGCACTGAGAGAGGGCAGATCCCTTCTCCCTAGCTGTGTCCTGTATCCCTGGGGAGTCAGTAAGCTACTGTCTCCCTCAGTGATAAGACACTACATGGTCCCTTTGCAAGGCAGGACTTTCAGATCCTGATGAGTTTAACTGGCCTTTTAGCCTGTAGTTTGGGTGAGAAAAGTACAGCTTAGCATGTCTCCCCTGAGAGCTGGCCAGCCTTTGGCAGAGAGAGCTAATAGGCAGGTTTCTGTTTTATCCAAGCTGTGCATCTCCGCTGCTGATTGATGTAGCCCAGTGGTAATTAGCTAAATGAAGTACTTTATAACGACTAACAAAAAAACTAAAACCCCCTAGAGGCAGGCTGAAGTCAAATGCTTTGAAAAAGGTGACTTTCCTTGCAGCTCAGGCCAATTCTACCATTGTGAGGCCACCGGGGTCGGGCTAAGGCTGCATAATAGAATCATRGAATGTTTTGGGTTGGAAGGGACCTTACAGGCCATCTCGTTCCGACCCCYCTGCCATGGACAGGGACACCTCCCACTACACCAGGTTGCTCCAAGCCCCACCCAGGGTGGCCCAGAACCCTTCCAGGGATGGGGCATAACAGCGTTAAAACCTTTAACAGCAGCGATGCTACCAGCAATGAAGCCTTTCCTTTCCTGAGCGCTYGTATTCGGGGAGCGCTTTTTTGGGGAATTCCGGGCCAGAGGTACACCGGTGCTCCGGTGGGGATGCGAACTCCCGGGGCTTGCAGGGTGCGCGGGGAGGGGCGCCCGAGCGGCTCCGGCCATCGGCTATCGCCCACCGGCCACCGGCTATCGGCCACTGCCTCCCCCGGCCGGGGCCGCGCCGCCGTCTGTGGTGCCACCGTGTGGCTCCTCGGCTCGCACACGCGGCTGGACAGGGTAAACCCCGCTGCAGGGATGCCCGAGCCGTGTGCCACCCTCCCGATCCCTGCCCGAGCCTTTGGAGGGTGGTTCGGGCACATGGCACAGCGTGTTAGATGACAGAACCATGGAATTGTTACGGTTGGAAAAGACCGCTAAGATCTTGGGAGTTCAACCATTAACCCAGCACCGTGTTCAGCACTAAACCATGTCCCTAAGCAGCACATCTACATGTCTTTTAAATCCCTCCAGGGATGGTGACTCAAACTCTTCTCTGGGCAGCCTCTTCCGATGCTTGACAACCATTCTGTGAAGAAATCTTTCCTAATATCCAACCTAAACCTCCTCTAACACAACTTGAGGCGATTTCCTTTTGTCCTTTTACTTGTTACCTGGCAGAAGAGACCGATCCCCACCTCACTGCAACCCCCTTTCAAGTCGTTGTAGAGAAATATAAGGTYCCCTCTGAACTTCATGTTATCCAGGCAGGAGTCCAGAGGACTGGAGCTTTTAACCTGAAGCTGTGGAGGGAGAATAGCTGRAGTGCTGCTCCTGGGATTGTCCTGGTTGGCACACCTGTCAATTTTGGGTCTCCTTGTCTTCCAAGCACCTTGGTGTTTTCATAATTTTGGCTTTCTCCTGAGACAGACATTGCCCCATCCTGAGGACCTCTGACCTTAGCCACTGGAGATGGGAGGGAGTGGGGAGGTACAAGGAAGAGAGAGGAGGAGTGAAAACCCACCAGGGTAGGAGTCAGGGGGCTCTTACAATATTTATTCTGGAGCCCAGAAGAGAATCTGTGACACTGGCTCCTCTCTGAGCTGTTGAGTAGGACTGATCGTGTTCTGGAGAGTCAGACTGACAGAAAAAGTGTTGTTCCCATATACACGTTAGACCTTTCTCCTCTCCTATGCTGTTCCCAGTTCCACAGCGTGCCATGGTTTTTGCTAAGTGAAAGGGAAAAAAGGAAAAGCTATTTCCTTCCATGACCTTCACACTGGCCCCAGCTTCACAGGACCTGAGCAAATTTGTTCACCTGCTGTGGATGTTTCTCACGCTGGTTTCCTGGCGAAACCCATGTCTGTGCACACACAGAGGCACAGCCGCTCCAGCTGCTGCTGCTCCTGTGTGTGTGATGGCACGGAGTGACCTGGCAGTGGGCTGGGGTCTGCTCTCTGCCCCAGTGGGGTTGTSCCTCATCCTGCTGTGGCTGGCACAGGCAGGTGCTGACACGGAGCATGGCCACAGGACCACGTTGCCACGTGTGGGAAAGCCCAAGCTGCAGGAATCTCGCCTGCTGGACCCGAGATGGATGTGTCCAAGTCTTGTCAAAACAAAAAAATGCAGAACCAGCATCTACATCGTGCTCACTCACAAGATGAGAAATTCCAGCTCTTATGAAGCYGGTTGTCATCACTGAATCATGTGAGCTCTGCTGGATTCCCGCCCCTGGCTCAGGATTTCTACACGATTGTTTTAGTAACACTGACCTTCAGCTACATTTAACATGGGAAATGGGATTGGAAACTGACACTTATGTGGGGAAAGTAAGTTTGTATTGAAAAATATAATATACAGGTATATCCTTTTACTGCTAAATGGTTTTTGCGTGGTTTTAATCTGAAGGCAAAGTTTTCTTCAGAATACTTGTTCAGACTTCTTTAAAGTGTGGGGGTGTGAATACACAGAGGTCAAAACTTRAACAAAACCCTAAGGCACAGCAGGTTTTTAGCAAGACTTAGTAACACTAATGGTTGATCCCCTGTAACATTTCTAGACGTTACCTCACACAGTCAATGTTTGAGGGTGCAGGCTGGCTGATAGCTACCACGGTCCCCTTTGGGCTGCTGGTGCCGTGTRAGAGCCATCCCCTTCTCAAGCCTGGACCACATGTTGGGTAAATGTCACAGGCATCCTTGCTTGAYGTAGAGCTGAGCGTGGAGGTGCCATACAAAAGTCACCTATCATGCTGTAAGCACAGTGTTTGAGTGTTTGGTGGGCCATGTCCTGGTCTCTTTTGCTGGGCTCTGAGCCTATCGTCACAAAGTAAAGCTGTGAAGAAACCACCCATCCAGATTACCAGGTTAATAAGTGTTTTCATCCTTCTCCGGGCAACCTGACAAAAAATTTGATTGTTTAGATGATAATTGTAGAGGTTTCCTGGCCTGTTCCACCTTCTCAACACAACTGTTGTTCTAACACCATCATTCCCCAGATCTGAGCTGATTTCTCCTTCCTTCACTGACCTGACACTGAGAGATGATCTCCATATGTCTCCAGATCCTTCTGGAGRATCCTCCTGCACAGGAAGTGCTTGTTCAGCAGCAGCCCAGCCACACATGCAGCTCAGTGAGCCTTCAGCCAATTTGGCAACTGCTGGCCCAGTTTCTTGTCATAATCTTTGTTGAATTTTGTTTTTCCAATGGGTACTTTTTTCCTTGCAACCTAGAAAATATCTCAACTGAGGCCAGAAAAGGGCATTTAGTATATTTTCTTTAGAGTATTATGTTTATATTTAGGATTTTCAGCTCCTGAAGGACTCCTTCAAGCGGCACTTACCAGCCAGAGACACAGCTGGAGTGACACCAGAGTCACTTGAGGCACCAAGGGAGATGGTGGGGACAGAGAGGCAGACAGGAATACTCTTCATCAATTCTTTTAGGCACCTACAACTGCAGACCTGTTTGAGTTGCATCTGAACAACTAGACAAAAGGGAGGACTACTGGCCCCCACTAAGGCTGTCTTTGTGCCCTTGCCRTGTGATGGGTCTTGGTGTGCATCTGCACAGATTTTGACCTGTGGTCTGCAGGTTGTGATCTTACATCATCCATGAAAAAGCTTCAGCTCCTTCTCACTGGCCCCAGAACAGTCCTGAGAGAGAAACAGYCCAGAAAGAGCTGACTGCAGTGTCATTGCTGTGGGCACACCTTCAGTAATTCAATAAAAATGGGTGTTTAGCTGAATGCCAGGCAGCAGGCGGGTTAGAAAGAAGGGTGACTGGTAATGAACACTGGCTTGCATCTTCCTGCTGTGATCTTGCTCTGCAGAGTGAAGGCAGATGAGGCATTAATCTCTTTCAGGAGCTTTCAGGCTTCTCCATGTGAGACAGCAGGGTTAAATGAGGGCTGCACATCGCTCCTGGGCTCTGCTTCTGCCTGTTGCAAACACATCTCTCCCTCAGGCTGTTACTGCAGTTGCTGGAAGATTAATAACAGGTATTCAGCCCTCTGCTCACAGAAGCTTTGATGTATCCAGAAAACGGAGTTAACCACGTGGCTGCTTTTTGCAAGCATTCCTCTCTCCTCCAGTTTTCCTGGAATTCCTGCTCTGTGGCTGGGGATCTTCTTCCCTTCTGCTGCTGCCTTAGGTGTGTAGCTACCTTCTCTTCGGGGCTTTCTGCTCAACTGTTCTCCCCCTGTCCGCACTACTCAGCTCTCTGATTACTCTGCCACCACTCCCCTCACACCTCCACTCCCCCCACACCCTCCTCCTGACGGTTCTGATCCATTTTAGTGTTATATAATGGATCTTGTCCTGCCCTTGTCCTCGTGCCGTAGCTAGGAGCCATTTGCAGGTGCTGTTCCAATGTTTTGCAAAATGGTACAGCTCAGCAGGGTTTGTCTCTTACTACTGATATTAAGTTTTCTGTCTTTAGTGTTACAAGGCAGAATATCACTGATAGACTGACTCGATGAACCACACAGAACAGCCAGGAGAGTAATACTAATGTGATAAGGAACTGAAATGTTTTGTTTGGAAAAGCAGAGATTTTTACTATAAACAGACTAAAATGAATACATATGTCTTCTAGTTTAAAAAAAAAAAGCATTGTAAGAAGCCCAGAAAGCTGGTAGGGAGTGTGCTGGTCAGTACAGATCAAAATAGATGAGATAATTTATATTGTAAAGACCAGCACACCCCCGACCAACCTGCCTCACTGAATGATTTAAATATTTTAGATTTAAGACTGGCCCTTGRGCTTATTCCACATCATCAATCACACCAATCTCCTGTTGGCTTTGCTCTTGAAAAGGCAACTGGCCAGCCCATGGTACTGGAAGTAGCTGTTGAGCTCTGTTGTCTGGGTTAGGGTTAATCACAGCAGATTGCTTCCTTCGGTGCTGAATCATCAAGGGGAAAAAATGTAAGCTTGGCAGTAAAATATGTATGTGCTGCATTGTAGATTTTCAAGCTTGCCTTGCAAATTAAAACCAGAAGCGTATTTTATAGAGAGAGCTCAGAAAGCTTGAAATGGCTTTTCTCCTCTTCAATAAGTTATTTTATCCATAATCTTAAATAGAAGCTGTGCTACTGAAAGGACTTTTGTAGCTCTGGTGAAAGAGCTAGAGTACAAAAATAAACATAAAAAATTGAAAAGGCTGTTCTGGGTCAGGAAGAAAAAGGTCTCTCTGTACCAACCTGTCGGTGGATGAGACTTTGAGAGGAGGTGACACTGTCTTCCTTAGAGCCCAGGGAAGCCTCTGCACAAAAAAATGGAAGAGGTTTAGGCTCTTTCAAGCACAGAAGAAGCAGCGACTGAAGCCTGCCAAGCGAACTGGGAGACCTGAGAAACTGTCTGTATATCATTGCCTGTCATTTCTCTTATGAAAATGAGGAAGGGAGTGGCTGAACTCTTCTGGCATTGCCAGAGCTCAGAGAGCAGGAGCTGTCATGGGTGGGGATGGGGATTTTCTAGTGATTTCTGTGTGCAGAGACCCAGGCCCATGGGTGCAAAGCTGCAGGAACAGAGCATACAGCTGCAGCCTGGGAGCTGGCCTTGGAGAGTTTCCTGCTGCTGGCTCCCCAGGCAGGCAGGCTCTGGCCCAGCTACGTGCATCCACACTTATTTATATAAGCACACATTCTGGAGAATTATCTTTGGCCCTCGCAGAGCTGCACCCTCCAAAACATATGTAAGCATTGGCATCAGGAAACACTGGGAAAATCAAAACACCACATCAGCACAAATACACATTTAAGACTGGCTATAAAGCAAAGTTTGGTATAAACCAGACCTTTTCTCTCTTGCTTTTATGTATGTTGACTCTCAATAACTTGAAATCTCAAGCTGTTTCACTCCTGGGTTTTTATAAGACAGCTGTGGCTGATGTAGGGGTCATATGGCAGCTTGCATGATGGGGAGAGGTGGTGCACTTTGGGGAACACTGGCCTCCTACAGCAGAAGGAGTTGCACAGATATCTCTAGTTATGAGAGACAGAGAGAAAACAGCATGGTATGCTGCAAAAGTATGAGGCTTAGATCTAATTTTAGACTTAAATCTGGGTTTATATTTAGATCCAGGTTTAGGACCCAGCAGCAAAGAGCCTCTTTTGTTAATCAATGACTGAATCTTGATACCATTGAGTTTATAGGGACATCCTGGGTCCCAAGTAGTGGAAAAACTTTATAATATTCTGCTGGTTGTTGCAGAATCACCCCTGCTTATCGCATACTGAGATGAATAACTTCAATTGCCATGGAAAAGATTTATATGGATTTGGGCTCCTCATCTAGAAAATAGATTTATCCTCTTTGGTCAGCATCTTTGTTAATGAGTAATAGCCACGTTGCTTAAGAGATTTCCTCTCCCCATAGAGATATGGTAAAAATATCAAAGTGTAGAAGACAGGTAGCAGACAGTCTGAAAGCAGAGCTGTCTGTCCCTCTCCTGTGCTAACATCTCCTCCTGCTCACAAAAGGAGCCAGTCCTGCGGTAAACGCAGGGACAGCATCTGACTTAGCGGAATTTCACGTCTCTTCCATCAGCTATCCATTGCCTCCCAATGCCTCTGCTTCTGGCCAGCTGGGCAGAGAGAAGCATCTGATAAACGCAGCAAGTCTGCTGCTGCTCGGAGAGCTGGAGCAGGGCAAAGGAGCAGCACCATGTCCAGACCTCGCCTGCTGCATTTTCCCTTCAGTTTCCTCTGCTTGTTCCAGTGTTTTGCCAGAACACCTTTTTGCTCCAGCTGAATAAGCAGAATTCTGAGATGTCATTGAGAACAAGCCTGTGCCACAAATTAAACTGACTGATGGCTGTAGCACTCCTGCACAGCAAAAGCGGTCAGGGAAATTGTGAGTGCCTCAGTTTTGTTATTTGATCATTGCATGTCAGAGAGATAAACGAAAAGGACATTTGTAGCTTGGTCCCGGAGCCAGCAGAGGGGAAAATGCCTCCTACCTTTGAGGAAATGTGAGCAGTTGTAGAAAGACCATTCATACTCCCCAAATGCCCCATGAAGAACTGTGCTCAGCACACGACTCTCTAGTCTAAAATAATAGCTACAATACATTCATTTTCTGCTCAAGAGAGAAAAAGAAAGGTGTCAAATATTTCTCATCCACCCCTCAAGGTAATGGAGGGGGATTCATTGCTAATGATCCTGGTGATAAACACGGATAGTATCACACTGTTTGTTGAGACGTGGCTGAACTTAAGCCAGTCCCCTTCACACCACATTTTCCCCTCTGTAAGGAACATTTGGCTGGCTCCAGATTTGTGTCCAAGACCTCTCAAATGTGGGTGTGATGGTGTTAGTGTATAAGACTATCCAGATTCAGGAGGTAGTGACATGCAATTTTATCAGCAGGATTAATTGCTGGAGCTCTTACTAACAAGAGATTACTCCTCTCTCTTTCCCAGCCAGCATTGTACAAAATGCTATTCCTTGATTATCCCCAGATGCAACACTATGTGCAGTATCTGGCTGGGATGAAGCTTTTTTGGAAATGCCTTGACCTTAATAACTGACTCACAGAGGGGATTGTGTGAGCTAGGGGAAACACTGAAATCCTACAATGGAAGGCACTGTTGATGAACCAGTTATTATTTAATGCAATTATCATAATGTACCAAGCCAGGAAAGGAGTCTGTATGGATATCATTTTTTCTAGCTTGCTGCTTAACGGAACTTGTTGGTTTTGGAGATGGGCTGTTTCTGCTAGTTCTGATGCCTCATTTATTTTATGAGGTAATCTGGCTCAATTACAATTCATAGTATAGACCCAGACTGATTTCCAATTAAATGACCCCCTCCAAGATGAAATCCCGGGGTTAATTTGGTTCTCATTACAATGACTTTATTTTGGCTAAAGAATGATCAACTCATTAGCAACACATATGCAGATGATTACATTTAAACAAATATGCCAGGAGTAGAGTTTAAACTCTCTTTAGCAGGAAAAAAAGAAAACATAATGAATTTGGTCTTGTGAGGACAAATGCTCGATTTACTGAGGAGGAAGCTGTCCCCCCAGTGAGAGCTAGAAGAAATAGCAGCAGAACAGATCCCAAATACATCATAAGGAAAGTGACTCTGTTGGTGTATAAAAAGCTTGCACATAGGGGTTTAGCTTCTATGAGGCACGGGTGAAACCAACTCCAATGTCTTGATAGCAATATTTTTCTTTAGTTGCCAGTATTGGAGAAGGACGATACCAAATCATTGGCTACAGGAGGAAAAGAGGAATCTCCAGGGTCATCAAATCATGTTCCTTCAGAATCAAGAAATCATCATTTATTTGACCTAGTAAACAGAAAGCAGAGGAGATCTGAGTGCTCTTTGCAAACACGGGGTGAAAGAATGCACCAGGGAATGTAGAGAGCTATTTAAGCTAAAGGACGATGCTGGCACAAAAACACATAGATATAAACTGGCCGCAAATACTTTTAAACAGGAAATTAAAAGGCAATTTCTAGCCATTAGAAGAGTGATCTTTTGGAAAAGCTTTCCTGTGAGAGTAGTTGGGGAGGGAAATAATTAGTTTTGAGATGTTATTAACAGTATGGTAAAATGCAATTGCTAGAGATATGATGAAGTAGGATGAGGAAGAAATAAAGTCCCCTCATATCTACCAAAGGCTGAATTGCTTTACAAGGAAGGCATGCACAGCATTATGTGGGACAAATAGATTTTTCAGAGGAGATCAATAAGACACCTTGATATGTACAGAAGGACTCATATGGACTTTTAGACTAAACCAGATTAAAAAAGGCCTAGGTTTTGATTAGTGAAATTTCCTAGGCACGTAACTGTGTGTGGATCAGGCTGAATGAGGTTTCTCATGCCAGRGACTGGTGTGAGACCACGGATCAGAGGGGCTTGTGTGCCTGGGGTGCAGCAGCTGGAGGGACCAGAGTGTGTGTGCCTCGTGTGTATGTTTGTCAGTGTGTGCAAGTGCTAGCAAACACCAAGCTGGACTGGCAGTAGACAAGACAAAGTACTTGGGAGCTGGGTGTTTGAGGGACTGTGTTCCTGGGCTAGATGCTGAAGAGACCAGAAGATCCCCTAGTTGGATACTTGAGGGATCAGGAGGTCCAAATCAGCTATTGGGAAGACAATAGTGTCTGGGGCTTGGCAAGCAGAGACCAGCTCGTGTGCGCCATCACATGAGACAGCTCTCAGAGCAGTGTATCCAGGGGCCAGCCACTGGCGTTCCAGTGTGTCTGTGCTGAGCTGCTCGAGGGATCCACCTGTACTTCTTTTCCATCAATGCTCTTTCACCCTTTTCAGCCAGAAAGGGGAATTGGATGATGCTTTGGTGCTGGTTGTGTTTGCTCGTACTGTGTTTTCTCCTTGTATATAGGGAAGTGGTCACAGCATCAGATCTGAGAGAGTTCAAGAAGCATCTGGACAATACTCTTGGACACATGATGTGACTCTTGGGGCTGTCTTGTACAGGGCCAGGAGCTGGACTCGATGATCCCTTCCAATTCAGCTTGTTCTGTGATTCTGCAGTATGTGCCTGCTGGGAATATGTGCTTGTCCCTGTTATGGCTGGACCTCAGGACACAGAGCTGCAGCAGCCTCTGTGGGAATACCAGATCAGACAATTCCTAACACAAGGGAGGTACTATGTATACCCACCCAGTAGTGATTTTTCTTTTCCTCTTTATTTACAGGTCAATGCCAAGCTATACAGAAAGGTATGAAGTGTCTTTCCTCGCTGTTCTTGGAGAATCTCAAAGCGTTAAGTATTTCTTCATGATTTCCTGACAAGTATTCTCATGATGGTGCTATAGTGGGTTTTGTTACAAGAGAAATCTGCTTTTTCACTCAATGAAGTATTTTGCTGCTGTGACAACGGTATTTGTTACCAACCAGAGCCATTACCAAGAGAAGGAGGCTCAAATGTAGACCCATTACTGTAATAGCCAGTAATTTTATGAAGAGGTGTCTTTCTATTACTCCTTTTCACCTCTGAGTGGGTTGAAGGTATTACCAACAGTTATCCTTCCTAAGACCTCCTAACCTGATTTCTTAAAATGTGTTGGGTTTATGAGAATATTAATGTAATCACATTTATGGATCTTCTTGCCTGTGAGTTAAGCCACAGAATGACTTTTTATCTCTCTGGGCAATTTCAATCAAACTTCAGAGGGTCTGCAGTTTCAGGGGTATTAAACTCTACAAATTTTGTGGGGCCAAGAAGAGAAGAGAGATAACTTAGTGGTATGTTCCCCACTAAAGAAAAATACTATATGATCTCACTCCTCCTCAGAGAATCCATAGGAAAAGGCAAGGTCAAGGAAGAGAGAGTGATATTACAAGTACACTTTTAGCCAGGAATTTTGAATTTTTCCCACCAGAAAATTCACACTTCTCTCTTAGAAATTCTCTGATGTTTGATAAGCTCAAATTGTATCTCCAGACCAACCATGCTTCTTGTCATCTTTCTATAAGTAGTTTCAGACATGAAATTCAATTTTCAAACTGTTTCCAACCTGAGAACTACAGAAATAAGTTCATTAGAGATGATATTTGTTATGTTGTCTTTGAACAATTCAGAATGTCAGTGAAGCAAGCTATTTTTCCTGTGTTCATGTCCTTTTCACAGCAAAATGCGTGGATATTGCCTTAAGTTCTTGTACTGATGTTGCCTATACTCAAATGGTGTATCCCAATTTTCTGGATCAGAAGTCTAGAGAAGTGATTGAGTACAGCTCCGAGTACCTCCTCATCAGCGTGCTGCACAACCTGCTCCAGGGGGAATGCAACCCCGACCTGAGGCTGCTGGGCTGCTCTGTGCTGGCCCCACAGTGTGAAAAGGACAAAGTCATAAAGCCCTGCAGGCATGTCTGTGAAAACCTCAAAAAGAATTGCCTTCCTGCCTTTGATGCAATAGACATGGCTTGGCCCTACTTTCTAGACTGCGACCGCTTTTTYGCCGGGGAGGAAGAGGGGTGCTTTGACCCACTGGCAAAGCTGAGAGGTGAGGAAGGATGCTCTGCTGGCACCTCTTGTCTGCATGGGGAGGGTCTCATCTCACTCAGCTTGACATATCTATGGCAAAAAACCTCTTCACTTGTCATCTCAGCTTCTTGTCTTAATAGACGCCTATAGGGTGTCATTAATTTTGATCCACCCATTTTAAACACTTAATTAAACTCTGCTCAAGAAATATCTATTTCTCTCCCTCATTTACTGAGCATCAAGACAGGCAGCTCAGAGCAAGATGTTTGGATGCATTTAGAGAAGCCCTGTCCTGTGTGATAGCTGTCTATATATTTGAAATATTTCATTTAAAAATGGAAACTTTAATGCACTCATAAATTCATAATTGCTTGACAGACTTAACAGCTCATTAAAATATTCTCATTAATGATTGTCACAGATTCTTTTTTGGATGAAGGAGATCCAGATAGCTGAAGACAGATGAATCTCATAAAAACCTAAGTTTGATTCACCAAGTTCAGAGGGAAAAATCTGTACAATTTGTTCCTAAAACGAGCTAGCATGCCAAAGGCCAAATTATAACTGGAGGTTGCACAAAATATTTGGCAGTGTGGGTATGCATTAGTAGGATTTTGCAAACAAAACATGCCACAATAAACAGTGTAGGATGTACTACATACATTTAAGGTTTTGATTCCAGTTTTATTTTCTATAATTCTTCTACTTATAAAGATATTTTGCAAAAAAGTGCAGGCTTTCATACAGTCCTGTGAGCACTATGGTTTTAAGCACTGTGTTACTATTTGTCATTGCAGGAGAAGTAGCTGTTGAGGAAGATTTGCCTTCAGACTTGCCAGCAACTTTTATTCAGTTCAAACACCATTCATATTCCCAAATGGTGAGCACATTGAAGAAGACTGCTTCTAAGTGCTCCCACATTGCAACAACTTACAGCATAGGGCGCAGCTTTGAAGGGAAGGATCTTTTTGTGATTGAGTTTTCAACCAAGCCTGGACACCATGAACTGCGTGAGTTATACCAGTGTTAATCAGGTTGCTCAAGGGGAGACCAGATTTTCCAAGTGAAAACAGGTCTTTTATGGGATATCACTTAAACTGCAAAAAGCATTGATTCCCTTGTGTTCCTGAATTACTGTGATAGTTGAAGATGCACTGTAGCAATTGCGACCCAGCAGCAATTTCTCAGTTATGACCTCTGTGTATGACCAGGGTTGTCATTCCTCGTTCCTTGTTATGACCATGTACTCGTTTGCAGTGATATATGGCTGTTATTTGTTTGTGCCCAATGTACAAAGAAGTTGGGATATTTTTCTGGTATTGACTTGCTCTCCCAGTTATCTACCACTTCCTCGGTCTCCTTTAATTTGTGGCTGTACCATCAACACCCTCCTCCACTTCCTATAAGTAATGCTTCTCCATAGTCTAAACATGGTCCTTCACATCCTAAAATACACATGCCTTCTGAAAAGGCCTCTGGTACACAAGGACATCGACATCAAAAATGGACAATCCAGCATGAAAAACAATCCTCCTGAGCACAGATTCAGGTCAGTGCAATCCCTGTCAGTGTAACAGGTGGATGATACCAGGAATTAATGTTATGATAACACCTGAATACATGCTATTATACTATATATAGGTGCTAATATATATATATTAGGATATGAGTCCTCACTAATTTCCTGCAGAGGGGAACAGTGCAGATCTCTATTTTGTAGTTTCATCACAGAGACAGCAAGAGCCAGATTTTCAAATGTTTTAAATTCTTCAAAATGCAGATAATTTTCTAGGGGATTATTAGGTATTATTTTCCTGTTACCAGCTCCCAGCCCAAACGTCATACCTGACTAAATAAGGTTGAGTTGGTACGGCCATTGCTGAGAGCCTCAGGTTGCTTCTCATCAGAAGAGCTCCAGCGTCAACACAGCCTCAGCAGTGTGGCAGAACTGGACTACATCTGACTTAATACTTCATTGAGATTGTGGCCTCGGGTCAGGCTGCTGTGTCCTCTGTGTGCTGTGCTGCAGGGGAAGCAGAGAGGACAGCAAAGGCTGGTAGCTTTGTTTACTCTCAGCCATGCTGCCTTGTGTGGTGGGGGGGAATTTCGAGGTGCCTTTAAACTTAATCAGGTTCCAGTAGATGTCATTAACAGAGCAAAGATGTACATTACATTTTCCCGGCCTATCATCCTTCCTCTCTTTTTTAAAGAAAAGAAGTTGCAGGTATGTTTTTAAGCTTATACTCCATTTGCCTGGAAAACACAAAGCCTATGAATCAGGCTTTTGAATGAAAACTGTGATATGGCATGATAAAAGATGGTAGTTTTAACACATTTCCTTCTAAATCTGTAGCTTCATGCTGCTCAGGACAGCATAAAAGGAGGTGGAAATAGCTCCAGAGCTGGAAATTTTGCCAGCCTGTGCAAGTGGCATAATAGCTCTGTGACAGACCCCCCCCAGTGTCTAGTGCTCAAGGTTGGCCAGGATCAAAGGCAAAGATGAAGGGATAGACAGGAAAGGGTGTCTCCAAAATGCACCTATTTTCTACTTTCCATTAGTGTCTAAGGAAGGATGGAAATTGAGAGAATGACTAGAGGGAATTGTGGAGTTATGTGTTTCTAATAGGCTTATTTAGCCTGAAAGCCACTTTGTATGCACGACCCAACTTCTGTTCCAAATAAAAGGGTAATACATTACACATCTGCAGGTCATTTCTGGGATCTGTGACAAAATAAGGCATTGAAGCTGCCCAAGGTAAGTGAGAGTGCTATGGTTGTATTTTGTTCCCTCCAGCCACGGCTTGATGGTTTTGTTTTCAGCATCCTTTTTTCACAATTAATTATGAGTCTAGAAAAAGCTCAGGGCAGTGATTGCCTTTTATGGTTTGGAATCCTGATAGTTTGGACTTAACTTTATTTCACACTATTTAAACTGTTGCTGAACTGATGTGTAATGGAGGGAAGTTCACCTGGAACTGCTGTGCTATTTACAGGAATGTGTGCATGAAATTAGTGTAAATAAAACTTTGACTCATCAGTGAGCTACTTTGGTTAGTCTGATTTTGGAAGCCACCCAGGTATAATCAAATTAAAGCATCTCATTACTTCATATTCCACAGTCAAGCCAGAATTTAAGTACATTGGCAACATGCACGGAAATGAAGTTGTGGGGAAGGAACTGCTGATATACCTCGCACAGTATCTGTGTTCAGAGTATCTTCTCGGGAACCCTCGCGTCCAGACCTTGATTAATAACACCAGAATTCATCTCCTGCCTTCACTCAACCCTGATGGGTATGAACTGGCTGCAGAAGAGGTAAAAGTTTTATCATAGGAAGATGTTCAGGCCTTCATGTTTCTAGAATTCACTATGGGAAAGGACAAACTGGGAGGGGAGTGTCACATAAAGGAGAGAACATTCATAACCAGCAGCCAGAATCTCAGGTGGGTTTGGTGGTGCTTTGCTTTCCAAAGATGATGTGAACAGAATTAAGAGGAAATCAGAGCCATATTTGTAATTTCTCTGCCTGCATGTGATGGTGTTGGAATGACTGTATTACTTTTCCACACACTTTGCACTCTGTGCAATTAGTTCTAGAACAAAATGCCTACTGACTCACTGTAATGACTTACATTGTTTTATAAGGAAGTACAGTTTAATACCATGCAACAGATGTTCCCCCTCTTTTAGAAGTGCAGGTGTCATGAAATGTGAATATTTTCTGTACTGTCACAGTTTCATAATGGATGGCAGTTTTCAGAGATCAACTCATGTCTGAAGGAGACCTGTGAAAACAAAGATTCTTTTGTATGTTACCTGAAATTCTTCTTTTCCCCTCACTGTTTCCTCTACCACCATTAGCATGAAACTAGACCCTTCTTTCTCTGTATTGCTCATGTGGTGAGCTCTGCCAGTTGTATGAATCTGTGAACTCTGCCTGATCCTGTCTTGGGGCATCAGATGTATTTGCTTTTTCTCCTCCTCTAACCCACTCTGCATGCTGCTCAGTGCTGAGCAAGAAGCTGCTGTGTTCCTCTCATGAGTCACATCACTGGTGAGTGAAACGCTTCCTGAATGCTAGTTAGTGCATTAATATTCATGGAGACAAAATGTGATTAATTAATAAGGGTGGGTTTTTAACAGTATAGACATTTTCGATCTRCTTCTTATAAAACTTCCCTTTGATTAAAATGGCAGTTCAAACAGTTTCCACAAAGTGCTGTTCTGAGCCAGGAGTTTATTCTGGGGTTGGCTTCTGTGTTACAAAACAGGGGGCTGGTTACAATGGATGGGTCATCGGACGACAGACAGCTCAGAACTTGGACCTGAACAGAAATTTCCCAGATTTGACATCAGAGGCTTACAGAAGAGCTGGGATACGTGGGGCCCGTCTGGACCACATCCCCATTCCACAGTCCTACTGGTGGGGTAAGGTATGAATTACACATTTTATAAACCATATATACTACAGAGCAGGTCAGGAATTAAGAGACTGAAATTGCTTGGTCTGAAGCTATTTGCRTGTAATTAGATTTTATAAGTAGGACTGAACTGGACAGGCTCAGAATTGGCATGAAAATCATGATGTAGGTCTGGCCAAAGAGGCAGGTGTCACAAATAATTTGGAAAATTTGTGGGTAATTTGAACTTTGCTGTTTTAGATTAAGAATAATGACTGTTATGAGGGGGTCACAAGTGTGTAATGACTCATCATTAGTGCTTTAAACTATGGTGCATGTTAAAGACTTTATGGATTTGGTTGTTGGTAAGCTCTGCACAGGTTTGATGCGCTAGGAGTTTCTGCCTGGAAAAACGTACAAAGGCTGCATGTAAAGTTGTGTGGTGTCAGCTTCCATAAAAAGAAGATGTTTAAATGACTGTAACCAGATAGAGCAGTGGAAAAAGCCTGTCATGCTGCAGTGGTGCTGGAAGGGGAAGTTGGTGGTGCAGGGTGGGAGCCGGATGGATGCAGCACTACAGGGCCTCACAGTCATCATCACTAAACTCTGTGTAATGTTATGTCCAGGAGTGCAAAGCTCAGTCCTACCTGTGTGGCTGGCAACACTAGCAACTCAGTGGAACTCAGGTGCCCTTGACAGAAGGATCACAGGAAGCTAAATCAGTAGTTCTGATATTGGGAGCTCTGCTTTTATTCTGCTTTTAAACTCATTTTATTCTAATTACATTTTTATTGCTGGCACAAAGCTTCAAACAGGTGGGGAACAGGATTGCTTCAGCAGCCAGTGTGTTAGCAGCAGATTTGAGAGACTATACTTCAGGTTCCTACTCCGCTGCAGGTGGTCTTGTATAAAGCCAAAATCCCAAAGGCATTCCTGATGCTGCCCCAGTGTTTTGGTACCCTATTTCAAGGTAGTGAAATCTGGATAAGAGCAYGTCGCTTCCTCAGGATAGTGTGCATATGAAGGTGCAAGGCTGTGAGAGGCTCAGTACTGTATTAGACCACTACTTTCTGACATAACTAAGCTCAAGTAGTTTATTTTATGGATGTAATCACACAGATCCCAACTCGTGGCACTGAATTTCTACATGACTGTAAGGTCAAAAGCTTAGAAGTTTTCAGCTTTTGACTGAATAATAACAGATAACAGCTCAGAAATGCAAGTAGAGTGCAGAGCTTCAGATGGGAAAGGGTTGAGAGCTGTGGAGGAGAGCCTGAGGCCGAATGAAAATAGCTGGGGAAAAAAAAAAAAAAAGGATTTTAGGAGAAAGGTCAGAGAGATTTTCATTGACCGCTGTGGTGAGTTGTCCCTAGTTGGATGGCAGGTGCCCACCAAAGCCACTCTATCACTCCCCTCCTCAGCTGGACAGGGGACAGAAAATACAACTAAAAGCTTGTGGGTCGAGATAAACACAGGGAGAGATCATTCAGCAATTACCATCRGAAGCAAAACAGAATAGACTACGGGAAATTAGTTACATTTATTCTATTTATTATGAATCAAATCACAGCAGAGTAATGAGAAATCTTAAAAAACTTTTCCCCCACCTCTGCCTTCTTACTAGGCTTAATTTTGCACCTGAGTTCTGTACCTCCTTCTACTCCTCAGTGGTGCAAGGGGACTGAGAATGGAGGCTGTGGTCAGTTCATCACACATTATCTCCGGTGCTCCTTCCACCTCAGGGGGAAGGCTCCTCAAACTCTTCCCCTGCTCCAGCATGAGAAAGAAAGGATGGAGATCTCCCTCCAGAGATGTGCTCAGTCTCTCTCTATGTTCAGTGGTGCAAGCAACACTGAAGAAGGACAAACATGTCTTTGACCCCCTTTTTGCCAGTGCCCGGTGCAAATCGGCAGCTTGTCTCCCACTGTGCAGCCTGGATTTCCTGGCTCTAACCTCCTCCCTCTCTGAGTACTGCTTCTGCCCTGGTCCTTCTGCTGATCTGTGAAATGGTCACTGGCAGGCAGCCACTTGCAGAAGTCATTTTTACAGCCATGTATTTGCTTTCTTAGGCACTGTGTAACATTGCAGCAGTTTATAGAGGGATGGGTGCAGACAGCCTGACATTTCTCTCACAGCTCTGCCCCAGCTCTGCCCCAGCTGCAGCGTGCTGGTCACCCTGTCTGTCACCACAGGCAAGGGACCAGGGAGCCTCGGCACACAACCACCCCCTGACTGAGCTCTGCCTCAGTGGGTGCAGGCCTGGGGTTACAAATACAGAATTTCTCCTGCAAACCTTTTTTGGTTTCAAAGAAGAGATAAGGTGGCCACCCAAGGATTCATTCCCCAGGGCACCAAAACTTAGGGAACTTCCAGGTGCTCTCCTGACCCCAAAGTTGGTCCTGACCTAAACAACACCCAAAGAATCTCCAAATCCATATGCTTTGCAGAACAAATGAGGGAGCCAATTTGCCTGTGGCCTTGGTGGCACCACRAAATCTCCTTGCTGGCGCCAGTCTCCTATGGTTCACACACCTGGCAGCAAGTGGTCTCACAGCCTTGCGTCTCCTCTGCTGGTGGTATCACAGGACAGCCAAACCAGCTCTCCCATAATGAGCCTCAGTTTTGCCAGGCAGATGAACCCATGGCTCTTACAGTAGTGCTTTGTGCATGCAGGAACATTAGGTTGAATGTTTCAACCCCAGCCTCTCAGCTTTCGTTTACTTAATAGTGTTTGTTACCTGCCTTATTAAAGTAATTATCTGAGCATTGCGGGGCATTGTATAAAGACCAGAAAACAGAAAGCAAGCTCTCAGCCATTCCCCTAAGCTCAGGAGAGCTCCTGCTCCCTAACAGCCTTGCTTTGCAGAGTGTTTTGTTCACCACCATTATGAATGATTGTAATAAGTGGTATGAGGGCTCAGACAGAGAGACTTCGGGCTTCATTTGAAATAAAGTCTGTTCAGTTGGCTTGATTCAAACAGAATCTGGAAGTCTATGCCAGTGGAGGCTGGCATAGTCTTTAGGAAAATTAGTCTGGCTGCGTTTAAAATGGAAAAAAGAAATCTTTGAAAGCCATGGAGACAGTGACTAATTGCAGTATAATCAGCAGAAATGAGATTCAGGTTTAAAAAGGGTAGTGGCCCTTCTCTGTACTTATGCAGAAATAATTTAGCTGTTTTCTAATTGTGCTCTGAGTTGTTCTTGTGAGATGGATACTTTAAAATTGATCTCATCTAACTTAAAAGCAAAAGCCCTCATGAAAAAAAAATGAAACCCCACAAAACCCACATTAAAGGAAAAGTCAAAGGCCAGAGTGACATAGATAACATCTGCTATAATCCAGTGGAGCTGAACCAGGATGTGCATATTTCAAAGCCTTAGTCATTTATGTCACTGAAATGTTATTAGGATAAAAATAGTGACACTGAAACTCCTGATTTTCCACAATGTTCACTTTAATAAGGCCCTGGCTCTGTGAGACAGCACTGTCTTGGGGCTTATACAGGTGTCTCCTTAGCAAGTTGGCTGATCAGGACGAAGGACTGAAATTAGGAGCTCTCAAATAAAACTGTGCATTTTGCTCTTGCCCACTGAATTGCAGAAGCAACTTAAAAACCTTATCAAGGCCCAAGGCTGCTCTCTGAAAGCAGGGCTGATGCTGTGTCAGGCATGGCCTCTCTGGCTGGGCAGCAGGAGCTGGGGCAGCGGCAGCAGGAGCTGGGGCAGCTGCAGCAGGGCAGGGAGCTGATGGGATTTTGGCAGCATCCTCCTTGGGAGTGCTGATGCTATGGGCTTGGAGAGCGTGAGCTTGGTGCCAGGTGCTCAGCCACCCCATGAATTCCCAAACAGGGATCCTTACATCCCCTTGCAAGCCCCCTGGGGTCTTCCGCTCTTCAGAAGAGATGGGCTCAAAGGGTTCGGGTGGGAGTGGCTGGTTCAATTCCAAACACCAATGGGATAAAGACCATGATCAGATCATCCCAGGACAGTGTACAAAGGCCAGAAAAACAAATACTTTAGTGCAGATAGCATTCTTTGGACACTGCCAGGTTCCTTGGTGGGAAGCCTGGGGGCTGTTTTCTTCTCTCACCTCTGTGTTGTGTTAGAGGGTGTGTGGAACTGCAAGAAGTGCAGAGCATTTGTCCTTTCTTTTTGGAGTGGCCTTTATCTGATTTTTAAGAAATTTTTTCATGTCATGCCTTTCCTGGAAACTCTGTGTTTAATCTTTCCAATTATGTAAAAACCCCTTGATTAGGTTTCTGGTGTGCAAAGTGTGATCTGTGTGTTCCTGAGTTTATCAGACTTTACCTGTTACATCCCATTTTTTAAGTTGCCTCTGGAAAACGCCAAAATTGAAAGGGTTGTGACACAGAGATTCAGAGGCTACAATTAAGTTGACAGATAGAATGAACCTGGCCTGCCTCTCCTGAGTGGCACTGGTTTGTGTTCATATCCTAATCACAAACTACTGATTTAATGAGTCACCTTACAGCAGTAGGAATACTCAGGTTCCTATTTCTTCCTAAGTACAAGGCACAGCCTTTCACACTTACAGGGGCCAGAGACTCAGTTGGTTCGGCTCGACAGCTACTGAAGGGCATTTTCAGGGAACTTGAAAAATAGAAGGACTCAGTTAATAACTATGGCATCTGAAGGGAGGTAGTCTCTTGCTTAGGTCAGGAATGGGCAGAGTGATAGCATCTTAAATCATTCCAGGTAAAGCTATATTTAGATATGGCTTTTTCCTTTGCTTTCTGCCTCATTGCTAGAGCTATAATACATCCATGGTGCACTTTTGCTTCACAGTGTTTTTCTCTGCTGTACACCTGGGTTTGTGCTTAGCCACTGCATCCCCAAAGCTGTGGTCTACCAATAGCAGATTAGGGCTTGATCCAAAGAAAACAGGAATTACTATTATTACAACATTAATGTATAGGTCTTTGGGGTTTTTATTTGGTTAGTTTGGTTGGGTTTTCTTGTTTGTTTTGGATGTTTTTTCCTGCACGTTGTTAGCCATTAGGCACTCTGGAGCCCTGGCTGGCTGGTTTTCTGACAGCTGGTGGAATCAGAGCAAAGGGTGATGAGCAGTGTAAGCAGCCCTAAATAGATGCTGGACTGAGTTCATCGTAGCAGATCTTTCTCATTTTTCTGAAACCTGCATAGCTGCACTTATGCGGAGTCCAGATGAGCAGCCTCTGCCCTCCCCAGCTTTTCCCCGGTAACTTTGCCCAGCTGCAAGGAAAAGAACCTCGGCTCTCCAGGGGCACCGGCGTGAGTCTGGGCTTGCAGGGACCGGCCACCAGATGACACTGTTATCCCTAAGAATGAGCTAACACCGGAGCAGGTCCCTGAAGTCACTCCTCAGAAACGGGTAAAGGAGCCCCCTGCATGTCGGGTGCCTGAGCTTCACAGTGTTTATTGTGAGAGCACCTGGAGTCCGGTGCTCTCGCCCTTGGCCGCTGTTTGACAGGGACTGTCAAAAAACCCCAAATTTGGCGACTTATCTGCTTCAATGCACTGCAGGTAAATTGCAGGCATTGCTGTGCTTTATGTGCATTAGTTTTCATTTGTTTGTAGATGAACCTGGACCAAAGGGTAGCAAATGCATTTCCAACAAGTGATGAGAATTGCAAATTGATCCCCCTGTTTAGGTTCATCCATTCAAAGTCAATCGGGCTGATTCAGAAATGAAGTTAGATAAGGAGTTTGGTTGGTAAGCAGTGATGTGATGCCACAAGTTTTCCACCCTAAAATGATCCATCATCACTTTGAACTGCTTAAAATGTCATGTAGTGAAAAGTTACTCTTCTGTCGAAGTTTCTCTTTTTTCCTTCTTTTTTTTCTCCAGTTTTTCCACAGTGAACAGTATGTCTCATCTATTCCCTGGAGAAAACTGACTTCCTCGCTCCATTAACCTTTGGGATGGAAGAGCTGCAGAGCCTCAACGTTCTCCTTTTGACACTCTCTGTCTCCAGTGGGCTTCATCCTGCCCAGGATAAAATCCCTTTGGAGCTGCATGGCTAGTCACAGCTCCTTTTTTTTTTTCTCTTGGATTTCAGGTGGCCCCTGAGACAAAAGCAGTCATGAAATGGTTGAGGTCTATCCCATTTGTGCTCTCTGCCAGCCTCCATGGGGGTGAGCTGGTTGTGACCTATCCTTATGACTATTCAAGGCATCCTATGGAAGAAAAAATGTTCTCGCCTACACCTGATGAGAAGGTAATATTGTTTTTGCAGGGTGAGCATATTGGTGTTGTTTCCATGTGTGGAACTATGGAAACTTTTTTTTTAACAAATAACAAACTTTGATTAACATAGATCTAGTACATGTGTGTATATGTATGCATGTATGTATTAAATATGTAATACATCACATGTTTATGTACATAATGGAAGTATATATATCTATATATATATATATATATAWAACATGAGATTAGCTCATTTGGGTAGAGCATAATGCTAATAATGCCAAGGTCAAGTGTTCAATCCCCACAGAGGGCTTTCAGTTAAGAGTTGGACTCGATGATCCTTGTGGATCTCTTCCAACTCAGAATATTATGTGAGTCTGATTTATACACTTACTTAATGTACTTTAAAATGCAGGATTGTTTACACACTATCAGCTTGATCTGGAAAGATTTACCCATCTTATGTGAGGCCAAACATGGTTTCATAAAGCACAGATTAGGAAAATCCAGGCTTTTAATTTTTAAGGGGTGTGGGCTGTGATATTTTTACAGTGATTTCCAGAAGAAAAGGAACAAGCCTGACCATCAGCATTATTTTCCCTTGAAATCTACAAGGGGTGGGGGGAAAAAAGGCTCTTTGCCATATGGTGGCAGCCTTGTAACATTTATTCCAGGTCAGATGAATGGGAATGGTTTCCCCCTCTTGTCCCTGGAAAGTTCCCCATTTGGGACTCACTGTAAATCTTCTGTGAAATTTTTTGCCATCTTTCCTATTTCCCTTTGGTTTCCTCAATCTCATATTCATTGTCGACATGCCCACCAGGAGAACAGCCAGCTTTTCAGCCTTCCAGCGTGTGCTAAAACTGTCCATGGCCTCTTTAGAGAAGTGGTTCTTTATATAAACAAACATCAGTTGAAAATAGTCAGAAGTTGATCTTTGACTTGAAGCATCCTTTATCTTTGAGCATATCTTTAGGCTGACTTCTTCTGAAATGACAGTTCTCACTAGCACATATTAAATATTTAAAGATATATGACTGTTACACTTTTTCTGTATCAATCCATTTCTTCTGAGCTGTACAAGGCCTACTGACTATGTGTGTATGAAAATTATTTAGCAGTAAAATTAACCCAGCACTCCACAGTAAAAAGCCTGTGTGAGAAATCTGGTGGGTGCTAATGAAAGCTACAGAAGCTCTTGCTGAGGACTATGGAAAATCATAAACTTGTGCATTTACATCCCATTGCCCGAGCTAGGGCTATCCTGTGCATAGATGGCGAAGGAATATGGCCATGTGTGCCTTATCAAGCAGTTCTCCTGTGGAATGGAAGGACAGCAGTCCCTCCATCATCTCCACTTGGGGACGGCATGTGTATTTCGGGTGAAATGATGCAGCCACACAGACAAAGGCTCCATCCCAGTGTAGTGCACAGCTGGACAAACCCTAATGGCACTCCTGGCTTGCGACAGTGTAAGGGAACTTTATACAGGTGAGTGCTGCATAGTCAGTGACTGCAAAGTCTGGGAATTTGGCTACAAACCTGCAAGTTTAAAACATACTGGGGAGGGCTGTGGATGTCTTCAATTAAAACAAATTTTTCAATTTAATCAGCATGGGAACCTTAACAGCACTATAAGTATCACTTCAAATTTTGCACAGAAAGGTATAAATCCTGTACCTGTGAAGTGACATGCATTTAAGTAATGTCATCTACAGCTGCTGCTGTCAGGGAACCTGCACCCCGAAATACTGCAGTTTCTTTTAGCTGCCATGCACTGGCCATAACCTTTGTTCTGAATGCTGACCTGTCACATCTGCTGTGCAAGGGGAAACTTGCAGCCCAGGGTGAAATGCTGCAGTGCAGATAATAGCCAGATATTAGAAAATCAAATTCTGAGAAATATATTCAAACCACGTTGCCCGGTTTGAAAATGCACCTGGGTGCTGCAGCATCCCTGTGTCCGGCATGGTGCACGTGTGAAAGCACAAGGATCCTCTATTTACTCTGCTCCAAGACACTGCAGATTTCAAGCCTCTTTTTAGCCTGCATCACAGCCTGGGCCAGGACCTGCTGAGACCAAGGAGTCACAAAGCTGGACCATGTCCTTACACTCACATTCTTGCACCTGGTTCAGCCCACCTAACTAAAAACTTTCCCATATTTTGGGGTTTGTGGAGACAGATATTTTAACTCTTGGTGTTACACAAGAATCTGAATTGATGCCTCTGCTCACCAAAGCAGAAAGGTCCACACCAAGTCCAGTTCACTGCCTTTGGTGAGTTGAAACACTCCCTTCCCTCCTTGTAAAAAACCCAACCTGTGACAGCCAGTGGGGTAAAAGTTCTGGCCAACAGCACAGACCTCATTTTACTGAATGTAGCATCACACTACCAAAGTCACAAGGATTCCTCTCTGTTTTTTCCTTTTTTGTTCCACCGTATTACACCTAAATGTCTAAGGAGTTTTGAGTGTAGCTTTTTCTTTTTCAAAATAGATTTAATTTGCTTTTGGAATTCTCACTTTCTCTTTTTACTACCACTTTTATTCTTTCACTTGCACAAGTGGCCAGGCAAAAGGCTTGTGCCTCTTGGTGTGAAACAAGAGAAGACTTGGTCACTGGAAATTGGACATCTCCAGATGCCTTGTAAAAGGTGAGGAACATCCTCCTAAGTCACATAAACACAGTCTCAACTTTTTAGCAAATACCTTGCATGGAAGGTTCAGAACTGCCACCCAAATTCCTGTAGAAATTAAAGATGTTGAGCCTGGCACTGAACTATTGGCAGTAAAACTTCTTAACATATTTAATTAACATCTATTTCTTTTCAGCAAAACTTTGAAGGACATTTAATTTTCTGGTCTGAGCAATATTTACACACATAGGATCTTATGGGACCTGCAAAAGCATTTTATATTGTCTGGATTTTTAGTGTCTAGTCATCAGAAGTATTTTGGTAAATTGTCTTTACACTTACATTGCACTCTCGTTCTACCTTTCCTTGGTCATCTACCTGATCCCATAATTGGCTCATCTGTGTGATTATTAGAAACAAATCACAAATATTAATCAATGTTATGTGCTTGGTCATTGTGGCCTTTATCCTTGATGACAACATCTAGGATCAAATTTTAGGATCACTTCTAAAACTAGAGTTTTAGCCAGCTCTAGCCAGCTTCTTGTACGTGTCTTAGGCAATATGCAATGAAACTCATGATGATGAATAGTAGGATCAAGTAGCATCTGATAACTGCTGTAATTTTGATGTTGAAATCTGAAAGCATAGCTTTTGCAGTTGAGGTTCAAATAAACAAAAAGGAGAGGGAGGATTTTTGCACAAAGTTGGAATAACCATTGGAGAAGAAGGGCAGGAACATGATTCAGATAAATGGTTTCTGCAGATAACTGCTGTTTCTTCTGTCTTCGCTACATGTTCTGTCACTCTTCCTTTCTGCATGGTGACTGCTCTGCTCTTCATCAGTATCAACACTCTTTCAAAATCGGTGGTGACATCCTACATCATCACATCCTATCATTTTCACTTTTTAGGAATGGTGTCTGCCCCACAAAGAAGCAACTGTCACTAAGATCAAACTGGCAGGTTTTCCTGTGTGAGTGATAAGTGCAACACAAATTGACACTGTCTATTTTAAACAGCAGCAGTCAATGGGAAGATCTAGCTGGGCTGAAGGTGATATAGGTATTTTTTAAGGAGTAAAAATAACAAAAGCTAAACCATAACCTAAAGGAGGCCTAAATTTCAACTTTAAAACCTGGGACTTGAAGTACAACCAAAAAAGCCCTCTGCTCCTGCCCCAAGTGGTAGATTGAAGCCAAGTATCACAAAATACACTGGTATTTAATATGTTGTCTCTGGCTAAATATATTGGATTGGAGAGAAGGAACTTAGAGAAGAAGATAAATGAAAACTTCCTAGCAAAAAAATGAAACTTCCTTGCACAGGAGTTCATCACTCCCCTCAGTCTCGAGGACACAGGGTGGCTCATTGTCTGGGCTCACAGCAGCAATGGTTGCCATCAGCAATGAGAATGTTTTCAGTTTGTAAAAGCAAATGTGTTTCAATCCCATTTGTTACAGGTGTTCACAATGCTGGCTAGAGCCTACGCAGACGCACACCCCGTCATCTCGGACCGGTCCGAGCTTCGCTGTGGCGGGAATTTCGTAAAACGTGGAGGTATTATAAATGGTGCTGAGTGGTACAGCTTCACTGGAGGTAAAACCACTTTACCATCATATCGAGTGAGGTAAAACCTCTACGTGACCTTTATGAAACACAAGGGTTTGAACAAAATAATTTTATTCATTTCAGTTTGCTTAAGGTCCTACCCCTACAAAACATAATTTGTAGGGGATTTAAGTAGTAAAATATATGTTGGTAACATTTATATGCAGATAACATGGGATATATTCAACCCCAGTGTGACTTGATGAAAGTTAACAACTTATGCAAGGGTCAAATTTGTTATAGCATATGATATCGTCTTAATTTTCAAATCAGAGATGTAGAAATAAATGCTTAATGCTATGCTCTCATTCCTTATCAGCATGAGTCTGAATCCATCTCACAGACTATGCAAGTGCTGCTTTTTCATCCATTTGAATGAATTCTTTTTTCAGGGAAAACTACGACAGAGACAAACATCCAATTCATTTGTGCTCCCGTTGCTAATTTGATTTCCCCAATAATACTATTTTGTTTTCTTTAGGATTCCTGCAATACTGGCATGGATAAAATATCAGTGTTCATAAATTTTCAGCAGTGCTTCATTTGTGTTTTCGAATAGGACTCAGCTGGATCCCCAAATAATTATGTGGAAACTAGACATTTAGAATGCTTTGGGGCATGGGTGAGAGCTAGGTTTAGATATCTTTGGCTTACATTCTTCCCAAAATTATATCCAATGTCTTTTGTACAGAAACAGTTTGGAACATAATAATGGCAAAAGGTCATTTCTGTTCTGGTGACCCTTGGCAATCACCTCTGATACAGCYGATTATCCAATTACTGAGATTAACCAATCTTTATCGTTTTATCGCTACTTCTTGGTCAGGTGAATAATAATGTAAAATTAAGCTTTTTTGCCTGGAAGAATTGTCATTGTCATTAGTTAATTTGTAGCTGAAATATGTTGTAGAATTCTGAATTTGTTGAATACTTTTCATATATTAGCAAGCACTCTTTACAATATAATAACCCACAGTCAGAGGGATGGCAGTCAGCTGACTGCAGCAGCAAAGCTCCAGTTAAAGGCTACATGGCCTCTTCATGAGCTCTCCTTTTTCTGTTTAAACCTATAGGTATGGCAGATTTTAATTACCTTCACACAAACTGCTTTGAAGTTACCGTGGAGGTAGGATGTGAAAAGTTTCCTTTGGAGGAAGAACTGTTCACAATCTGGCATGAAAACAAAGGTGCCCTTCTGAATTACATGGAAATGGTATGGCTCTGCTTTTCCAGACCTCTGTGCTTACAGTTTTTCATTCTTTGTCAGTATCCATTTCTTTCCTGTTTCCCTGGTTAGCTGTTGAGATATGGCTGAATCAACCACCACACTCCACCAGGGGCCCCCTGCCTCAGTTTGTCTAGCAGGACACACAGATAATATTTGTTCCTATACTGCAGGAAGGATTGAGATTGAGGACTGTGAAGGCCTTGAAAATAGTAAAAAAGGGAATTATCTGTGAATACCTTGGGCAACATTATTCATCAACTCTCCAAAATTTAGCACTAGAGAAAACCTTAATATTCAGAAAAGTATGAAACAACCTATCTCTTGAAGACTAAAGCAACAAGATCTGCTCCCCAGAGAGCTTCCTGAAACTTTTTCCGTATTCCGTATTTGTTTCCCAAGCGCTACTGTCGCACATCAAGAGATTTCGATTCAGCTAAAGTCTTGCTAGAAATGCTGTTTACACACTTTCCATCTTGATTTCTTTGTGAAAGTAGTTATTAAGTACCTGAAGCCAAATCTTCTAAAGGAGCAACTGTGTGTCTCTGGGCATTAAAACATGCCACTTAAATGTCATTTTTAATAATAAGTTTAAGCTCAACAATAACAAATACCTCACTGACAATAAGTAAGTGAGCACAGAAACAGAAGTCGCTCATCTTTCTCTCAGCCATTAGTAGATTAGCTTTCTGTCATGCCTTATTTTGATAGAGTACGCAGTAATTTAAAATTGTTAGGAGTGTTTTTATGGCCTTTCTAAGCAACCTCTTGCTACTTGTGGTAAGTATTATCATTCAATAAAGTCTACACTACAGACCACCAAACTCATTTCGTTTTACAGCTGTCTGATGAAAATGAGCTTTAGTGAATCCAAATGGAGCTGGGTTAAATCCATATATATTACAATTGAAGTCTTCAAGATGTAAAGATTTTATAGTGTGAGATACTGTAGAAGTCTGTGCCGGAAAAGCTTTTTGAGTAAATGCAGGACAGTGAGCAAAACAACTTTGTAGATAAGGATGACTGAATTACCCTCGATAAGGACTAAGTCTGCCATAACCAATTCAAACTTTTCTTATTCTGATATATACCAGGCTGTTTGGTGTGTGTACAAATCTACTTGGCTTAACACACAGAACTAGAATTCATTTTCTTAAATGCCGATCTCTTCTCCCCATCGGAAGTAATATCAAAACACTCTGCCAAACTCGTGTGGCACCGACTTGAGGAAAAATGAAAAATAGTACATTTACTAGAGCAAACCAAAGCAACATTGTTAAAGAAATTTTAATTTTGTCATTTTTATCCCATCATGTTGTAATTGCAAAATTATTATTGAAGTTGGATGAGGTCATACTACTTTGAGTATGTCTACACTGTAAATTAAGTTTGGGTCTGAGATGACTCTTCTGACCAGATTTACACTCTATCCTTATGACAAATCCTCGAGTTCATGCTGAAAAGCAAATTGCACTGCTTCATCATAAGGCACAGTTTTCAAATTGTTATACTGAGTTGTTCCTAAACCTTCCAGTGAATAGCTCCACTCAGTATGGAACTGCTGCTTAGCAAGAGCAGTGATGACACAGCCTCACCTTAAATTAAAAACTGCTGTCACTAGACTAGACCTCTTTTTTTCAAGAGGTTATGTTTGTGTTATGAATTAAAGTTGGATATTTTAATGATTATCTTTAAACATCTTTATATTCTAACAGAAAAGAAAATATATTTTTCCCATTGTTTTGATGCTTTGTGTTTTTTTCTATTCTTCTTTTGTGACGGATACTGGGGAAGGGTAAATGAGAGGAAGAGAAAGAAGGAGGTGGGGTAGCGAAGAACTGCTCAAGTTGATTACAGGTGTTCAGAGAAAAAATCGAAATGGAATTATTTTTCCCTTAAAAAGGTCATATAGATTTTCCAATATAAAATATTTTTATTTTGGGACACTGTAGAAAGAGAACCTTTCTACAGAGGCTCAACATTTAAATACTTGTAATTTTTTTTCTGTTTTGTTTTRTTTTATTGAACTTCCAGTATGGCTGTGCACCTCCTTGTATGACAGAATTCATATTGTTCTTTAGTTTGTCACCAAGCACATTTCTCAACAGCTCAAACAGCTCAGTTCTGCACTTGTAGAGAGGGGAAAACAGATATCACACACTGCTGTCATGACATTCTGACGAGTAGTGAAGTGTGGGCAGCAGAGTGATGATGAGTCACAAGTACCTGAATGATGCCTTCTCATTGTGTACAGAGCATCGGATTGGTTTTTAAAGCCTTCTCATTTCTTTGTGGTTCTGGGTCTGSGGCAGGCATTCAGAAACAGTCCTTAAATACTGTGGTCCGATCATGAGGTGCCAGTGATTTGTGCACAGGAGGGTCTCTCTATGCAGAGCCACATACCTAGCCCAAAAAAGCCCTGGTTCCATTATCCGTTTCCCCCTTGGAGCTCCTTAAATAGGGAATGTGATCTGAAGGGGCGTTGGCACCTGAGAGCCTCTGTAATGGCTTGAACTTTTTGACAGTTGTTTCCTCTCTACAAAGGTTTCCTTGTGATGAGGAGGTGGTACTGTAATAAGTGACTCCCATCTAACTTTGCTTTGCTTTGCCAGGTTCATCGGGGGATAAAAGGAATTGTGTCCGATAAGTTTGGCAATCCGATAAAAAATGCTCGTATTTCAGTCAGGGGCATTCAGCACGATGTCACCACAGGTAATATTTCTAGTTTAAGATTTTTCCTGGGGCAGAGTGAAGATACTGAGAGCTTAACCCGCAAAAGTCTTGTCATGTTTGGTGGAAATGGCACCTTAATGGAGAACTGAAGGCTCAGGTGTGGGGTTTCTTGTAGAATAACAAGAGAGAAGACATATCAAGGTGGCTGTTGGCGATGTTGTGTCTCTGGGATGACAGAGTTCTTGCTGTGAAAAATACCACCTGGATCTGTCTGCTGTCCACCAAAGCCAGTGTTTGGGGGAATATGGCAATAGCTCTACCCAGGGGCTGTAGCTCAGCATGTGGAGGAGTGGAGCCCTGGTGGAATAAGTTCGTTGAGATTTCGTGAACATGCATTGTAAATAGTAGAGCAGGATCCGCTCTGACTTTAACAACTAGAATAATTGCAGTAATTGAAGGGTCCACAACCTTTTTTGTTGTATGGAAACACATAAATTTGTGCAATTTTTGGACAATTGTTATATCAAATGCAAAAAAAGTGGAACATTGAATTATGTCCACTTTATACCTGTCACCAACTGGTAAACATGTATTGAGGTGTATGCAACTGTTAATTTTCACAGTCATAAAGTTCTGAGCTCTTAGGCTGTCACTGAAATCAATGTTCTCTTTTTATTATTGATTTCAGTGGGAACAGGGTAGGCCATAGGAGTGCAAAATAGAAGACATGAATGGTAACATTTTGCTCTAATGATAGTTGTTGAATCAATTTAGAGAGCCAGAATGGCTTCTAATGTAGTGGATGTTTTCCAGCTTTCAAAAAAACTAGCACCAGAGGGGATACAATAGTGGAGATGACACAGATTCTTGAGGCTGGTGGGAGACTCTGGCATGAATTAGGGTCTTTTTCAAACTTCTTCCCAGACAATGGCTTCCCATTGGCAGTGGACCTTTAAAGGATTGAGAATTAAATAAAAAATGTGTTTACACTGTAGGAAAGAGGAGTATTTGTTCTTGAGTTAGGTGGGGTTAAGAATGTCATATGATTAAAAAGTTTGTTGATTTCAGTGTTAAAAAGGACTAAGAAATTCCACGAGAAAACAGTGTTACTGCAACATTAACTCAGCTAAGAGACTTGCCATTCAAAATAAAGGAAATATAAAATGAGGAATAAATTTTTCTGTTTTAAAGTTCCTTGCTTTTGCCTGCAGGGTCTAACCTTCAGCTGGAGGAAATTTACACCCATTTTACACTAATGGCAATTTATACCAGCTGCAGCTCCAACTCCGTAGTCTTACATGCTAGAATGTCTGCAAAGTAATTGAATGTAATTTAATAAAAACAGGGATTTCTTAGCTCCTTAGACATGCTAAATATATATATATATATATATATATATATATATGTATATATATAGCTGACTGTAATCTGATTTCACTTTCTTAAGTTTCACATGGTTTTAAATTAATTTCTTTGGGAGTTATTCCTTGTACCCTTGGGAAAGCAGCATGAAGGAAAGCAGCTCTTCCCTGTGATACAGGAACAGCAGTTACTGACATTTTGTATGTGAATTTTGTTCCATTAGCTCCCAAAGTCTCTTTTTGTCATCTAGAGTTTGCATTCAAACATTTTTCAAAATCTGAGACCCTTTCAGAGCCCGCCCCTTAACTGCCTGTGCTGTCTGTGTGTGCACGGGTGTGTGAGTGTGTAACTACAAAGCCTGCAAGACTAAAAGTTA
The DNA here is from genome assembly GCA_018881555.1 of Amblyornis subalaris. Taxonomy (NCBI): domain Eukaryota; kingdom Metazoa; phylum Chordata; class Aves; order Passeriformes; family Ptilonorhynchidae; genus Amblyornis; species Amblyornis subalaris. The sequence goes on along the minus strand of JACAXG010000056.1, from coordinate 5,178,304 downwards.
AGTTCAGTTTTGTTGTGCCTTTTCCTTTCCTAAGCTGCTGACGGAGACTACTGGCGACTCCTGCCTCCGGGGACGTACATCGTGAGCGCCCAGGCGCCGGGATACAGCCGGGTGATGAAGAGGGTCACCATCCCCGCCAAGATGAAACAGGCTGGGAGAGTTGATTTTGTGCTGAGACCTGTTGAGGCCTGGCCCAACAAGCTCCTCCGCCGCTCCATGGAAGACGCGTATGACCCCTACGACCCACTGGAACTCTTTGACCCTCATGCCCAACACAGGCAGCCCGAGGCTCGGGGTGGGTCCTCACCAGGCAGGGAGAAGCCCTGGTGGTGGTCTTACTTCAGCTCTCTAGATCTGCACAAACCTCTGTGGCTGCTCAAGCAGCGCTGAGGGGCATCATGGTGCTCTGCTCAGCTCACTCCGTTGCCCTTCCACTCGGTTCCAGACACCCTCACTGCTCTTGGCAATATTTAAATGTTTCATTTGAAAATATATTGTTAATTCAAGCACGCTTACTTCTTTTGTTTTCTCTTCGCACACAACTGAGTTTATTCAAATGGGTTTTTATGTATTAAAAACAATGGTGCACATCCATTCAAAGGCCAGATTTTACGCAGCTTTTTTCTTGGTAATGCTCTGTACTTCTGCCCATGTAGTTAATCATCACATTCATTATTTATTAGGTCCTAAGTACCTGCAGGAAAATATTCGCGATCCTTTAATGCATTTTTGTACATGTTTTAACACATTAATGATTATATACTAAAATCAACTTTCAGAAACACTCAGAAAACTCTTTTCCCTTTTTACATTAGCATATTAAGTTCATTAGCTCTTCTAATAACAGTGAAAAAGTTGGGGTTTTTTTTAATTTTTAGAAGTTTTTTTAAATATAAAAATAGACTTTTAATGTATTTCAGCAAAATACTGAGAAATGCCTTTACTGCTGGAAATATACACATGCTATAGACATAGAAAAATACATGAGATAATTCGTGAGGAATTTAGGTTAAAGTGTGACATATTACACTAAGGTTGTTAACATCATGCACTGTTCTGAGCCTATGTACTTTAAATGAAACTTGCAGACATCAAAGAAATCACAAACTTCTTTGTGAAACAATCGGGTAAAGCTCAGTGAATAGCAGTCTTGCAAGATGTCCTCTCTCAAATATCAGATGCAGTATGTCTTTTAGGGTGATTTTAAAAAAAATAAGTCCTTGATTTCGATGAAACACATAGGCCCATGTCCTTTTGGCTTGAACAGTTAATAAACTCTCTATAGAGACTGAATTTCCCCATCTAAACACCACAGTGTGTGAATAGTGCGATTGTTGGAGCTGAGGTAGTTTCTGCAGGAGCTGCTGGATTAGCTGTGTGGATTGGCCTACGATTCCTAAAAACTTTTTTGCTCCTCTTAGGTAAAGCAGCCCACACTGCATGAATCCCATTGTCCACATGCACATATCTCATACTGTAATTGCCTAAAAAGACCCAAGAAATGAATGATCTTAATTCTACAACCAGATGCTGCACATGGCTAAGTACCTTATTCCCAGTTGTAATCTGATTGAAGTTAGGAGTCTGTTATTCATGTGCTTGGATGTCTGCAGGACTGGAGACTATGTTAAAATGAAAGAAAATTATTTCAGAGCATTACAGAAAGTAATTATATGGGAGTGAATGTACTGCATGTACATGGATAAGTGTTCCTTGCCCAGGCTTGCCAAGTTAAGGGAACTCTGAACCCTAAATATGCCAAAGAAAATTGAGCAGAAGATACACCTCCAGACTTTATTTCCTGTAAAAGGTATTGCTACTGTTTTCTGTGGTCATTTTTTTCGAAGGCATCTTCCTGTGCAAACAGTGGTGAAGCTAACAAAATCAGAACAATATGCCAAATTGCTGACTATTAGCTGCACTTTTTAGGCACATAATGCATTGCACACTTAGAAAGATGTTTTCTATAAGTATTTCCTAGATTCTCACAGGGCTATTTAGAAATTTTTTCAAGTAATCGCAGTAAACCCAAGGCTGCTGAAATGCAAAACAGAATGACTGTGCAGAAAATCCGCTTCTTTTCTGCAGTCCTGAGTTGAAATAGCAGATGACAGTCAAGACTTGGGAAATATGATTTACTGAGTACATTGTAAAGATATCTTACATTTGAGACAGTTTGAAAAAGTAGTTTGCTGTACTACTGTACCACTAATGTGAAAATGGTATAAGACAGCAAGAATATCCTCCCTGCCTACCTCACCCGTAAAAAGAGGTGTCCAGCAGAGAGAAAGTTAAGATCAGACTTCTGCTAGTTCACATGCAGCAGCCTGTATAGATGGATGTATTACACTGCATTGAAGTAACTGTGAGGCTCTTGGGAAAAGCTATGCTTCAGTCTTCTGGAACGATTTCATTTTTTTTCATGAGAGGAAATCTTCAGTTTTCAGTTCCCTTGGGGGTGGAAAAGACTGGCAGAATGACCTGAGTGGCTCTCAAAAACCCATTTGACTTTAGATGAGATGCTTTGAAAAAGATAAAGGAAGGAAGCAAAGAAAGAAAGAAAGAGAAAGAGGAAGAAAAATAAAGAAAAATGGAACAAAGGAAAAAAAGAATTGGTGAAAGCCAGCCAAAGAACAATGCAACCAAAATTAGTATCACCATTCCATTTTTATTTGAGATGAATATAGATTTAGTTCTATATATATGTGGGAGAGAAAGTATTGGCTTGGATTTGTATCCTGAACTGGTTTCATAAATCTTCTTCAATATTTATTTAAATCAAACAATGTGTGTTTAATATCAGATTGTTTTGTTTAAAAAGAAGAAAAAAAGAGACATAAACCTAAACAACCCACACCACAACTATAAGATGGTTCAAAGGATTGTAAGTGGTGATGAAATTTAAGCAGCTGTAGACATTTCTGTAAGTAATACATGGAAATGAACACAGTGATCGGCTTTCTCATGCACCTCTCTGGAAGGTGCTCATGTTAGAGTTTAATGGATCATAAAGTTAGGAGCATATTTAATACTTTTTAAATAGGAAGAAGCATTAAAATGTTTCAATGAAACGTACTCCTACAAGTAACGTAGGAAAGAAGTGAGAAGAACTAACCAAAGTTCTCTGGCAGTCTCCACCATGCTTAAACTCTCCCTTAGAGACTGGGCTTGGCCTTTTTCCAGGGCTGCTTTGGATCGTGACAGGTTCAGCAGCCAGACGGTGCTGTCAGGAATTATGGTGTGTGTTTATCAGACTCCCTCTCCTTTTAAGTCAGAGTCTACATAATTTTTTTCAATTACCTTCCAACCACATATTGAACAGTACTGATGTATGTTTTTGCAACATCCTCCTTAATAATTAATTTCCCAGTCTCCGTATTTGTTTCAGAGGGATCTTCTCTACCATGGAGCCAAGCTTTTCTGCACAATCACTAATAAATGTTCTGACCTGCCAGCTGTCCAGACCTCATTGCTCTGCCAGCAATGAATCTTCCCAACAAGTCAAAGCATGCAAATCTAGCTAACAGCATTACAAGCATGAAAAGCAAAGAGGAAGCTCTGCTTATGTCTTATGTGCAATTTCTCTTTCATTCATACGCCAGAAAAAAAGCCAAGAACACATACAAAAAATATCAGCAGTTAAATCACAAGCCGTGTGCATTAATTATACAGAAGATGATTAGGGTCTGTTTGTTCCATTCATAAAAACTTTTTAGATAAAATATAGCAATAATAAACAAAGGCATAAAGTTTGCAGCTGTTTACATCTTCATCTCCTGTAACAAAATTTTCTTCCACTCTTGGGCCACCCACRTGTAGAAAGGAGCATCTTTATTTTCCTAAAGACAGAAAAGTAGAGAAAGGTGTCCTAAGCTAAYTGCTGAAAACAGAACTCTCAAGTGTCAAAATCACTGAGGAATAGAAGCTCTTCCTGCTATCATTTTYCACAGTATTTATGCACTTTTTCTCCTTTTCATGCCTCGGTTTAGCAGCTAAAGGGAAGCACTCCAAAACAATATTGCAGTCTGTTCTGAAGTACTGTGAACCAGCTGTCCATCAGAGTTTGCCAAGCCAGTGCCATTGCTGTGTGTCCATCACTCTGGTATTGCACTGCAATTCAAAAACAAGCCAGAGATGTCTTTAGTGGTTACAAAAGCAGCCATCAAAGTGAGACAAGTCTGTGTGTCTCTGAGGTGATGCCTGCAGACAGGCTGGAGATCTCCGTGATGGGTGGGCATTCACCCTGCAGCAGTGAAGCACTGGAGAGTCAGCCTTTAGGAGACGAGGAACAACAGGGGTTGGAGTTGTTCCAGTGTCCTGGATGGAAATGTGAGCTGAAGGTGATACACCTCTTTACAAAGCTCCTGTCAGAGGAACTCTCATGCTGTTTTCTTTCACTGTAAGATCTTTCTTTTGAAGATTCCATGATGTAAAAGGAGTGGATGAGGAGATTGCACTATACTTCCCCTGCTGTCTTTGTTTTGACAGCATATTGGAGGAGAGACCCCCTCTGACATTTGCCTTTTCTGACATTGTGTAGTCTCAAGTTGTGCTGGCAAAGAGCTTTACACTGACCTCCTTGGTGGGGCAGCCAGACCTGTATGAGGTGTTCTGACTCCAGCTATCCCTTGTCCTTAGGGGACACTGGAAGAGCTTCTCTGTAGTGGCTTTTTGGTGGCCTTATTGCTGCTGGGTCCAGGTCTGCTTACATGAGAGTGTGAGAACCTGGAAGGAGGGAGGGGGCATTGAAGGTGTTTTTAGTTTGGTTTTCTTTCTMACTGTGTTATTCCATTTTTGATTAACAATAAAATCTTCACCTAGCCAAGTCTGTTTTTTCTATGACAATAAGTGGTGCCCTTATCTTGACCCATGAACATTTTAATCTTATTTTCCTTCCCCGCCTTGCTGAGGAGGAGTGAGAGAGCATCATGATGGGCACTTGGCAGCCACTAGGGTTTACCCACCACACAGTATCTTCATGTGCCAGTGAATTTTACACTGAGTGCATTCAATTCTGTGAGCAGGTATTTAACATGGGATTTAAATTTCCCTAAGTATCAGGGCCTTAAATGACAAGATATCGTAATGATGAAGASAAAATTTTTTTACCTATTACATAAGCAGGTGCAAGATGTTTCCTAACCAGTTGCTGGCAGTCCTTTCAGCAAAGGCTGCTGAAAMAGCTCATGGATTGTCTAAGGCTATGCAGGGAGGTGATGATATGACTTTATGGAGTGAATCAATCTAATGATAAGGATTATCAGAAATGAATAGTTGTATTCTGGTTTTATCATCCCTTCTAATCAGTCTTTCTTAYAAGAACCAAGTTGGCACAGACTTGTTACCCAGGCTGGCTCGTTTTGACCACAAGAAGTCTGGACAGGTCATCAGTAGACAAGGAACGTGGTGGTTTTTGAGGGCAGGAGGATGCTAAGGACTTTAGCTGGCATAGCTGCCATCCAAGGGGAGTGAACAAACTAGCCCAAATACTGATGTAACTATTGCCCTGGGGGAAGAAAAAAAAATGCACTTCTGCAGTGACATGACTGTATTCACTGGTAAATTCTTGCTGGACTAACTCCAGTTGTACCCTCGGCTGAGACAGTCAGATCAGTAGAGAGGAATGCAGGAAATACTGGTGTGGATGAGACCAGTGGCCACCTTCATGCAGTGCTCCCTGAGGCTGGCAAYTAACCCTCCCCAGACAGGTGGGACAAGGCATGGCCAGGGAGCCTCTGCCTTTAAAGGACAAGATTCTGTATGGACATTAGAAACTTTAAGCAGACAAAGGTTGTGTGATRTGGCTGCATTTGGTTCCCACTGCCAGCACTGCAAAGTGCTTCTGAACAAAGCCTTGACCACTTTCCCCAAGCTGAGATGCTTAAATTGAGCTGGTATGCCACCAGCACTTTTTGGGAAGTAGAATAAAGCCAGTGRTTGTGTCTGCGTCAACTGAACAAATGCAATAGCCTCTTGCCAGGGCTCAGCTCTGGGGTGTCACCATGTCCAGTACCGATGGATAGCACTGAGGCAGGTCCCCAGGTGTCTCTGCTTCCCTGTGCCCATGATGCAAGTTCTCCTTGATCTTGAAGAAATGCCTCGAGACTTTATTAACCCACAGTATGGTTTACTCTTTTTCTCACTCACACAATCTTCTAAGTGAAATCTAAATTGGAAAAGGGGTTTTATATTTATTAAATTAAAAATGTCACAAACCGTGACTCCAGAAATTAGAATGTTCATTTGGAACATCTCTTAATTTATACACGCACACTCATACATTCATATATACACACATGCATGCACATATATATATGGCGACATGTTTTTTATAGAATACATACATAAAAAATAACGGATTATAAATTACATAATATACTACTTATTATTTTGTATTGCAATCAGAAAGATATCTGAGCCATTAGAAATAAAGCAGTAATATTGTCTTTATTTAATTTAGTTATTATTTCTGAAGACTTAATAAATATGTCGTGTTTCAAATCAAATACCATCTTCAAAATTCATCTTCAAAAGCAGATGAGTCAAAAAACCTAAGGTATTTTTCTTCATTAATTTTTTTATCAGCTAAACTGAATGAAACACTGATGTCGCCAAAATATGGATGTATGAGTTTTCTGCCAAAACTTAGCCCTATTACATTAATACAAGTGGTTTAGTTAGTTCTGCTGTTTTTATTAATGAGAAATACCAAACTTAGGCAGTTCAAAAGGTGCAAGCCTTCAGTGACAGAAATCAATGAAGGAAATCAAAGGTAAGATCTGAGCAAGTTAAAGCAGCAGTAAGGCTCAGTGGTTAGGGCTACCAGGAAGCAAACAAAACAAAGAGACATGGCAGCTAAAACAACATTGTTATGTGGCTAATGTTGTGCTCAAGGCAATGCTTCTGCCATCCAGTAGGTAACCAGGAAATGAGAAGTTTGCTTTGACAAAATTTCTATTTCTTCACTAGTATTAGGAAACAAATGGAAAACAGAGAAACTTACTTAAAATGCTGAATGCAGACCCATCTGTCTCTAGGAAATAAACCACGGCAGTCAGTTGAAATCACTAAGAAAACATTTGTCCTATTTGTGTAGAGGACACATGAAAACCCGTTTCTCACCAGAAGGCCATTTCATTTTAGGCAAAGGAACTGGACAATTCCAAATTTTGAAATCTCAGAGCCCTTGCTCAGCTGCTCCAAGAAGTGTGCAGGATACTTTGCTTCTGATGTTGATAATACTCACTTAAATGTCTACTTGTCAGCTTGCTCAAAAGCATCAGTCATGGCATGCTCAGGGGTACAGCTCCTATTTCATTCTCTGCTGGGATTCACAAATTGGATTTTCCTCTGACTACCTCTCCTGAAAGGCTTGGTCCAGTCASCACTCATGTTGCTCATCCGAAAAACTGCAGTAGCTGTGTCAACTTGCATTTAAAACCTAGCTAGAGAAGGCAGAGCCTTCAGTAGTCCTCTGTTTAAGGTATAGCTGATACATYCTCAGCTCTTCCCTCCATAAAAAGTGTTTTAGATGCATGTATTCCTTCTAACTGGGCTATTTTCTAGCAATTAGGCCATTCTGGGCAAGCTACTTGATAGTTCTTAAGTTGATTTTTTTTTTATAAATCATGGTATCAGAGAATTCTAGAATGGTTTGGGTTGGACATGACCTTAAAGATTATCTAGTTCCAACCCCCCTGCCATGGGCAGGGGCACCTTCCCATAGACCAGGTTCCTTAAAGCCCATCCAACCTGGCCTTGAACACTTCCATTTCTAAAGTTAAAAAAAAATATATAAAAAAGGCAAAAAGGCAGAACATTATGCCATAGTTATTCTCCCTGTTCTCAAGGGTTGTTCATCACTCTTGAAGTGTATTAAATACATTTATCAGACTGGGCAAGTGAAGAGATCTGTGGCAGGCATCAACTCACTAGACTTTAATGTAAGTATACACAACCAAGATATTAGCTCTAAGCTMAGTTTGCAGTTGATGCAGGTAATGATACATTACCTTAGATGCAAATATTTTCATACCAGCTCTAACTGAGTTCCAGATTTCCAACATAGGGGCAATTTTTGGCACAATTCTTGGCACACACAGGAACATGGGTGTAGCTAACCAGAGAAATTTACCGACAATATTGATAAATCTCTAGTCTTTAAACACACTGAGGTGAATTTTGAGGATCTTATCCTTTAAAGGATACTAGCAAATTCTACCAAGGGCCATTTTAAGTCCTTTTTATATCACTTTATCATGTAGAAATATATGTTTATTTATAAAACCTCTACCAAAACCCAATTACCAACATGAAGCTTGCATGCACTGGTAAGAAAGCACAGCTCCATCTGGTTTATGTTCAATCAAAATAGAAAGTAAGACAGTGGACCTAAGTCTCTATGACTTACAATGAAATTTTTTGACTGACAGTCTGAATCCAGAAAATTTTAGAAATCAGGAAGCATGTTTTCAAATGTCTCATGAAGACCCTAAAGAACTGTTTGGAAAAGCATTTGACAGGTAGAAATACTCAGAAGACACAGGGAAGGAGCCGTAAAAAACAGTCTTTCCATTGCATTACTAGTGTTTGTGCAACCAAGTATTCTTCAAGCAGAGTTACAGTGGTTGCTGGTTTTGCAGCTATTCTTTGACAGAATCCTGAAAATGTTTATCTTTCTTCAAACAAATATGATCATTGTAGACTGAAAAGTCAGATAGATAAGTAAATCTGTTAGATAAAGGGACAATCATCTGACCTAAAATATCTGCTCTGTAGAAGATCTTAGCCTTTAAGTTTTTGAGTACAATCGTGAACACCTACAGAACTTCCTACATAATCCAGAAGTCCAATTTCAAGTGTATTTTACTACTGCTTGAATATGGTTAAGGTAGAAGGGTTGGCTTCTTTAAAGGTTGCTGTCAAGTAACACCACCCACACATTTTCCCAGCCAGGTCCTCACTGCTGGGCAGTGCTTTCCCTGCTTCTTCTCCCTCCACTCTCCTCTTACTCAGACTCTACTTCATTGATGGGAAACAACAGCAGCATTATATGATACATTCATTCCTCTGAAAGATCTGTCTGCTCAGGGATTTCTCAGAAATTCTCCATTGTGGGAAGAACTGCGGTAAAGGACACTGGTGGAAATCTTAAATTGTGATCTTATGTAGAGGCATACGCTTCTGATGTACAAAAAACAGTGTCTCCTTTAAAATAACCCCTCAAAGATCTTATGTAGTAGTGGATGTCTTCATGAGCTATTTAATGTCAATTTTCATGCTAAACTCTTGTCAAGTACTTTGCTTCAATTCTACCCTGAGGGAGTAATTTTCATAGTTTGCAGATATTTTAATGTTCTTAGATTTATTAAGGTGATGTTGTAATTTACTACCTAAATAAAGCCAAGTCCCTCTGCTAAGACTTTCAGAAACTGTGGTGTAGAAATCTCTCTGGTGGGAACTGGCCACTTGCCCCTCATTGAATGTCAGTTTGAATGCTTTCTTGAGCAGGAATGGGATATTGGATTTTGGCAAAAGTTGGACATGAAGCAGATATGGCATCTTGGCCCTAGACTGTGAAAAAGTGTTTCAGGCTACACTAGACTATGCGATAACTTTAAGTCTTATATTTCTTGAAAGACACATCTTGATTAAAGGTAAAGACTCTGCTTTCCTCCTGCTGCTGCTAATTACTCATTCAGCTCTTTGGCTGCTGCAAAAGTGAGAAACTTGTGGCATGTCAAAAAGTGAGGGGGAATGAAGTCTTTGAAGTGCTCAATGCAGCTATGGATAGACAATTTCCAGTGCCCACACGTACTTGGCTTGAAGGTAACTTGGGTAACTTACCACCACTCAACACAGTGGTGTGGAGTATAGCTACGCTGTTAAATATTCGACACAGTAGTGTGGAGTATAGCTACGCTGTTAAATACACCCTCCACCCTTAACCATGACTGATAATCTCTTTGAATGGGGATGTAAATGCAGAGGTTTGAAGCTGGCATAGCACAAGACAGTTTTCTTCCATTTAATCCATGCTAAAAATGCAAAAGGGTGGTGCAGGCATGCTCTTGACAGTCTGGTTTATAAAAATAAATGTTGTGGTTAAGTGGGTGGGAAATACAATGAGGAGCTGAGGACCAAATGGGAAATGTCTCCTTGTTGAGGAAATCTGCAATCTTAATTTTCTGTGGGTAAAGCTAACCTCGCAGCGTGCAGACCAAGAGAAGAGACCACACAACCCTTTGGACCACATGGGAGTAGTCATTATGTGGACTTAGAAGTATTTGCTAAGATGCCCTAATAATTGAGTGAAGTAGCTAAACTGCCTTGTCTTGCTGGAGAATAAATTGGCTTCTTATGCCAATTATGGAAACAACACTGAACACATTTTTATTGTAATCATTTGGATTCAAATTCCTCCATCCTTCATCACCTTATGCATTTCATTCCTCTTTAGACAATTCCACATAGATAAACTCTGGAATATTAAAAAATATTGTACATGTGTTCCTGGGGCTTTTCAAATATCGAACTGTCTACATCAACAGTGACCTTGGAGTGGTAGGGCAACATGTTGGCTCAGTTCTTTTTTCCTTAGGCAGCGGTGGTGAGACTGGGATGTCTGCAGTGGCTCAACGCTGTAAGATGTGTTACACCAGAAGAGGCATCCAAATGTGAGTGCTGTTAGCTTAACTAGCAACATCAGTAGGAATAAGTCAGAAGAGAGTCTGCTCAAAAGTTTTGTGGTGAAAAAACACCTTTCAGAAGCAACTATACCCAACCACGACTATACAGGTACTGCTGACCTGCCCAGTCTTTGAAAGTGACATACCTCTAGAGTCTGGTTCAAATGAGGTTTCCTTTGAAACTGCTTTTTCTTTAAGTAAATGTAAATGTAGAATGTAAAATCAGTCCCAGATCAGCATGAGCAAAGCAAATATATTGGTGGCAGCAGAAAGTTGTAACAGCACCGAGGAGCAGTGGTGAGTACACATAAATCTGTGAACATGGGAACCAAGGATGCCTGGTGTCCTACTGATTGGTGTCTCAAGGGAGAGTTCCCAAGAAGATCCCGCATGTCCAACAGGGCTAAACTCACAGTAAAGTCACCTTCTCAGCAGGAGCCTTAGCAGGATTTCTTTCTTTTGAGATCTTTCTACCTCTTTCAAATTTTGATTGCAATTGACCTAAAGTCAGTGGCAAGTAGAGGGAATGGCATGAGCACACGTGGGCACACAAACTCCCACAAATCTGTGTGTATCAAGGTCTTTTACTGCAGAAACCAGCCTAATGCTCTTTGCAAATGCAAGCACATCTGCCCCAGTGCACTGGGATGCAGTGCTTCTCCCTCCTGGGTGCAAGGATGCTTGGTTGCTGGGGATCTAATACTCACCTAGAAATGATGAATCCATGTGCTTTACACTGCATTGCCAGTGCTGCAAATAAAAAGTCGGAACGAGCTCCTTCACTTTAGAAGCAGTGATAAATGCGATAGAAGCCACTTAATTAGTCTATGATAAATTGCATGCCCAATTAATTGTGATGATTGCCTAGGGGGCAGAACCCAACTTGAGGCAGGCTGATGACTCCAGAGTAATGGCACATTTAGTGAACATTGGAGAGTCTCTTTCCATGCTCTTTCTGCAGTTGGTGGAAGCTGAATCACAACAGTTAACTGCCAGGGATGTATTTCCTAGCACTAGCTTTGCCCCAGTTTGACCTTTTCTTCATTTTATTCTGGTTAAGTAAATCAATATTATCTTAATACAGTGTTTCCTTTTGTCCTGCCAGTAGCCATGCATGGTTATACTGTGGATTTAAAATGCAATCAATGAAATATTAAATGAGTTCAATGGGCTTCCTTATCCCTCAGAGCAGTAGGTGGGAACTGGGAGGAAACACATTAAAGGTGCAAGAGTTACCTGAATGTTAAATCAGTGCAGATCTGAAAGCTGTGCTTCATAAATTTATATACAGAGCCTGGGAAGCAGGAGCATGACAAGCAGGGTTGTAACCATTTGAGCGAAAAGATAGTTTTAAAATGTTTGTGCTAAACTGATGACAAATACCATGCAGACATTGCTCTTTCAGTTTTAAAACAGTAAATGACTTCACAGGGCAGAGTCAGGTCCCAAATGTGCCATCTGCCTGGTTGCGGTTTGTTTATTTTATACATGATTGAGTGCAGTGCTCATCTTGGTTCCTTTTATATAATCATGTTATGATAACCACATAATTAATGTTTTTAGCATTTAGCAGATAAATAAGATGCAAAAAGAGAGAGAGAAATATCTGATGCTTAAATAGAAATTCTTCTGAAGTGCTCAGTAGAAGCCCCAATTTATTCTATGATATTTAATCTATGATTTGGTATATATAATACCTAGAATTAGATTACAGTAATCATAAAGTTTGTTCATGTACCTTACCTTTCCTAGGATGTTAATGAGTGGGTGAAAAAAACCCTTTTGGTTATTTTTTATTTCCTCACACAATTTTTTTTAACTCCCAGGTGTTAATTTCCAAAACTTCCCAAAGTTTCATCAGGAAGTAGAATAAAGTGACATATTTCAAGATAGGCAAAAATATTTCACTTTATTTTGGGAGCTGAAGAATCTCCTGGAAATCTCACGAAAACTGTGTTCTTGAAAATATATCTGGGTTTTTTCAGATCTTCTACTCCTTCAACCATCTGAATGTTTATACTATTGCCCCTTATTTCTTATACAAATGTGGAGCTTATACTCTTGCCCCTTCTTATTTGGAAAGTTAACCTCTCCACAAATGGAACTAGAGTTTGAGCAGAAACATATGGAGAAAATACGTGTTGTTCCTCTGGTTCCATGAAAAGTTATGAAGTGGAGGTGAAGAATGTGAGCTTAGTGGGGGAAGAGGAGGTCAATGAGAAATTTGTCCCTGTTTCAAATATTTTCTCATCACAGACTACATTGGGCAACGTTCTTCCCAGGTCAGGATCATGTGAATGTGTCTCCAGTGATTTGACTTTAGCCTCTCTCGGGATGGATTTCTGTCGGGAATTCTCATATTTCTTAACGATGTTTTAAATTGCAAGAGTTCAGATAAAGAACTCCATACATTCACAAAAACTAGGTTCTACAGACTTCTGTAGCAGTGAACAAAGCTGATGTCTGCTATTAAGAAAGTTCTTTACAAGGATAATTTTGAAGTGGCGTTATGCATTATTAATGGAGACAGATCCGATGGTGAAGCAAACTACATTTGGCAGAAAGAACGTTTACTAAAAATGTCATTAAAGAATTCAGGCTGTATGCTACCAAGTATTTTGTAACTCCCTTCACTGACTTCTTGGCCTCTTTTTTTCTTTCATGTCTGGTAAGTAGCTTGAGGTGGTTGATGAACATTGGAACTGAGAAAGTCTGGCTTCTTGCTGCTGTTTGTCTAAAGGTTTGTTGGCTTTGACACATAAGAAGAATGAAGCTCTAACCCAGTCCATGCCTCATTTTGCACATTTAGAAGTTTCCTAAGGTTTCTCTTTCATGTAGGTTTTATGGTGTCAAAAAGAAGTAAGAATTTTACCATAACAATTCCTCAGTGAAGGTAAATTCACACCTTTTTTTCTAATAATGAGTGCCTGTTTCCAAGATTCAGAAATTTTGAGATCTCTTCCAACCTACCCCTGACAAATTCACATCAATACAAATGTATAAATTTTGATCAAATCATCCACTAAATGATAAAGAAAATATTAAAATCCAGTAGGCTTTAATATTCACTTAGAATGACACCACAGGACCCATTCCTTAAAAATCCCACCTTTAAAAAGGGAAGCCGTGTGAGATGTAGTTGATCAAATACTGCATTCAGTGTCATCCTTCGAAAACAGTGTAGCTTAACTGCTGCCTCTCTCACCTGGGTGGCATCTCTGTTTGAAATGCTGAGGCAGTGAAATTACATAGGTACCGCTGGAATGAAATGTGGGCTTAAAGACTAGTTTACTGGGACAAGAAGTTACCACCCAGGTGACCTCTGGGACAGACTGAAATAATCAGAAATTTAAGTCCTGTTTATATAGCACTCATTTTTATTTAAAAATAGGTAAGGTGATCCTATCGTCCTTTGGAAATCCTGTGTTGATATCACAACACAGTACAAGCGTGTACCTAGGGTGTTTTTCTGCCATACCACTGAATTTTGGTTATAAATAAATAGCCCCACAGAGCTGGAACAGAAAATGAGGAAGTATTTCACATCAGGGGAATATTCACCTTCAGCACCTGAAATCGAACAGCTGGAAGTAAAAAAAATGTGTGCATATATATATAAATCTTTTTTTTCCCACTGCATTTTTTTTTTTATCCATTGGATGTTTGATGGCTCTGCAAGGCCTGGCACTCATCTCTCTACTCACTGAATTTTGGGCAAGAACCTGCAAAGGTTGTATGGTCTGAAGCTGGACATGTTCGGTTAGGACTATGAGCTGGCAGCCATGATCTGTAGATACTATGACCGTGATTGCCAAAGGTAAAGAAGCTTTAATCATAGACTTTCCCAAATCCTTAGGGAATGATGAAGGCACAAGACCTTTCTTCCAGCAGCTCAGTGAACTTCTGAGATGGATGAAGTGCCTGCCTTTCCTTATGTCTTACAAACAAACATTTCCTTACAGGTAGGTCCCTCTTTTTCCAGTTTTACTGGGATTTGGTGTTGGCCTCATCTAAACCCTCCCTGGAGCTGACTGAAGCCACCGTATTGAACACTACCCTGTCCCCAGGGAGGCTCCACAGGGATGTGAAGGAGTGTGAGAAACTGATGTCTGAGAGACTTCCTCAGGAAAGGTTCAGTTTGATCTACTTTTCTTTAAAGTACTTAAATTTCTGTTATGCCAGAGAGGAGAATTAAAGAACATGGCATTGCTCAAGTAAGGACAGTCCACCTGCAACCAGCTCCAGGGGCTGTCCAGCTTTGCTGGGGAAGCCTAGTTACTGGTAGATGTTTGCTGGGAAATCACACCTGTACCCACACCTTGTAGAGCCCAGGCCGCTGTTCTCCATCTTCCAAGCAGGACCGCCAGACCCTCACCCTGAGCAGAGGGGCTTTGGGGGGTTGGCAGGAGCAGAACTAGTGGGGCATTAGACATGTTGACAGAATATAAATGTTTCCAGTGGCAGATGAAAAGAGGGTGGTGGTTTTGAAGAGTGAAATTTGAACAAATGCACTCTAACCCTCCAGTCTATTCAGGGATTTAAATCCCTCTGTGGATATTGGCCTATATAGAGAGCCGCTGGACTGTGCTTTTACATAAGATCCTAAGTGACTTTGTAAGCCTTCAAGCACTTCCAAATCCTTCACTTTCAACAACAGTGCTCTTTGTACTAAAAATTTAGTATATAAAGCCATATCATATACTGGGGTTTGAATATACTCAGAAAAGTTCCACATAATGGCATCTTAATGCCTAGACAAATGCAAAATTAATATACTGAAAATCTCCAGCAGCAGTAAGAGTAAAAGCAGTACAATTTTTTTAATGTTTTGTTGGGGGTTTTTTAATGGCAAGCTCTACTTCTGAGACAGGCAGAGGAAAATCTTCTCAAGCTGTAAGCTCAGCGTCCCCAGAGTGAATAGGGTTCAATGTAGCATGGATAATTTGTTTGCTTTGCAATTATTTTCCGTCAGTGGAGACAAATTGATTTGTACAATAAAATTGACGGTCACTGCAAGGCAGCTGGCTTTCTAAACTGTAAAAGAATTTGACTAGGTTAAGTGAGTACCAAATTTTTGGAGTACTGGGATGTCCTTTCGTACTGGTAAAACTCGCAACAATTTTAGGGCTTGCCAGTGTTTGCTGTGTGAAATTCAATATCAGAGAATGCCAGAGTAGTTATTCTTAATACTGCTGTGAGCAGGACCATTGCCAGTTTATTAGTGGCCTGCTTTGAAAATTATTTCAAGCAAAGCAGAAATCAAAATGCAGGAAAAGAAACTGATAGTAGAGCAGATGAATAGGTAGAAAGGAAATAGCAATAATTGCCACCAAGCTGCCATCTTATTTATTAGGGGGAAATAGGATATTTAACATGATCCAGAGTCAGGGATGCTAGGCAGAAATAGAATTTCTGCCAGAGAAAAACAAGTAACAAAGGCTTATCCAGAAAACAGAGGCATGATCAGTGAGGTGTATTTCCAGAAAATGCTTATAGTGGAAACATAGAAGAAATAACCAATATGTTCTGCAACTAAAGTATTTGGATGTTTATCCAAATAAAATTATTTAAATCTCATAAAAAATAAGCAGCTATTGACAACCACTCTTTCACTTTTGTTTTTAAAAAACAAAGACTCGGCTTGGCATCTCAAAAGGCCTGGCAAAACATTCATGAATGCATGATCAAATGCTAAGTGTGATTAGGAATGCTGTAGTACCTGGTAGCTGCCTGAAATGAGGCTTTGATTCCACTTTTCACAACACTGAGCTAATCAGGACATTCTGTCATATTCAATTTAAAAGCTGGATATGCCTCAGAAAATTGTTGGACCTAAAAGCTCAGCAAATAGCTCCGGTTAAACTTCACTTGGATGTTTCAAGTGTTAAACCTCATTGCAGACATCAGGATTAGATTAGTGATACTGTCAGTTTTGCAAAAGTCCAAGATCAGCACTAAGTAAAGTAGAAGTTTGCTAAGAAGGGTGAGTTTCTCTTTGCCCAAACTTAAAGGACCTGGGAAAAGTTGATACTGTACAGTTCAAGGACATTTGATTGGGCTCAATATGTAAGGTAAACAAAGCGCTCTGAGCCCCGATCAAAGTGCAGTTCTGGAGGCCAGTGGCGTGATCTTGAGGTGTGAGAAAAAAAGTTTGGAGGAAGAAGGTCACATGTTTGAAGGTCCAGACAATCAGGCTTTGGCTTGACCTCTTTGCCTATCTGGGAGCAGCTCCCCCCAGCTACTCATGTGAGCGGGGTTCAGAGGTTACCAATTACTTAGGGAGGCTGAGAAAGTTGTATGGAGCTGCTCTCAGCTGCCATTTCACATTAGCTTCAGGCCACTTGCAGGTAGGCTGTGGCTCTTAATGCTTCACTGCCAGTCATGGCTGTTTTTCAGCTCTCGCTCGCTGTGGCAGTGACACACCATCTCCCTGCCYTGCCAGCCTGTGGCACAGCTCCTCGTCCCCACCCGTTTGTGCATCACTAAGCTGCACCCCCACTATGTGGAGGTTGCTTTAATTGTCTAACTGCTGACTGGATAACATTTTTCTGCCCTTTTTTAAATTTTTCCTAATTTTTTTTCCCTCTTTGAATATTTTGGAGCCATCAATAGAACGAGCGAAATGCTTTGATTGGTTGCAGATATTGAGATGATTAAAATAATTTGTGACAACTTTTGCTTACAAATCTTAAAATAATGTATGTGTCTGCACACACTTCATTACTAACACATTAAGCAAGGGTGACTTACAACCTTATGATAGCAGAAGTATACAAAAATACCTCCAATAAAAGTCTTGAAAATTATAGTAAAAATTCTGAATCTTATACGAATGCTCTTAATTTAAGAGCTTATATCATCTTCCAACTTTAGAAGTTAGAATTACCCTTAGAAATTGTCTGGTGGTGGGTAGATTGTGTGAAACGTGCTCCCTGGGGGAATTCTTCTGCCTTCTTCTGAAGCTGCTGTCTTGGATAGTGACAAACAGGATATTGAACTACCCAGGACTCTGGTTTGATCCAGTATGGAAAGCCCTATTCTTTCCATTTCACAAATAGGATTTGGGAGTTTGGAGTTTTTGCTTTGTGGAAGTCACAAAATGGAGAATGATCACACTTCCCTAATGCAAGGCATATTTTCAGTCTAGAAACAAGCCAGTTTCCTTTCAGAAATAAGTCTGGGTTTTATTACACGTGCTTTAACTTTCCCTGGAAAATGAGTATATTTGTGTTTGGAAATATTCACATAAGTGAAGAAATTTTCTAGGAAATTAAGTGAGGCACTTTGAGTTTACTGTGAAAGGCAAGAGCAGCCCAGCCTTGGTTTGTGAATGTCCTTTTTCACATACACTGCTATCGTAAGTATTTATAGTCGCTGTGGTTTTGTTTGGGTTTCTTTGTGTGTGTTGGTTTGTTGTGTTTTTTTAGTTCAAAAAACTCCCAAAACACAGCTGTGATTATTTTAGTCTTGATTTACACCTTGCTTACTTCTATTCCTCTTACCAGTTAGCTTACCTTTAGAATGCAGTGTGGTATCTGTTAAACGATGTTTCAGTAAATGTGTGGTGCTCAGAACTTCAYGTGTGTCACGTACTGCTACGTGCTTACTGGAAGTCTGCTTTCCATGGAACAAACAGGCAAGAATAAGGAACAGCACTTTCAATATGTGGACAATAGAGTTGGAATACCCTGGTCACACGGCACGTCACAGACGCTGACATATTTGGAGAAACATTTGCTACATCCTAGGCTTTTTCAAAAACATCTTGATTCTGACTCATGTCACTATAGAGACTCTTATTTAATATACAGATGCATTACAAATGTTCCAATTTTCTTCCATTTTGGCTTTTTTTTTTGCCACTTACCAAGTGAGGTTGCATAGGGTGGCAATTGTTTTTCATTTAATTCCATTTAATTTTATCCCCCCCAAAATTCCACTATTAAGAAAATCTTAACAAGATAATCGTTTTGGGAATTTAATGCTGTCACTGTGAGTTTAATAAGAGAAGTGAGTTTATAACTTGATATAATTGGAATTGTAGCCTCTTACCTTGTCTGTGGCTGGGAAAATTCAATCACTCTCACAGAAGAAAAAAAGATGAAGCATAGACAATACTCAGAAGGGTGAGGATATGGTATTCAATAGAGTTTTTAGGGGTGCTGAGTTTATAATTGTTCAAATTGCAGTGCCTATAGCCGTTATGTAGAATAAGGTAATAGATATCTTCAATAGGATTATCAATCAAAGAGGAAGCAAATGTAAGGATGACATTCAAAGTGTTTTGAACCCATTTTGTGCAGATTTGTCCCTCTTCAGAAATATTTTTGTGTTTCAATTCCCACTATCAAAAAGCAATTCAAAATATTGCATAAATTCCAGGAAGAAGACTGCACAGAATTCTAGAGAGTACAATGGCCAGGAAAAGATTCCTGGGAAAATAGGGCTTGCAGAGGAGATTTTACAGCTCATTGCTCACTTGGGTTAAAGTCATAGCAGGCAGATTACTGCAGAGAAGGAGAATGGGTGAGAATTGGCTGAAGATGAGGAGAAAAAGATTGGAGGATTGGATGGAGGAGGAAGAAAGCTATAGGAAGGAAAGAGAAAGTACATGAAACTTGAGATGTGTTTTCGAGGAGTGTTAGAGGCATTCCATTTAGAAATTCCATTTAAACCCTTGACAATAGATAGAAGACATTATTTCTACCTGTTTTACATTAACCTCTGTTAAACAAAACATTATTACATTATCTGCCCTATTATGCATGAACTCAATATTGAAGGTAAATATATTTAACGTGGGAACATTTTTTACTCCTTTATTTAAAGTTACTTCATATAAAAGAGAGAAGATGCAATACATGTTTTCATGAGTAGTATTTGGAAAAACAAAACAAGCAAACAAAACAACAATGTGACATTCCAAATGCTTAAATGTATAAGTTTAACATCACCACGATTAACTTAGTGGAATACCCTCTTATGCCCTACGTGAAATTCAGTGTGTTTTAAAGAATATACTTGAAAGAAACATGTATTGCAGACAGAAATGTTTCCAGGAGAAATGCCAGGAGTAATGCCAGGAGTAGCAATTAGAGGAAGATTTGGAAATTTAGATAGATACAGGTAACAAGGACTTCATGAATGTAGGTACTTAGCAATGAAAAAAGCCTGAATATACAATGAGGTTTTAAACTGTCAGATGTTGATGTAAATATTAGACCCTGTTTGGAGTCTTACAGAGATTCTGTAGTGATGTTCTGGATGGCTGAAGAAAAGCCAGAGTACAGGAAGAAAAGTACATTTTTGCAATGTGTATTTAAAAGTTCATTTTTTATCAGTGAAAATTAAATGAATGAGCAATGCCAAAAGTTATATTAATTATTTTTTAAAATTATTAATTATTAATACTATTTTTGAAATATACCTGTTGAAATGTCTACTATACCCCTTCTTTTCATCAACATCCTCACCATGTCAGCTGATCCTGGTTAAGCTAATTCAAAGGAAAAAATAATCACAGTGGGAAAAGCACAGCCAAAAAGGTCAAAGGCTGTTACTACAGTGCAGACTCCTGTCTTGGATGGGTAGCTGAATGATGTTGGGAGAGTCAGAGAAACTTTTATTTGATTTATCAGAGTGAGAAATTTGGATGGCATCAAGTTTCACATCAAATTAAATATTTGAAATATTAACTCTACCAAATTTGTTGCACCTCACTGAGATATGCTGAGAGCAGCCAGCCCACATAAGATTGCATTTCAGTACAGAGTGGCTCATTTTAAAATACCCCAGTGAGCCACTGGAAGAGAGCAGCAGGGAAAGAGAAGAAAGAATGAGCAGACTGAAGCTCTGATCTAACTTTGTGTCACGTGTAGATGGGGTAAGAAATGGTGCCATGCACACTCTGGGCTTTTCAGTCACACTGGCACACAGAAAACCTGAGAGACCATGATGTCCCCTATGAATTTGAATGTCAATGCACCAACAATTTCATAGAAACTTGCAGCTCTTGGACAGCATCACACAGATCTGATTTCTGTTATTTCTCAGGAACGTTATGATGACAGGAAAACTTATTAAAAGRGATAAACAAATGCAAAATAAAGCATATGTTTCCATCACAAGATTTGAAATCAAGACATCTGGGTTCAGTTCCCAATTCTGCTGTAATAATAAATGAGTTACAACTAAGTAAATGTCTCAGATCCTCATCCATCCAAGTGGCTACTGCTCCCTCACCTGATGTCTTTTTTGTCAATTGCCTTTTAGCTAAAATATTTTTGTCTACTCTCAGATCTTTAGCAGCAGGGTTCTGTCTAATTGCAATGCTATAATACATAAAATAAGTTTTAAAAGATCAATATATTCATTTTCTTTTTCTATGCTTTGAACATGTAAAGATAAGACCCTACCCTGGTAATTAACTTGATAAAAGGTAACACCAAGTTCTTCCACTACATGCACCACCCTAAAGAAAAGTTAAGAATCACTTAGGTGAATAGTACCTATCCTCATGATGCAAAATCTCAACTTAACTATTTAAAGCAGTCATAAAAGCACATTTTTCTCCTTGACTAAGTTTATATTTCATCAAAGTATTCACTATTTTGTTAAAAGAACATTTTGAGAGAGTTGAGGGTCGATTTCAGCAATAATCTTGCTTTCTTTTGCCACAAGCAGTCTATCTCTAGTGTTTCCAGCAGTTTTTATTGTTGTTTTTGTTGGTTTTGTCTGGTAGTAACCAGCTAAGCAAAAACAGACCTGTGATGACAATAATATTCCTGTGGGTAGTACAGAAGGTGGGAAAGCGTCACAAGAGAAGGGGGAAGTGGGCAGACACAGCCAAACTGCTCTTTTCTGGAGTATTCCCATGTTCAGAACAGTGTGATGGGATCCATCCCAGGATATTTTAGCTCCTGCCTTGGCAGGAAGAAACCATTCACATATAGTCTTGTGGTTCCTACATGCATGAAAGATGTAACCATCTTCAGCAGCCTCAGCAAGGACCTGTGGATGTCAGTAGTAACACACAGGGTTGAAGAGCATTTTTTTTTCCTGAATATTAGCTCTCCTCTGGTGTAGCTGTTTACGCTCGTACAAGCATTTCACTTTTCCTCTGTTTGTTCTACCTTGACCACTTTTTCCTACCCTCTGAGTCTTGTCTGTGAGTATTATCATCCCTTGTATCTCATTCATGTCTTCTGCCAGCTGTGACGAGGGTTGAATTCAGAAAATCAGATAGATTGGGATGCTCAGATTAGTTTGGAGAGGCAAAGATGAAGTTATTTATTGGAAAATCTAACTTTACTCAGTTTTAATAGCAGTGATTACTCCAGCTCTGCCATTTGGAAAGGCTACTGTCTGCAGCTGCATGTCATGGACATCCTTCTGGATGTCACCATCCTCCCAGTGCCAGCTGAGCATCTGGTGTTAGCACTCCGTCTTCTTCCAGAGGTAAGAAGCCAACTCTACAGAATTGGCCAGGAAACCCTTTTTAAGATATAGCAGCCACAGCTTTCTCTCCATGTTCCTCCTGCAGCTCAGTCTGGCTTTTGGCTTCCCCCAGCACTCCTCAACAGCCACCCCCTGCCTCGCTCTCCTCTTGATGGCAGTGGTTATGCCCTATAGCAGAGATTTTTAAGGATTATCCTCCACCCCTGCTGGCTAGGCCAGACAGGAGGGCAATTGCTAGGAGTAGCTGTCTCCTTCCCAGCTGATGTATTGTACTTGCTCTCTCTTTTATGTGTGCTGGCATGACTTGCAACGTGTTACTTCAGTTGCAGTCGTAACTAAGGCTAATAAAATGCTATTATGGTTAATTATATTCACCGGTGAGGCACTTAAACTTTACATGAAATGGCATCCCAGTAGGCTTCATTTTTCATAACACATGGCAGTTGGAATGGCAAGGTTTTAAAAAACATGTAATTTCATTAGAGTAACAAGACAACCACTTGAGTAATTTTTTTATGACGCGCTTAATGGTGCTGCCATATGGATGGCTTGTAAATAAACAAACAAAAAAACCCCGATGGAAGGCTAGATGATGTAAGGGACACATACATCTGGCAGAGGGTATCCCAGCATGCTTCAAACACTTGCAGTTTTAATAAGCACTTCTCAGCACCTTGTGCTTATGAAAAGGTGCAGTGAGGCGGTGTTCATTCATGCCCGTTTCCAGAACTGACTTTTATTTAAGATTTTAAAAAAAAGAGGTGTGTGAGGCTGTTATAAATTTTCTTCAGACCATTGGAATGTCCTGCTGTATACCAGAGAGTCTTTCTCTCTGGCTTTGTTGACTAGAAGACATTTATTCCATACTGGCCTCAATGCTAATAACCTCTAAGCTAGCTCCATAGTTTTGTGGAGATGACCTTTCCCACATTTTGGGTACCTTGTAAAATTATTTTGGGACATCGTGTTATGTTAATGGGATGCCCTAATGTTAACTTACTGTTGGTAGTTTGAGGCTAGTTAAGAGTATTTATTTATTAAATCTAAAAYAGTGTTACAAAGGTTTACAGGGATGCAGATGACAGAAAATAAAGTCATGTTTATCTATAAGATTAAATCAGGGAGATCTGTCTCCCTCTCCCCACCCAGCTGCATTGGTGTGGGTGCTCCCAGAGCACCAGGGAGTTTGGTTGTGCCCATTTCAAAGGGCATTTTCAGGAAAGATTCTTCGGTTTATGATGTGTACAAACGTCTGCTTCTCTTTACCTGGGGTTTGTTAGAGGGTTCACGCATGGTCAGATTTTGTCTCTTCTCAGTTTTTATTCCTCAGATTATTGGACCTCAGTTTGGAAGAAGTCTGAACTTCTAGGCTAATATCTTTTCTTAATGTTTTGGAAATAGCTACTATGTCTTTGGCAAACTGTATGTTTGACAGTAATTCTGGCAGATCTGCACCTGTAGAAAAGTGATAAACTACTCTGGGTCTCATAAAGTAATTTGCAAGTATCAGACAAACTCTGTCTGTTCTCCAGAACATACAGCTCATATTAACATGCAGTTAAAAACATCTTTTACAGAAGGCAGCCTGCTACTGACTCCTGGCTGAAACTATATGTGATGATAAATAACCAAGACAAAGTGTTAATCTCCAGCATGGCAGGACTCCATCACACAGTCTTGATTCTTTGGATATGCTGTAATAAAACTCTGTTCTGGTGGAATTTATATCAGTTGTCCAACCTGTTAAACACGTTTTGCTGTCAGAGTTTTGAGTAGTTCCAAGCAACTCTGTGAATCGGGACTGCTCGACAGACATGCACAGAAAACAAGGAGAGGAATTAATAGGATAATTAAATCCTGTGGATAGGACTGCTTTTGTAGGGAATATGGAAGCACAGGATTAGGCAAATACATATCTGAAGTGGAGGAAAGCTGTAGGTGTCCTCCCTGGGCACTGGGAGATGGGGAAGGCAGACAGAGAAACAGCCAGATAGCAGGTTACTGAGGTGAAATTTGCAGGACAGGAAGAACAGACTGAAGGGGGAAGGGGAGGAAAAGCCCTTCCTCTGCTGGCACAATGGAAGAGGTGAGGGTGGGAAGCACCAAGAGCAGCAGAAGAGTTATGGACACTGACAGTTTGGAGACCTTGGAAGCACTGAGATGGTCATCAGAAGTTGAATTTGTAGTGAAACATCACAAAGTAGGAAATCAGAAACTACTGTTCATTGTAGAATAAGGAAAAGTCATCTTGCTCTTAGTTTCTCTCTAAGTAATATTTTTGCCCTTTTAGTGGGTGAATTCTGGGCTCATTTTAGAACACAAAAACAGTAACACAGATTTGAGGAGCACAAAATGTGAGCAGATGTTATGCAATCTCTTGTGTGTCATTCTGTCCCAGGATCGGCCATGTCTGACGTAACCTATAGTGAGAACTCTGAACTTTCACTTCTGTGCTCCTTTTAACCACAGACTGCAGTAGTTTGGGACTATGTGATGACTTTGTGATGTTGACAACTGGAGACCAAGATTAAGCTGCTAAATGCTTTTTAATAACAACCAAACATAAGAGGCAAAGTGTCTAGAGGCAACCTAAATTGCCAACTCTGCTTTTAAAAATATAATTTGCTAAGAAGCAATCTACAATGTATATATCTATTTTCTTTTAAAACACTTATTTAAAACAAAAAAGTACTAAATCTTGGCAGAGGTTTTTGGCTAAAATGCAGGAAATATATTATGAACAGATTTTTACAGTATGTTTCCACGTTATTTTTGCTATATACTCCAGACCTATGCAATATATAAAATAATATATTTCCCCTTTATGTATGGAAAATAGTCATCAACTTTATGGTTTCATTAACACCAGAGAAGAAAGAAATTTCCAGTGTAATTCATGATAAAAGTTCCAAGTGAAGAAACAGTTGTGTCTTGATACTGTGGAGGTGGCATTGTCCAAGACTGACATTCAGACTATAAACAAGCTTAACAAATTGAATCATTCAAATATTCTTTCAGATTTTCAAAATATTTTCTAGTTACTTTGCTTCCAAAGACCATTTTAACAACTCCAAAGCAAACCTCTTCAAACAAAGGTGGGTACTCCTTAAATTCTTTCCTTACATTCCACTGCAGTATAATTTTTAATGTGAGAGTAAAAATCTGTGAGTGTAGGTTTCTGAAGAACAATGAGCAAACATGGAGCACAGGACATTTTTGAACCTTTTGAGTGTGCTTGTATCTTAGAAGCATTCCAATTTGTGAATGCTTTCTTTTTCTGTCCTAGTGCATTGTGTGCTGCCACAATTCAGGTGCATAGGGACCATCACATGGATGCTGGTAGCAACAACGCCATCTCACAAATAAACCAAAAAAGGGAGTAAAAACAGTAATGTTTCTCTCCTAACCCACATAGAGGGCAAATTATAGAGGCCAGGCAAGGATAATAAAAGTGTATGATTGACAGCTGACAGTATGCCAGTGAAAATTTCTCTCCCCCTTAGGATATTGTTTTGATAATCTTTGCCGATTTAATACTTTATGGAACTAGAGATTTTTTTTTTTTGTCTGAATGGATATTTTTTGAGGGGTGGGGGTTGCAGTTGTCAATTGCACATCAAAATAGGGTGGATAGACAGAGAAGTGAAATGTAAACAACAGCTCCAGGTTTGTTTTTCTCTTTGGGCTGTTGAGGGATGTTTTTGTACATGAAGGTTAACAGAGCACAGTAATAGACTTCAGCACTCCTTAAGGACATTTGGCCAATGCTCCAATACAACTCAGCTGACCGCAGTGTTATTACCTGGTTTTGTATCTTATAATCAAAAAAGTCTTTTCTGAAGTTTGGCTGGAAGGTAGCATGATGTGCTTACCTCTTTATGATATTTAAAGACCATACATTTGCCTAGAAATTTGTATATAATTTTCTGTTCGCAAGTCCATCATTTTGCCACGTTTCTATACACTTGGTTGTTTGTTTTATACACCTACAAAGTTTTGTGAGCATGTCCTGATGTCCCTGCCACCTGAGACACTGCACCCAAAGAGTGAATGTCCTGATCATGCTGGGATGAGCAGTCCATGGGACCTTGCACAAGTTCAGTGTCGTCAGGCTCCTCCAGCCCCAGCCATAATGCCTTCCTATCCCTCACCAATGGTGCTGCTTTCTTGGAGCAGCAGCAGCTGCTCAGACTCAGATCCTTGTCCCCATTTGTCTTCTGGACACCCTTTGAGCTCACCACAAATTTTATGACTTGCAAGGTGGGTGAAATAGTCAAGTTTCCTCTCCCGCAGTTATACTGAGCCTGCAATGCACCACAGAATAAAGCAGAAACAAAACAAGGTTGTCCTGTGGAATTTTGTGGATATGACTCCAAATGCACTGAAAAGATCTGTTGAGTCTGTTGACGCCTTTTGTAGAAACATAATCAGTTTTCCTACTGCAATCAGATTTTCAAACAATTTTTTTTTTTACTTCAATGGCTCTGCATAAAATGTTCTTGTTTTGCAAGTAGAATATAATGCTCATCTTGCAGACAAAGACAGCTCCGAATATTAAGATACATTTTCTTCCACAATGCTAACATCAGAAAAGAGGACTCTACAGGCACAACAGTTTAACCTATGTAACTCTACTAATTTCAGATTATACCTTCTGTGGCACAGATGTCCATTGTTTTGGTAGGATAACACCATTGTCATTGATTGGAATTCACTAAAAAGTTCTGTAGGTGATTATTCATAAAGTATTTCACTTTTTTCTACTGAAGAAGATGAAGAGTAGGAAAGGCTGGATGCAGATCTTTCTGCCTGTGGATCTAGSAGGGACCACCTTAAGCACTCTTGGGCTTGAGCCCACCTCGGGTCTATTCACACTAAAGCTGTACTGGGGCTAAAGAGATGAGGACAGCTTCACTCTAAATTATATCACTTTGGTCTCAGTATTTTGATACCAAAGGAGGCCTCTCATAAGAATGAAAATTAAATAAACTGCTTTTTAATGTTTATTGATATAATGAATCTCAGAGAATGAGTGTCGTTTGAGTTAGTTTCTTCACAAAAACAATGTGCTGTTCAAAGAATGATAAAAAATTACACTCCACAGTTTCACATCACATTAATTTATCATGGAGGGTTTTTGGCTTGGTTAGATGCGATGGCTGTAGGTGCTTGAATATATTGCAGACATGTAACCTTGGAGATTAATCCTTTAAAAATATGTCCAAGTAGCCTTTCATACAGGCATATTCCCTCTGAATGCAGTAAGGTTGCACTGACACATCTGTGACTTGGTGGTTACTTTCACATAAAATATGATCTGGGTAGACTGACTAATTCACTGTGCTCTGAAGGGTTTATGAAGTTTTCTTCTGTGTAAAATACACCATGTACAATTTTGCTGTTGATATATTATTGGGCATCTTGTACTCTTGTAAAGAAAATATCTCATTTTGTGCTCTCAGCCCTTTCTGTCTGCCCTATGACCATTTCTTTGTGTCTGGGGATGACCCTGTGTCACTTTTTCTTTACTTCCTTTATGTAAAGGCAAATAATAATACTTGTCAATTTATTTGTGGCTTTCTCAGCTGCATAGCTAATGCTCTTCTGCTTGATAGGATGTCTTTGCTGTCTGTAATTATAGTTCTGCTTATGCCCTTGAGGAAGAACATCTGCTGCTTCCCACTCATGAGTTACATTTCAGCCTCTCATCTCCTCGGTGTTGTTCTGCACCACAGTGATATGGTGGTCCCTGATGCTCGTTGCAGAAATTTTCCTTGGTGTTCTGTGTAAGGTCCTCAGTCATCCTCCTCACCTTCCCCTTCCTTCACCAGCCCTTTGTGCTGTTGTCCTCCACATGAGTGGTGCATTTGTTTCTCTGACTGAGCTGAGAGGGAAAGGGCAGAGGTGTGCCGGGAGCTCCTACCACATCCTGCCTCAGCTGGGAATGAACGTGCAGCGGGAGCCCAAGGACAACGGGCTGCAATGCCCTCACCAAAACTATCAGAGTTGGCTGTCAGGGTCAGGAAACTTGAGAAACATGACCACCCAGTCAGAACAGAAGATAAGAAGAGGAGGAAAAGCCCCACCTTCTCTTTGTGGACGCTTGCCAGTGAAATTCTGCCAACTCGGCATATTTTTCCCACCATATTTGTTGCTGCTGTTGTTCGCTGTTGCATGCAAATCAGCTGAATGATCTTTTTTTATTCCTTTGTTCTTGCACATTTATAATTTTCTCTCAAAGTGCTTTCTTGATATGAACATGAAAAAATATTGTGTAGTAGGCAAATTTTGATTTGATACGTACATTTTTTTAATAGACAAAATTAATTGTTTGTATTTTTAAACATTTTTGTAATGTTTGCTCTTGCATAATATCTATTTTTATACATAATGCAATGTGCTCTCAGACTCATGGTGTGACTCCTGGGGATGGTCCTGTGCAGGGCCAGGAGCTGGACTCGATGATCCTTGTGGGTCCCTTCCAACTCAGCATATTCTGTGATTCCATGATTTTGATTCATAATTAATACTATTTTCACATGGCCAGAATTGGTTGTSGTGTATCCCAACCAAGGAGACTACGTCAAAGGATTTGAAGCATTCATGTTTTAACAAGAGCGGGGGAGAAGAGGTCATTACTCATAGCCAAAGGGAAAACAAGTGATAGAAGAAGAAGACAAAAAGTTATAGAACCTCATGCATATATTCTTGACTCTGTTAGACAAGCTCATACAGTACAGAACTGGCTGAAGGCTGGCCTGCTTGAAAAGCTGCTGCCATCTCTCAGCAACCCTGCCARTGCTAAAGTCGGTGGAGTGACCTGAGAAAGGCCAATCCTAGTTTATGGAAGAGGTTGACATCCTGAACTTCCAGGGATTTCTTTCTTCCCTAGCTCAGCAGTTCAACATAGTGATTTTTTTAAATAATACTGTGGCACTATTGGAATAAAAGCTGGGATATTATTGCATTGAGATCCGCTGGCAGGTGTGTGTACATCTCCCAACATCTGAAAYGCAAACTTGGTATGAACACACAAGGTGAATTGCTTTCAGTGCCAAGGGTAACTTTTATTACAAATAATTGTGCAGAACTGAAAGGATAAGGAAGTGTTGTATATTGAATATATAAATTGATTGGTGTGGTACCCAATCGACTCTGTGTTTCAGGATTAGAAGGACTCTGTGGTATTCGGTATTTTCCTTTTTTCTAGAAGAGGATTCACATAGGGTTTTATAAAGGATGACATCCTTTTGGGAAAAAAACCAACCACTACCTTCTGTGATTAATAATGAGGAGATAAACCTTAACATACAGAGGCTGGGGGGGACATGAGAGTGACCTGAGCAAAGTGATACACACAAATTTTGGTTTACTTGGTGTGCACTTAATGCTAACCTAGATGCTAGAGGAAAGACAGTTAACTATAAAGGGTCCCACTAGATATGAGACCGGTCAAGCCTATGTGAGAAGATGGACAAAACCAGGAACAGTGAGGATCTCTTGAGACAAATGATGAAAATTACAGATTTAGCAAAGTACAATATGGGAAATAGATGAGAAGTCCATACAGGACATTCACAGTACGGGGGGAAACAGGCCTGTGAACAACACATCCAGTGCTCCACTGCCATGAAAATGCAGTTCTTTGCATGGGGAGTGGATAACTTAGTACAGACCCTTGGAGAAAAGAACAGCTAAGAAAACTATCCATGAAAGGCAATCCTGAGATTGACTTCATTCTTCATACTTTGCATTACTGAAAGAATAGTCCAATAAAATTGAATCTTATTACAGAGACAAAGAAGAAAACAGAAAGTGGCTCTTTTGGGAGCAGAGAAACATCTCTGCTTTATCTCACACAAGAGGTGACAAGGTATAAATATATCAGTACTAGAATTCACATTTCAAGAGGAAGAGAAGTTAAAAGGTAGGAAAGGTTGCAAGAACAAAAGAGTAGCAGCTGTGACAAGTTGCTGGAATTACAGAAGTGTCATCAGCCAACCTGACAGCACCAAATAAATAAACAAATATTAGGGATGAAGAGAAACAAACTGAGAAGAAAAAAAATGGGTGAGGCATCAAAGTAGTTAAGTAAAGGAAAACAGGAGAAGAACAGGAACTGAGGGGTTACGGGTGGAAAAATCAAAGGGTGATGAAAAAGTGTAAAGGAAACAGAAGAGAAAAAGCATACCAAATGAAATGAAAGGGGAGAAGAGAAATAAAAATAGAAAAAGACAGTATACAATCAGTTCTATAAACGTGGTTTAAAATTATCAGTGGCTTGCTAGAGAGTGGTAACAGTGTTTTCTGGAAGCTTTGCTCTCATTGAAGTGAGGAATGGTGATGGTGGGGCTGGTTATCTGAGTGAGTGACAGCAGGCACTGTGACATGTGGGCACTAATGGAATCATCAGCATCTGATGGTATCCAATGACTCTGCTGCGTGCAAGAGGTGACATGGTCTCTCCTTCCTTCTCTGCATCCCCACTCCTTCCCTTTTGGGCAGGCAGGGTGGGGATACTCACTGAGAAAAAGACTGTTTTTCATGCACATACACACACACACACACACACACACACACACACACACACACACACACACAGGCTTGGTTTCTTGGAATAGCTTGTACTGCTTTCTGAAGGGAGACATGGGAAAAGATCCAAGCTTAAATAGATTTAGGGGGGGTTCTTAGGAGGAGAAGGAAAGAGGGACAAGGGACAGGCGAGTGCTGACATCTGGAGAGTGGTAACAGCTGTGAAGGCCTCAGGGCTGGGACTTTTGTTTCTGACCTTAGGGAGAAACTGGAGAGTACTGACCACATGGAGTGGTTGCAAGGAAAAGTGAGGGCAGAGGGGAGACAGAAGTGGCAGCCCCTTATTTTTGTATCCTGGACCCTTGGTAATATATCTCTGTAAAGAGGCCAGTGCATGTTCATATGAGAAGTTACTCTGTTCTGTCTGAAGTCATGTTAAAAATAACTCTCTTTGGGCCTTGGGGCATTCACTATAATGAAGTTAAAAGGATAAATGCTATTAAATGTCTGAATAATGTTGCTAACATAGCTTGTCTTCCTGATCATTTTGTTAAACTGCAGTAACATACAATCATGTCACCATTAATACTTCCTGCATGTGCAGGAAAGAAGAATACAAAGAGTATGAAATATCAATTGATTTTAGGATGGTGTGTTTTATATTGAAACCAGATGGATAACTTATTCTCTCATATGGTTGGTGGCGAGTACTGGAAACATCACACATTTTTATTGTTGAAACAGAGTGCAAACTATTCAGAGCGATACACCTACATCTGCATTGTATTATACTCCGTGCCTGGCTGCCATCATTTTATGGACTCAATATCTGTCCAACCATTATTTTTATTTGGTCTCATAACTCCGTAGTTGGTCCACCTGTAGAGCCTGTGAGTTATCAAGTTAGAGTCTTTTGCCATTGTCATGTGTCCAGTTTTCAAATTAGAGTGGTTTCCAAGTGGACTACAAAGAACCAGAACTGCTATTCTTAGAGCTATTTTTATTTTAACTGCACCCATTCCTATTTATCACTGCAGTCTGCTGGAAAAAGTCTAATTTCCAACAAAGAGGGKTGGTTTAGTGTTTTTTTTTTTTTGGATGGGAAAAAGGAACATGTACATTCTTCATCTCCTTTTTATTATTATATAATTGTTCCCACACTTGATACTTGTTTATTGCTATCACATTAAAAAGCAGGAATAGTTGTCCAGTTTCTGGGTTGTAAAATCTCCCTGGCACACTCGTGAGACTCACTTAGACAGTGTAGGATTATTCAAACATCAAGGGCAGCTAGAATCTAAATTCTTCTTTGAAGTTAAATAGCCATCACTCTGTACATTCTGGACAAGGCCCTATTGCTGCAGCCTTTGCTCACTCTGATTAGCACTGACCTGAACAACACAATTTTTTCTTGTCCTTCTCTATCATGTATATCCCTTTCCACATTTTTTTTTTACATCTGTCTACATCCTCTTTCCAAATTTCTACTTTCCCCAGACATACCCATTTTTATTTCACAGTAGGTACATCTTCATGTTGCATTTCTGTTTACTGGTCCTCTTCTGATGTACCCCCGAGCTGATGTCTTTGGCTTCTGCCTGCCTTCTTTTCTTCCTCTGTCCAGTGTCCCACCCTCAAGCATCTCTTCTGAAGATGTCATTGCCTCTCCAAACTTGCTTTCAGTTCCAGATGTATTCAAGACCTCAGCTAATCCCAGGCTACAGCACTCCCAAGTCGTCCCATTGTGCTCTGGGGCAGATGGTGGACAGAGGCCTCCAATGCAAGTC
Source organism: Amblyornis subalaris (assembly GCA_018881555.1). Classification (NCBI taxonomy): domain Eukaryota; kingdom Metazoa; phylum Chordata; class Aves; order Passeriformes; family Ptilonorhynchidae; genus Amblyornis; species Amblyornis subalaris. The sequence continues at coordinate 5,145,840 of JACAXG010000056.1, read as the reverse complement.
CATGACCCTTGGGTGTCACAAAACCTGTTGGCTGTGTGAGAGTGGACGGTCTGAGCATCTACAAGGTGTCCCAGCACCAGGATAGCCCCAGGACATGAGAATCCCCAGTTTCCACACGACCACCACGAGCTGTTAGGAAACAGGCCACTCCTCACCAGTCAACTCTTTCCTGCTACCACGCTTGTCACAGCTGTGTACTGCAAGCCCTGCCAGAGCAGTTGGGAATGTGTGGCTGCCTCAATACCATGTCACTTYCTACATGGAAAAGCTGACCTTTAGATGCTGCAGAAATCTCACAGGTTACAACATGGCTGTATTTTCAGCCACCAAAATGACAGCCTGACTCAAATTAATTACTCTGTGAATCCAGCTGATTTCACAAGTGTTTACAAACCAGCTTCTAATGTTCCAAAATGTTTTGGCAATTTTATGGACTAGAAGTACAAGTCTGAGGTTTTCAGTGAAGCCTGTGGGACTAGAACTTTTACTAGGACTTTATGGGAACCAAAATGGGCAGGTTCTGTGGACCACCACTGTGTTACTAGGCTTATTAAGTTTTCTCTGATGTACCCTGCAGCCTTTGCAATCTAGGAAAGAAACATCTGGTCCATGAAAGTTTCTATTTGYATCTATTTAGTTAAGTACTTTAAAAATACATATATATAATGCAATGAAAAGTACTTAATGCTAAAATAATTTGAGGTCAAATTAGTCACACAACTGTATAAAATATCACAATTATTGCAACCAGCAACCGCTCTAAGATTTTACCCAGAATTAGGGATGAGGATAAACCTTGTTCATCTACTACTCTCCCAAAATAGACCATTATCCATACAGTAAAAATATCTATGCTAGTCCCTAAACAGACATGGATTTATTTTGCCTGTGAGCTCATTCTGTTTCAAAGATGATTAATTACATCACTGAAGGACTAGATCCCATTAACTGGAGTCTGCTTCTCATTTGTTTTGGTTTTTTTTAAGATTTGGGCTTTGTCTTTTGCCAACAGAACTAAACAGCTTCAGGTATGGTGCTCGCTGGTCATCCAGAGAGGCTGAGAACACATTGAGAAGAGTTTACATTTGCTCATCACACATGTGGAAGGTGTCCCATCAGCACTGCAGACATGCTCCAGACAAATGCCTGAATCGAGTCGTACCAGCATTAATATTTAAATGAATAGTCTCTTATCATGTAAGGCAGACTGAGCAGTTCTCAATGATTTTTCTCTCTCATTAGAAAAAAGTTGTATTAAATGGGTAGTGGGAACAGTGACTTAACTTTTGGAACGAGGTGGGATTAAATACAGATGGCTAAAGCAGGTGAAAAAGGTCTTTCAAATGTCTGCTTCACCAAATTGACTGTAATGGAAACTTTCAGTGAAAGGCTAAATTTAGGCAAGTTGAATACACTCCAGGGAGTCCAAACTGCTGAAATACCCAGTATCTTATATTTCAATTGAGAAATTATTTCCTTTCACTTAATTTTTGCYGATAGGCATTCGTTCTACGTTAGTTGTCCAAATTTTCTTAATAGCCATTTAAAACAAGAATTTCCAGAGGGTAAATCCATGACTGTCTTAGCCACCTAGATTCAGCTGAGTGAAATAGCCCTCTAGAAGCTGCCGTCTCTCTCTGCYGAGTGTAGTGCAAGCCTGGAGAATTAGCTTGATTAGTCAGTTAATTTAGAAAAAACCATGATATCTAGGGTGTATTTTATCACTCCAAGCTTTTTTCACAAACAGTCTTAATAAAGCTCAGAAAAGGCAGGATTCGGGGAAATGTGGATGGATGGGAGTCTGCCTTATCCTGGAGACAGGAGCTGAACAGGGGGCTGGATTCTGTTGTGGTCCTGAGGATCCCAGAAGATGTGGAGAATCTTGTTGGTTGGTAAATGAAAAAAGAATTGTACATACATAGAGATGAGCAAAGTTAAAGAACTGTATCAAAAGGGGATATTTCCTACTATTTACAGTGAAATTTTATTTGACATCAACTCTTTTTTAACCTCAGTGTCTCAATATGGCCCTCGAACACAACTTACAGAAACACTGTGCTATGTGTTTGCTACCTGTGTTGCTCTGTCATGTTTTTCATGAGAAAAGCCTGTGATCTTGAAGTCATAAACAGCACTGAAGTTAACAGGCACGAAATTTTTGTCTAAGAAGAAACCAGAGTGGACAGGGATTGCTGGACAGTCCTGGACAAAGATGAGATTTGCTGGGCCAAAGGTAGAGGCAATGTGCATTTCCCTCTGCAAAAGACATTAGAGATTGAAGTCAAACCCGTAAAGTTTACACAAGGATTACAGAAAACTGGAGCAGTCACCAGAACTCCTGGAAGAGATATATTTCCTTGAAAATTTAATATTTATTTTAAGAAGTCAAGCCTTCTTTCTGGAGTACAGCTATGTAAAAATATTCAGCTAACTTGGCTGTCTCCAAAAATACTTGAGTGAAGGAAAGTAATAAATAATTGAATGGTCCTTAAGCCCTGAAATGTTAGAATTACTAAATTCTCGGTGGCCATGAAAGTTRTGGGGGTAGTCAKTTTACATCACTGGGGTGAAAACWGTAGTTAGATCTACATGTATTACAKCTCTACATGTATTACAGGTTTCAACACGTTAATATGCACAAATAGAGTTGGAGACTCTGGCCTTAGTGCATGGGTTTAAAGGATTTGATTTGCTTATTTATGCTAGCTTTTCCTGGAACTGACTGTAAGCCATATACTTCCATTGTCAAATGAAATAAATACCCATGAGATTTTCTTTTCACTTTCAAACACACAATTTACAAATTCAATACCTGTCCACTAAGATTGATAGTGTCATGGGGGGTGGAATAGTTAAGGCTTACTGGCAATTCCTTAAATAAATATAAAAGTGGCCTGGTGCTTACATTTTCCTGCTGAGAAAAGCATGGGGTTTGCAGTGCTTAACCATCTTCKGAGGGTGAATACCTGGCTGAGCAGCACTCACTACTTTTGAACTAAAGTTTGTTCCATTTCTTGAATATGAAKTTTGGCAGCTCCTGTTGAAGTCATCTCAGACGGCACCTCCATGGGSCCATCTCCCTGCTGACCATCTCACTGTGAGACAGCAGCCTCAAGCCCAGGGAGTGGCRTCCTAAATCACTGCAGTGAGGTTGGCCACACCTCAGCTGTTGGCCAGCATTTTAGTTTGCTTAGGAAAAAAAGCTCTGAATACACACGTACTGAACAAGAAGAATTAGAATCTTGGAGAGAGATGTCTCCCAGAGAGTAGACTGTAGGAATATAGAAAAATGAAGAATATATGCAATTTTCTTCGCTTTCGGGAAATTATAGGAAACTACTATCTTACATGTTCTCAACTTATGTATTTACTATTGGTGGAATTTTTGCTGACTAGTTCAGGATATATTTGCTTAGACCAGAAATGCCATTTTGAAATTGCTCATATCTAGTTACTGGCAGGACAGCAGAGCTGTAACTGCACCTTGGAGGGCTGTGCAACTGAGGACATGCCAGCAGTCTCGGCTGTGGGCTGAGGTGCCACCCGCATGTGCCCGTCCCCATGCACTTCCACTGCCTCAGGTGTCAGCAGGGTGGGGGATTAAGGGGATGAGGACAGAGGAACAGAAGCCCCTGTGGAAGAAGCAGAAAAAGAAAAGGCATGAAAAAGTCTAACTCAGTTGTTTCCAGGTGAAATCTCTTTCCTTCTGCTCACGGAAGATAACCTCCATGTCCTTGCACTACCAAAGGCTTGAAACAAAAGCTAAGGCAAGCACCTGGGCAGTTTTAAAGGTCAGCACTGTAATCAGCTTGGCTTTGAAGATTTTGGCATACAAAATTAGTACAATATTTGATGTGAATGCCTCAATAATAAAGCTATTTTGGTGTTAAAATACTGATGGTTGACTTTCCTTTTATTGGCCTGTGTATCTCATAGTTTAGAACTTCCTACCTCATCGTGGGTTTTTTTCTGAAAATTGTTGACTTCTTAATTGTATGCCTAAGAATCTTTGTCTTAGTTGTATGTTATTTAACTCTATTTAAATTGCAGCCAGACAAATCAGACTATTTCCAGTATTTTGATCTGAAATAGGCAAACAGCAAAACATGTGGAGGAGGAGGGGGAAGTCGACCTAGAGCTCATCTCATTTAACAGATAGCAGTAAACATCTTAAAAGTGATTGGCTTATTATGTACACTTTAAGTATTCACAGAAAGCAGCTTTCCATACCCACAGTAAGGTCATTAGTGAGGGAGAAGGGAGGGGGGAGAGAGTTAGCTGATAGCACAACCGTCTTTCCTGTGCAGACACTGACCTGGAAGTTCTGTGTTTTGACATACTTTCCTCAAAATAAAAATTCTCAGCACTATAAGGAAGAAATGTTAGTTGCAGCAGAAAAATAATCAAAGCGGAATACTAGCTTTGAAGAACTGACTAAATTTAGACCTACATACGTGTAGATTTTGCTCCTAACACAAGAAGTTCAAAGAGATATATTGCTACTAGGTATGACAGCAAAAGTAATATTACCACTATGCTCCATTATCATTCTTTCCAAAATCAATATCAAAACAACCCAAGTCTAGACACATAAATGTCAAACTATTTAACAAGAAGCAGTTAGTGCAGAAAAAAACACTTAAATGGCAATTGAGGTAGTCTGATGGATCTTAAAGTAGCTTACCAGGATTTATGTAAGATAAAAACAGTTTAACTAAGCATGTAGAACAAAGCCTGGGGGCTTATGGCTAAGAACAATATTAGAAGAACATCTAAGCTCTTTATCGTACCTGTCAGGTCCTAGCACTTGGCTGTTCTGTCAAAGATGGAAGGCCTTCTAAATCTCCTCATTTTCATCTTGATTTTAGGTTTTAGGTTACTTAATAAAATTACCATTCACCTACTACTCGAAAGATAGAGTGCCCAGTTCACTAAAACACGTTTGAGGTAATCCTGCTACTCATATGAAATATATCATTTTCAGAGCGCTTTCTCCACTTTTCACATGTCATTCTCTATTGAGAACTGACAAGGAGGTTGTTAGCAAGTAATATCCTCCCAGAAACCGATTTTTGGAGAGAGACGGGCAGCAGAAATTAACACTTAATTAACATAATAAAATGGCTAAACATTGAAACTCGTTTCAGGCAAGGAAAAAAAAGAGATGGAAGAACTCAAAAATACAGAGTCATTAACTTAAAAATGACCAAATATTTAGTTCTTAGATTCTAAAAATTACCTTTTAATTCAAGTGGCTTTCTTTTGGCTTTCAAATAGACTTATAAAAAAGAAAATTAAAAACAATTAGGGCTTAGGTTGAGAAAGCAGTTTTACGTGGTTCATAATTCATTTTTATTAGTTCACAGCTCATAATTTSTCTGTGTGCAATCAAAAGCCATTTTGATTCTGACATGAATCAGTCTTTTTTCTCATGTAACCACAAAAAAAAAAATAATCCATTAACCCATCTGAAGTATGGGTATGGCAGTGCTGAAAAAGCCCCCATACTTTCAATGTAAATAGAGCTAAAGGAGATTTTATTGTCTAAGACATCTTTCATTTCACAGCCTTCAGCATAAGTCATTAAACTCTGTAGGACACTGAACTCTTGGGAAATTTGTTGCTGATGTCCCTGATTATAGGAGAGGGGCTGGTCTTTACACAGCAAAACTTACCCAGTAACTTAATAAATATGAATCTCAATAGAAACTTATTATAACCTCAACACAGAAGTGTGCTTTATTTAAGATAATTAAGAATATTTACAATATTCAACTTAAATACCTCATTTTAAGTATTCAACCTGCCAAAATGAGAATGAAACAACTCCTGAAAGGGTTGATTCTGGAACAACCCTTGTACCTTGTGAGGCTTTTGCTGGAACCTGCCCAAATGGAGGAGATGTGGTGCTCCAGTGGGTAAGACAACCTGTTATAAATTCAGGCGTGCCAAGTGTGTCTCTGGGCAGGTGCCCACCTGGTGATCCGTATGAGAGGCACAGGTCACTCAGGGCAAAAAGTGAAAGGCCTCAAGGTGTGGCACCCATTGCTTTGCTCCTCTGTGCATATTGTCTCCAAAAACAAAGAGTCCTCATCTATACCCAGGATTGTTACTTGAGGCTTCAGGCTGACTTCAGGCTTTCAAGTGAGTAAAAACTTTTGTTAGATTTTGAGTTTTCTTCAAACCCTACCACACAGCAGGAGTGAGAAATTTGCAGTGCATTTTTTAAGGGAACTAATAACTGTCTTATCTCTCTGCAGGGAAACTAGTAACAGGACAAGAGGACACAGTCTTAAGCTGCACCAAGACAGGTTTAGGTTGCACATTAGGAGGAAATTCTTCACAGAAGGGTGATTAGAYGCTGGAATGGGCTGCCCAGGGAGGTGATGGAGTCACCATCCCTGGAGGTGTTTCAGGAATGACAGGACATGGCACTCAGCGCCATGGTTTGGTTGACAAGGTGGTGTTTGGTCATAAGCTGGATTTGATCTGAGAGGTCTTTTCCAACCAAATTGATTCTGTGATTCTGCATGATGATCATGAAGATAACTAAGCAATGTCTGACATCAATTATAACAGCAATCCCATTAAGTTAGTGGGATAATTGCAGTCTTAATGTTAGAAAAGGATTTAAGGATTTTGCAACCATTGTATTGTCTAAAGTATTGTATTCTGCCTAGGACAGCCTGGCATGTTGAGTTGCAACTCACTATTTATAGCCCACTGTCTTCCTCAGCTGGTGTGTGATTTCATGGAGGAAAACAGCTTGATTCAAAACAGGATACAAAAACCTGTAGGACAGGATTTGAGTGTTATGTCCTGTGTGTTTACAGTATGTGAATGTCGACTTATACCTGGACAAACAAACTTCAGGCTTCACAACAAGTCCCATAAGACTGAACAGTCCAGCCCTAAAGGCAACTGCAATGTCTGTGTATGGTTATTGTGTTARTTCAAAGAGGAGGATGCATCACACTAGAGAAGCAATTTTGCTGCTTGTAGTTTTGGTTTTCCATTTCCAGTTATATCTTTGTATGGAAAAAATCCCTGAACACAAGGAATAAGGGATGCTMCAATCTTCTTCTGCCACTTTGGCTGAAGTCCCTTCATTAAGGCTTAATCCATCTTCTGTACCAAAGAGATGGAAGTGCCATTAAAGGGGACAATCACTCATCCTTTCTGCTCATCCCTGAGAAAATGTGCGTAGGTAATCATGCAGACTGTTTGCTATTTCCTCCTCTATCCCATACCCTCAATGATTGCTATAGCAGGATCTCAGCTGAGCAGAAACACAGCAGAGCAAGGAAGTGGGCTCCCATCTGCCTCAGCAGGTAAAGAAATGCTCCTGCATAAACAATGCATAAACAGGGCCAGGGGGTGTAGGGGATGGAGAAGAACAGCCATTATCACTCTGCCATAGAAACTCTGACACACTGAGTTGCTAAATGATCCAAATCTTCRCCACACTGTGTTTGGGCTGATTTTCAATTCTGCCAAGAATTTTGATCACGAATCTTGAATCCTATCGCTTACTTGTAAGAAAACAGTTTTAATCCACTTATATTAGTTCTGGGCTAATCACATGCATTTATTATCAGAAAAAAACCCTGTGATTTGTTTTATGCTCTGATCTTCATGCTCCTCGAAATGCTTGGCAGCTCAAGGTGGCACCACCTTTTGTGCCATGGCTTCGCACAGACATGTGCTTTGATCACAAGCCACTTTGGGTAAAAGTAGAGTATATAACTGACCTTAAGAAGTCACAGACATACAGCATGGGTGCACTTAGTGTCATCTAGAGACACAACTTGCTGAAGACAGAAGTTTAGAATTAGTGCTGGAAGTTAAATGTACTGGCTATTTCTAAGTGAAACCAATCCTTTAAACACTTAAGAACTTGCTTAATTTTCAGCATATGCCACAGACTTCAAAGAAGGGTCAAAGTCCAATAGTTTGAAGTAATGACAAGCCAGAAATGCACTGGAATATTGGCTAAAGAAGAAAATATTATTATGGCAAGTGTTTTTAGGTGCTACTTTTACATTTAGCTTTTCAAGTTCCTGGCACATGTGCAAAATTTCCATTTGAGAAGACAAGTAAAGTTGCCTTTTTAGAATAAGAGTCTGAAAAAAGGTAGAGGATACTGGTATTTTTTATGTCCTTTCTGATTAAGTATTTATAATTAAGACAATTATTCTCTGACAACTAGACATGGCTGTTAAGCAAATATTCCTTAAAGAAATAATCACCTGGAACAAACTGTTGTTTTACAACTTCTACCACCAGGTCTGGTTTAAATATGTAAACAAAATAATTTATACTTAGAATACACCCAGACATGGTGTCACTGGTTTCTCCATCCCTGCAAGGCTGACTTACAGGGCCTCAGGCTTAGGTTATTGCTCTGTGGACACACATCTGTATCGGAATGGGGTATTTGTGTCAGAGGGAGCAATGATATATTATCATCACTGTAAATGTGAGCCAGAATAAAGGGATCAGAACAACTAGAAACAGTAATTAAAATGTCTTCCCTTCTTGTATGTGGCAGTCATGATTAAACATCCAGGACAGAAACAAGCATGACTGTAATAACAAAGGAGAGGTCAAGGATTACACAAAATCATTTCCTGAGGTCACCGATTTTGTAACACACACACATCACATTCACCTTGTGCTTGCAGTCAGTGTCTCCTCCTTTAAATTTTTTTTTGCCTTTTATAGTTTATTTGGGATAAGATCTTGAGTCAGAGAGTTGGACAGATGAAAGGAGTTGGAGAGAGGATGTGAAGAAAGCAAAGGCAGGTGCAGATGAAATATTGAAATAGCTTGAGGAAGCAGCATAAGAAATGGTTGGGAAGTGCTTGCGAGAGCACTGTAAGAGGAAGTAGGAGCGAAGAGTCTGGAGATGTCTTTTGTGTGAGGGATCCATCACTCTGAACATCACTCTGGGTCACCTCCCTTTTCTGTATTACAATAGTGTCTTTTAATCCCAGACACATTGTGTAAATGACTTTGACCTTGACACAAACCCTAGAGAGAGAATAATTTAGTCATATTGTTGTATTTTTTTTCCTGAGGTGACAATATCCCAAATGACAGTCACTTTCCCTTGCAATAATTTTTTTCTTGGGTAAATAGCCCAGTGTGGTCTGTTCCTTTTACTCTTAAAAAGCTGAACATAAATTCCATATCTAATTAGTAAAATTTCTAACTATTTCTTACAAAAAGTTTAGATTATAAATGTAACAAAAAAACAAAGTACAAATTATTAACTGAATCTTATATTTACTGCCAAACTGTGGTACCCCATAAACCCTGAAATATGACTAGCTTGTGTAGGGGTCTTTGTTATAAAACACTGACATTCATTGGTCAATAAAGCTGAGGATAAAAAAAACCAAAAAACAACAAAACCCCCCCAAAACAAAACAAACAAACAGACAAACAAAACACACACACACAAAAACCCACAAAAAACGGGTACCTCAAAGAATATCCGGAATCTCTTGTTTGGGACTCTTTCCATATCAATCACAGTCTCACTGTCCCCTCAGTGAGAGGGCAAAATGATGGGATGTTTCACCTTTCCAGATGACCAGACCCCTTTGCTTTCAAGAATGTCTAAGTGAGAATACATTGCAGCTGGTAGCACTATTGAGAACAGTTGGATAATCCTTCAGCCTCAAACACTGACAGAGTAGCTTCAAAGCATTCCCTGTCTATCTCTCATCCCCGCATGTCGGACTGTGCCGTAGGCGACGTGACAGCTCAACATATGGGGTGTAGGTAAGAACGTATGTAGATGGTCAAAGCTGGATTCCGTCCCAGGGATTTGCTCTGTGGATTTGTGTGCACACACACATGTGTTTCTAAGGCATGGGGAGAGTGAAAACATGTGAAAGGTTCATTTGTTTTTACAAATTTTACCTAATTTTACCTAATACATAGGTATTATAAGGAAAGATAAAATATTTGAACTTGTTAAATCTCTGGCTGCATATGGGCTATTGTCACCTGGTTTCTAACATACTTAGTGTAGCTGACACTCATAAGATTTCCAAATTTCCAAACAAYGATTTCATTGTTTAGATTAGTTTCCTGCTTGGGCAGGGCAGCTGGACCAGATGACCTCCAGACATCCCTTCCAACCTCTGCAATTCAGTGGTTCTGTAACCAATGTGTTAGTGAGCTGTAAAGTACACTCTGACTGAAATTTTCAGGTCTATGTGAGTAGCGTTTGGCATTTGTGTGAGTGCAACAGGCTGAGCGTCCCCCAGTTTTGAACACCCATTGAGCAGGAGGAAGAGAGGACATGGGCAAATCCACCTCTCCAGTATGCCATTGCTTCTGATTTTCTCATAGTTAGAAATGCCAATAATATGATCACGTCCTCCCAGAGCAAAATGAAACTCCTCAGAGAGTTCATATAAGACAAGTTCTTTTTAGGATTACCATTGCAGTGATAGCAATAGAGCGGTGGCAGCATATCTAGACCAGTAGTGTTTCTAAATAAAAGACACAATATCTCTTAACACAGAAACCCTTCAAATTGTTCTCACTATCTGCTATTTACAAGGCTGATTTGAGGTTCTGAAGACAGAGCACTTTTAGATCTCAATGAATCACATTAATTCTAATAAAACTCATGGATTTCTTASGGAAGCTCATACAGATGAAAAGGAAACTAGGGCTTGGCATCTTACTTTGCATCTCATAATCCTCTCCTCTGCGTAATTCTGGTGATTTCAGGAATGTTACCATTTCTGAGATACAGGAGGAAAAATGCTAATAAAAATGTTAATGCTGCCTTTCATGTAAGTGCTAAAATTGTATACACAAAAATCCCCAAACCAACCAAAAAATATCTAGTAATTCTTATGTTTCCTGCTATTTCTTCATTTGCAAGACATCAGGTGTGTTTTTTCCTATCAGCAGTTGGTAAAAATGAAGTGATCATGGTAACCCTAGTGCATGTGAGGTCGTTCTCAACACACCTTCTGGAGTGCATCGAAACAGAGTGAAATTCATGGGTGGTTCAGAGACTCAGTTGTGATTCTGCTCAAATAGACAACACAGACACCTCTTCATGTCTGAAAATGAAGTATAGCCTAGAGGAGAGCAGATGTGTTATGCCAGGAGTATTGAGCATTAGGAAATTTTGCAAAGTGCTGATTCCAACTGTGAGTCCCACTGAAGGAACAATACCAAAAGTTTCCACTGACAACCAAAAAGAAGAACTGTACTGTGAATTATTTGTCCAGTGAGATAAAAGTCTTCAATCTTTTGTTACTACTTCTAGATAAAGAGGTAAAAGTGCGATTTTTTTTTTTTTTGGTATTGTTTTATCACTGAGACAAAAATTTAAGGGTGGGAGCTACTTTAAAAAACTGATGGTGGGTTTTGCAATTTTTCAAGGGTTTTTTTCTCTAATAAGTGGGGGGGGAAAAACCAAACAAAAAAGAAAGTGATTTCTTCTACCACCGTGTCTCCAGAGGAAAAAAAACAAAAAGTGTAAAAAAACCCAAAGAATTCCAATAATACAACCATTTGACATAACCAGCTTGTTTTCTGGTCTGTTCACAAATAGAAGAATAAGTCAAATTTGTTATTACAAATGATTCATGCACTCAATCTTTCATCTCACAAAATATCATAACCAGCAAGACCTCTGGTAATGCAGTTATGCTCCTTTATAATGCTTATTAAGCTAACTAATTTGTACAGTTAGAAGCTTGTTAGAAATGCTCACAAACATCAGGCTTGAAAAAACGTGAAAGAATTAAGWCTAGATTAGGAGTTGTCTCATCAGATTAGACTGCTGAAACAGTGAAGGGAGAAGATAGGAACAAAAATTAAAATCTCCATGCAAATTGAATGAAATTAGGGCTAACCAGACAAAACAAGAAGCAAAGGAGCCTTCCAAGCTAGGCACTGGTGCTAACTCCTCCATCCCRTGCCCAGCACTCGTGCCCTCACCCTTGCCATCTGCCTGGGGAACACCTCTGGCTGGGAAAGGTCCCCGGCTGCAAAGCACTGGATGCTGAATGGGTATTCAGGGCATCATCACCGAGGGCTTTGCCGTTTCCTTACGCTTCTCTAAGCATCTGGTTTCGGTGTTTCCCCCACCTCACCACGAATAGATGTTAGTGCTCTGAACGCTGCACATGCTTCTTGACAGCCATCAAGGAGTGAGAGTGCAGGAGTTTGGCAGTGACRCCAAAAGGCAGGTCCTGGAGCCTGGGGCGGCCTCCCAGCGAGRATGAGATGGACAGAGGGGTGCCACGAGGCTGAGGGGGGCTCAGGGGATACCAGCTCAAGGCCCAGCAAAAATATGACTATTAGTCCTGCAAAATAAATGACACTGCAGCTGTGGACAAGCATTTGGCAGGTATCTTGGCTCCAGAAAATGCAATCAGATTAAATGCAGTCAGAGCCATCCAAGAAATTGTCTGTTGGCTTCCGAAGTCATATGAGAGGTAACAAATGTGGTTTTAACTGACTGTTTTTCCCTCTTCTGTCCCAASAACAGAGTACAAAATGTAAGCATCTATATGACCAACTCATTTGAGAAATTATCTCTGCCACCTGATGACTAAAGTCTGTTACCATGCCGGAAACCTCTGCCCCAGTTCCTGCTTCTCCAAACACTTGTTTACACAAGTGTTTGAAAAAGTCTCCAGAATAAACCACATCTCAGACAAGTCCCTGACAGCACAAGTGTTAAGTTTGACTGTGCTTCAGATCACTCTCAGGAGATGTGGCCTGGGTCTATCCCATCCCACCCAAACAGTGTGACCAAGAGGCCACTGACTCTTCCACAGCCACATTCAGGGTGGGAAGAGAAGTTTCCCCTGGGACCTGATTGCTGTTCCAGCTCTGGTGATTCAACAGTTTATTGTAGGTCATACCAGTGTCTTGCAATTCTTGCCTACAGCAGAAAAACTCCAGGAGTCCCCCTTGGGAAAGCATGTTTTACAACAAGACTTGGCCTACTTGTCTTTGCTGATGTTATTGACTTTATTCCCTTCCACCCATATGATCACTAATTTATTTCTCTCTCTCAAACARGCATTCATCTTCCATCTTTTATTGGCTCAATGAGCCACAATTYGGAAGGGAGTTTTCTGTGCACAGCAGGACTATAGATGAGCAGACACYCAGCTGTGGGTGGGGTTGAGATCCATAGTTATGTTTCTTCCTAATATCTTCAGTTCATCAYAAAAGTTGTAGCTGTATTTTTCCATTTTTTATTATAAATATTCATCTCTTATAATCCTTTTTCTACAGAACAAAATATAAAAGATTATTTTGCCATAAGATCATATCTCCTAARTATTGTAGTCATTCACAAATGCTCTCAAATATGTTCTTTCACAGCTTAAATGGAAGTGCTTAAATATTTTAAAAAATTGGCTATATTTAGATTTTGGATAAATGAAGGAAATTATAAAGATGACTGTTTTTCATTCCACACATTCAGTAAATTGAGCTTATATGATAACTTTCATAGGATAAATGTTAGTTTAAATTATCTGCATTTGACCTTTAAGCTAGTATTAAAATGCTAAACCAATTTATGCTGTTAAAATGCATYGAACAAATTATATGACAATAACTCTTATACAATGTGAAGCAAWTTTGATGATCTTTAAAGATAGTGGATGGTATTTATGATAACAGCTCTAAGCGCCTTTATATCACAGCTGTGGTGAGGCTTAATGTGGCAGGAACTGTCAGACTGGATCAATACATGCTTTTCAGGCTTCTTTTGGTGCCATAATCCAGCCCCTGCAAGAAGTGACCTCATGAGCTGCCTAAGCTCTTGTTGTTCTTGTTCTGTTTTGTTAATTGAAGAATATCGAGGCTTATGAAAATGACAAAGCTGAGCAAAAGCTAATTATGAAAGAAAAACAATAAAACCAGGGGTGAGACTAGGTCAGCTTTCAGTGGGAGTCCAGAGTCTACTATATTTTTTCTGCCATCTGTCTGCTGGTGTCTGAGAGAAGAAACTAACATTTCTTGCATACTAAATTAGTGAGTAAAATCGAGCAAGTGTTTTAGTTTTTTCCAGAGAAGCCTTTGTTGTTTGAGAAAGAAAGCCATCAATTCACCAAGAGGAAGCCGTAGGTGACAACGAACAAGTTGCAGACAARTAAAGCTCTTGTCTGTTCCCTTTAGCTCCCTCCCGTTTTACCTGTGCCCCCCTGTAAGCCCCAGCTCCCCGAGTGCCTCTCGCAGCCGGGCGCGGGGGCTGTGGGATCGGGCCCTTTAGCGACACAAAGGCGGGAGCACCTTGACTTATTCAATCTAACAAGRGCTGCGAGGGTAACAAAAAGAAAAGCTTTTACCGTGAAGGCGGAAACATCCTCAGCGACGAAAGTGAACAGTGTTAGAAACCTCAAGGGAAAACGTAACCTCACTGTTGAAATGAATTTTTGCTTTAATTTAAAAGCCTTTTGTACGGAAGCGCCAGGGCAGACAGCTTAGCGTGTTCTTCTGCTCGGGACTCGGTTGACTGTGAGCAAAAATATGACAGATTCCTAAGATGGTGTGTAAGAGATTGTCTAATACCTGGACAGAGTCACCAAGCAACAGCTGCAAATAATTGCCCGCACCTTTTCTGAAGTATTTTAGTAATATACAATAGATTAATAGCCATAAAAAAACCTCTAACTGGGATCCCGGTCCTTGTGCAAGGTCTAATACTCCAGCAGGAATTCTGTCCTTCCCTGAGTCTCAAGTTTAATTATCACAGCAATTTCTCTGCCTTTGAAAAAGTTCTGCTGCACCAAAGCCAGATGTATTTCTTATTGGCTAATGCCTCCCTATGCCTTTCATAGAAAATATTGTGCTGAGTCCAGCTGTGCATTATACRTTTGATATGCAGACACTAAATTAAAATATAAATGGACTATGAAAGTGACATGTGGTTGACGTTAATGGCAGAAAAACCTAGAAATGAGATTAAAAATCTAACCTAAACATGTAAAAAATGCCTTATAATTTTCTAGGGGATGATTTCACGCTGCAGGATTTTGGGTGTATGTTTTTAAATGCAGGCTATTAATATTTTCAAGCAATCCATATGATATCATACAAACATATTCCAGAGCCAATTTTTCTGCATCTGAAGTACTTGAGTAAAATGCCACTATTGAGATACAAGCACAGCTTTCCTTTTCTTATCCTTAAAGTTAAATGTGCAAATGGAATTCGTTCTTTTCATTAAACATCACAGAATCACAGTAACAGGAGTGCAGTCCCAAAGCCGAGCAAATTTAACTGAAGATCTCCCAATATTGTACATATGGACAGRATGGTGTGTTCCTACCTCATGTTATAAGTAAAACAATCTAGTATCATTACCTAAAGCTGCTTAAATCATGTTGATCTACAAAGACAATCAAAAAGATATCTTTAAAACAGATAGAATGAGGTGTTGAGTACTGTCTAAAAACTAAGACAGAAATCTTTGAGTGCCTTAAGGACCAAGTAAAGAAGACTGGCCCACAAGGGATTCTTGTTCAGAAAGACTGAACATAGATGTGTGGGTACAATTAAAACTTAGAACTGAGGAGTAAAACTTGTGGTTTAAAATTTTTGTTGCTTTTTTTTTTTTTTTTCCAAAGCATTCTTGGATTTTGCAGAGGATTTCCACAAACTGAAGCAGCCTTAGGAGCAGGCATTTGGGAATTTTTCCTGTCTGCAATCCCTCTGGACTGGCTGGGTACACTCATCTGCAGCAACGCTGGGCCTGATGGCTTCGCAGCCCCACGAAACAGAAAGGTGAGGATTATATTAAAGAAAATACAGTGTTAAACAATAGTGTAGAGGGTAAAAACACAGACAGCAAAGCTACCAAACCCACCCAGGAAAAACTCCTGCTGTCACAGTGCTGTCCTTTTATGGCAACCCCTGTCCCTCTCCTTGCAGGATGTCATGGGGCATCCTCAGCATCCCCCAGCCCAGGTTTGCCCATGCAGGAGTCAGCGTGTGCATGCCGGCATGCAGTCCATGCAGGCATGCAGTCCATGCAGGAATGCAGTCTATGCAGGAATGCAGTCCAGCCCCGCAGCTCTCTAGGATCAGCTGGAGGAAACCCGGCCTTGGTTTTGTCTCGTGTGTCTTGCAAGTCTGAACATCTCCAGGAGAGAGGAGCAGTGCCCATGACCCAGCTCTGCCTGAGCTCTTCCTGACCATRACCCTCACAGCCTTCCCCTGAGATGTAGCTGCCAGCTCACTCCAGCCTGAACTGAAACTGGGGCTCTCCAAAACCTGCTTTCCCCCATCCTTGCAGTGGATGGCCAACACCAGTCTCTGCATGTTCCAGAGCCTGATCCTGGCCCACAGGCAGTTTTGAAGCTGTGGAAGGAAGTTTTGCAGGAAGATTTTGCATCTTGTGATGGAGAATTAAGTGGGGTTGGGGCCATGTGTGCCGGAGCAGCCCACCCACAGCAGCACACCCACTCAGGAGAAGCAGGGTGGACTTGTTTGGGTTTTGTGGGTTTTTTATATTCCCTCCTTTAAATCAGCTGAGAGAAGTAAAAAGGCTGAGTTTGCTGCAGCACTGTCCTTGTTCCCCTATCTCCTTCTCTTCCCTATCCCTATGGGGCTCCTTGCTGGGGCTGGGGACACGTGCCTGTGRAGTCTCCACCAGGCACAGACAATCCTGTCTAGGAATTTTGGCCGTAGCTATTTCACATTTTTGGGCGAACTCCCACTGCTTGTCTGCATCTCAAACTTACAGGTTAAGGCCAGGCTCAGGCTCCAGTTTCCATCTGCTGCCCCTCCACTGCAATCTGTTTGGGGGAGACATCCTCCAGATGCTTGAGTAAACCATTGCCTTTTTTTTAAAGGAGTGAAATTTATTATGAATAATGTTGATTATTAGTAGGTTTGGGAGAGTCCAGTCATTAATTGAGTACTTTTCTCSTAGACTTTGCCCAAATTCAGAGCTCTTCCAAATAACTCATAGTAACTGCGGTGCTTGTTTCCCACTATTCATGTGTTGAAGAGAAATTACTTCCAATCTAAACACATCTTTAATCTAAAAGCAAATATTGCTGCATGAATCCAACACTGGTCACATCTTTTTCCAACATGACAGGAACTGAACCCAGACAGGATTTTTTTTTCTGTGCTTATTAAAAAATCCTTTGAAGCTGGTGGTGACCCCTGAGAAAGTTTATGCAGAATAGCCATGCTTAAGGAAATCACATTAGTGTCTGAAAAAGAGACAAGTTTTAATTTCACTCCCTTTATCTTTGAGGAAAGAAAGCAGTCGACAATAACCAACAACATAAGACAATGGAAGTGCTTTAAACTGGTAAGTCAAAGCTCTTTTTTTTTTTTTAATGCAACAAATAGCCAAATGCATCAATTAAGGAAGCTCCAGGAAGGAGCAGAAAAGAGCATTACGCAGAGAACACCAGGAGGGAGAAAGCAACATGTTAAGGCATCTAAGGAACTGCAGAGAAAAAGAAGTGTCAAATGAAATATACTTAGTGATGTGAAACATACAGTCACCCGACATTGCTTTGCATTATAAAAACTAGAAGATGGCCAAAAAGGAATTTAAGATCATGTAAAATGGAATGGWATGTATAAAGAACATGAATTTCTGAAGCATGAAAAAGCAGCCTGCAAAAAGAAGCCCAATACACACAGTTATATTGAGTACACTGGATTGTTGGTTTTTTTCTTCTTGGTGCACACTCACACCAAAATTTAATGCCTGCCTTCCACACCTGATCCTGGATCCTGATCCTGTGTGCACTGCAGTCAACAGGCCCACTGCAACCTGAGCACTGAGAGCAGACCTTAGAGCCCTCTTCTTCAGGCCTGGGGGTTGTTTACCCAGGGGTGCCCAAGTGACCCAGCCCGACCAAGCAAACACTGCACATTTCTAATCCCACTGCCTGACCTAAACGCGGTCCCACTGCAGAGTGTCCAGTGGYCTCAGATGGGGTACATGGGCCAGGACAAAGGATAAATATCTTGGTATTTTATAGCTCTGTTTTTTCCTTAACATAGACCTATTAGAAATGCAGCACAGAGTAACCTTCTGGAACCCATTTTCTCATGACAGTCATACTGCTTGACCAACCAACTGTTTCCACAAGGATATGAATATTTAGTTATACATATATATAATGCTATCTCGATTTATGAATGTGTAATACATATATGGAAATTATATGTAGTGGTAGAGGTGTATATCCTCAGTATAACTCAAACATTCTGGACTTTGGACTATGTCCTAAAATAAAATCACTGCAGTGCTTATTAAAATGAATTGTATTTTCTTATGTATTCAGCTTTAAATATCTTTTTGTGATTTAAAGCAGGATTTTTTCTCCTCTGTAGACATCAAAAATGAGATATAGTGTGGTCAAATATTTTAACATATTCAGAGTAATTTGTAGTTTTTTTTGAAGCCAAGCTTGGTGCATAGAGAAGACTTGCAGCAAAAAGCTCTTCTAGTCTGCAGGCACTGGATTATTTGTATGTAAAACCAGAACACCAGCCAGGCTTCTCTGAGCAGAGTTTGCTGTCTTTGGCTGACTACTACATACATTCCTCCTCTTGCAGGTTATCCAGGCTCCCTCTGCAGTCTACAAAATCACCTGCAGACGGAGAATTCCTYCACCATCTTTTAGGCAATTATTTATGGTCCATTGACTACAAAGAGAGCCTAAACAGCTATCTTAAGTCTGRCACCTAACTTTTTCAAATCAATGGCTAAGCAAGACAAAGCCCTCCCTGGCTCTAAGAACCGGTTTGAACACAGACAAGAGCAGAGGAGGGCTATTAGGAGGGAAAATGAGAATTCACACACTACACAGGTGCATATATACAGCAAAAAAATTTTTATGATGTTTTATGTGGGAAATATATCCATGAGAAACAGATGTTCCTCTCAGATGTATCTTCAACATCTCATGCCCTTATCCCATCAGAGATTTTTTTCAGGGAAGTAACAAAGGTGGAGAGTAAATCATTTTTCTGTAACTGGCAAAGAAAATGAGGATTTGTAAAGCTGAATTTGCACTGGTTTTCTGCCTG
Organism: Amblyornis subalaris; assembly: GCA_018881555.1. Taxonomy (NCBI): domain Eukaryota; kingdom Metazoa; phylum Chordata; class Aves; order Passeriformes; family Ptilonorhynchidae; genus Amblyornis; species Amblyornis subalaris. Next base: position 5,126,772 of record JACAXG010000056.1, on the reverse strand, counting down.
TGGAGCCCTGCTGATGTCAGTACCACTTGGCCTGGTTATAAACAAAGGATCTGAGTTTTAAAAATTGATGCCTGGCACATACACTTTTACACAAGAGTATTTTTTCTTCATGATCCTGAAGGTTGTGTTTGTACTTAAAACCTCTTCAACAGCAAATTATGACAGCAGCCACCAACTGCAAAAAAAGAGGAGAAAGCCTGTTATTGTTTTCTGTCTTTTAACCTCTTCCTCATACACAAAAGCAGGAGGATGGAGCATTATTCAGAGCTGGTTATTACAAGGTAAATGCTTACAAGTAAAGATGTACCAAGACAAAATAAGTGCATTTGTAAACTGCTCGTGGCTATGCCACAAACAATGCACTTGCCTTTTACACAAGTAACCCTTCATAGTGCGTTTGCTCGCCGTGTCTCATAAGAGCAATAACACTGTGAGCCATACCTTTTCATGACTTTATTATCAGTAATCTTTGTTAGCCTGTCTCTCTTCATCCCTGATGTCAAATTTACAATGTGCACAAAGCTGCCAGGCTCCCAAGTCACACCTGGCCCTCAGAACATATCACACCTATGTGCTCGTATTTAAACTGGCTTCTTGTCACATTTTTGCCTGGACTTTCAAAATGCTCTTTCCAATCTATGAAGCTTAGCACAGAGTCACCATTTTTGTGCAACAAACCATTTCTGCCTTTCTGCCCTGTTTGCTCTTTAACAGTTTCTGGCAAAGGTCATCTGGGGTCAAATCTTACCAAATTATACCGTAAACTATAATCTTCCTTTTTGTTCAAAATTTTGGAAAGGAGAGATAGACAAAATCATATTGTAAGTCCAAGTGCAAATTCTGTAATAAATTATTTTTCTGATATCACAGACTCCAAGCCCCAGATTACATTTTGCAGCTTGGGAACAATTCATGGGACCTCAAAACTTCCTAAGTTGGAAACCTCTTAAAATATTTTATTTAGACAGCTTAGCAGAATTTTAAAGTCTGTATAAATGTAGTCAAGACCTCTCTGAATAAATGTAGCCATGTGACATTTTTTGGGGTTTGGGGTTTGGGCTAGGTAAGGGTCTTTTCAAATATAATACAACCGGCATATATCTTTCTCCACATGTAAAAGAGGTTTTGAAAAAAAAATTTTAAAGTTATGCCTTTTTTCCTGCTGAACAGTCTTCAAAGTAATCGTTAATATTTGTATCAGTATTTTCCAGTGTATTTGCTGGATAAAGGCTGAGTTTCAGTTGTATATATTTGAAGTTTCTCTGTGCCTTGATAACATCAGGCACTCGGTCTGCATGTGGGGATTTTCTATGGAAACAATTATTTCTTCAAGGGAACCTATGATTTCTTCAAGACCAGGAACAGGAATGGAAATGTTATGCTGTGCTAATGTCTTTGCCCCTGTGCATGAGAGGGCAAAAGTCGGAAACCAAGCAAGAAACAGCCATAATCTGTCTATTGTTTATCTGCTTGAAAATCACCATGCAACGAGAGACAGCTTGTGGATGCCGAAGTGTTGTCCCTGCTTGGAATGCTTTGGGAGGGTTTGGGGGTTTGCTTGGTTTGATTTCTCTGAATCAGAGCACAAGAGTGCTGCGAGCACCAAGAAACAGCTGGCTTCACTTGATCTCCAAAATCTTCCTTTCTTGCTGTTTTCCACTTTGTCCATTCCCACCTGGGCAGAAGGACATTGCAGCAGACTGGCTTGCCAGGTGGCATGCAAATTAGCCCCCAAATTTTGCAGACCAAAAGGTCTGAATCAGGAAATTATCAAGAGTGGGCTGGTCATTTATAACTGTGGCCTTTGAGAGTGTCCTGCCCTGGTTCTGGATCTAGTACACAGAGGTGGGGGACTCAAAGAGACTTCCACCTGGGCCACAACTTCCTGGTGCCCCATAGGCAAAAGCTCTTCCTGGTTCCTAAGAGAAAAACTCAACAGCACTGAGGCTTTATCAAAATCCACCATGCATATCAGCAGTGCCTGTTACAAAAATGATAACTCCAAACACCTGGCTAAATTCATGGATCCAAGATCTGACCCTAAAACATGTGGGCCCATATTGCTTTGCTGTAACAGCAGGATTTGCCAGCTACTTTTGAGCAACTGGTGGAGGGAAAAAAAAAAAAAAAGGAATAAAAACTCTCCTGCAAATTCAGATTAATTTGAACCAAAGTCAAAACCTTCAAATTTTAAAGGTGATAAGAACAGGCCATGAGTGGTCTGTCACTTATCGTGGTAGACAGAAACCACATGTTTCTCTGGGCTCCAAGATTGCTTCTCTGTTCATTCTTTTGGCTCTGGACTAACAGCAAAAAAATCAAGGGAGGCCAAGATCACAAATATTCCTTTCTCATCAGATTTGAGTCCTTTTAGTGGAGGAGTATAGTGTTTTGCTAAATCAGAGCTCTTGACAATAACTGCAATCTTCAGAACTGGGATTTCAATCATTAAWAAAAGTGTGGGCAAAATAGTCAGGCACTCAATAATTTAACGCACTTCATCCYCCACAAAACAAACATTATGTTATTTTAAACCTAGAATTTAAAAGTGTACATCACATCTTTAACAACTGTCTTGTAACATGCACATATCTCTCTCATTTTTCCTGGAAAAGCAGGTTGTATCTATGCTATGCGCACTGTTGTGGGAATGAAGGATGTCCRCTGTGAGGACAAAGTATAGGACTGATAGGATTTTTGCCTTGTCTTTGCCTCACAGCTTTTTGGAGCTACAGAATGACATGAAAGCCAGCTCTCTGATAAGGGAAATGATTAGTGTTCTTCTGAAGTCGATAGAAATATGTGAGTAGGACCCAGGAAGGTTTGTTTGATTTTAAAACTAGGTATATAATGGACAGTGCTCATGTTGGATTTTAAATAAACAATTTAAATAAAATGGTGAATACAGGATGGTAAATCAAATGATTAGCAATCACCGAAAAGGTCAAAGTCCTGCTGCCAGTAAGTACCAGGTACATTCTTAAACTACCAAGAAGATGACCCTGCTTTCAGAAAAAAAAAGAAACAGACTGTGCAAACAGAGCTTGTAGTAGCATTAATATCATCTGGTTTTGCAGTTTAAACATGTTCTGCTCAATTTCCTACACTAAAGATAGTTTATGGGCCTCAACCAATGATGTATGGTCAGCATCCAGTACACTTCATGACAGCAGATACCTGGCAGGTTCTGTGCCTGCCACTAGAGATGCCCAGCTGATGTCTTTGATCTCCTCTTTTTGCATTCAGGCCACGTCCTTTGGAGGGCAGATCTGTGTTACTGTACACCTATATCTGGTTTCGATTTAAGTTAGGCAGCATTGCTTTATAAAAAGGCTTTTTTTTTCAGAGATTCGTAGGCCCCCAGGATATCTCAGTTCACAGAGGAAAGGAATATACTGCTTTTGCTGCTTTCCAAATCAGTTCCCATCCAAACCATTTTTTTCTCTGTTGAAATTCATTACTGGGCGACTCCGTGCAYGCTGCATCCTCCTAACCCTTTGTCTCACAGGGTTGCTGCAAGAAACACACTACCCCTAAAAGGCCCTCTCCCTTTACATGGCGTGAATTACTGCTAAGAAGGTCATAGAGAAAAAAAAAAATGAGTGATACGAGGCATTTTGCTACTCTGAAGAAGTAGCTTGTGAAGGAAATTCTTTTCTCCACTGCTTGGGATGACTGGGGAGCCTGGTGGACCCTGGTTTTTTGACGCTCATGTGAACATGGTAATCCCCGAGGGCTGGTTGTGCTTAATTCATCCTGCAATAAATTTGCTACTGATGGTGCAGATTTTTGTCCTTCCCTCCCCACCGCCCTCAACAAAGCAGGGAAAATTACTCAATTAATTGCCAGGCGGTCGTATGGGCTGCCTGGCAAGGGGGTACTGCCCTTCTGCGCCAAACTAGGGATACAAATTTTTCCCTGTGAGCAGAGCGTATTACGGCTGTGTGCTCTGAGGCAGGGAAGTGCATGCATGCATGTAATAGGCAGCTGATCATTCCCATGACAGCTGCTGCGGGGGGAGCGGGAAAGGTGTGCCCAGCGCCCCGTGCCGCCGCCGCCTGCGTGTGACCCCGGGAGGGAGTCACGCAGGCGACCCCGCGCCCAGGGGATTTCTCAGCCCGTGACTTGCTCTCAAATGAGGACTTCCTCCCCTGGATGCTTATATTCAAGGCGGCCAGTCATGTGCTCTGCTAATTTGAGCAGAGGGATTCGCCAGATCCGCGATGGATGGCTGTTTAAAAACACAGTGTGCTTCCAGCTCTGGAACATAGGGGAGCTATCATTTTGTTTTTAGCTCGTTGGCAGGAGAAAACTGTACATGAGGATGAGCAGGTTAGGTTTGACTGGGTAATTACATATTATTTTGCATGAATGGAAATGTCACTGCTAATGACAGCCGTGGTGTGCTCCAAAATATTTGGGATTAAATATGTTGGGTTTTACACACCAGATGCACAAAAATATTTGTAAGCATCTATATGCTTTTAGTCCATCAGAGCAATTTATTCAGCATTATACATGCAAAGCAGTAATTCTCAAGACTTCATGCTCCTGTAAGCACCAACCTGCTCTGTATTAGAAGAAAAAAATGTAAAACACGGAGGTGTCTACCACCAATTCCCCTCCCCATTTCTCCCTCCTCCCTCTCCTGCTTTACTCAGAGATGAAAATACTTTGACCTCTAAATTAAACAGCACAAAGCAACTTTTAGCATTGAGCTCCAGCTTCTCAGGAACCTGAGCAGTCATGTCCATGCCACTGGTTCAACTGCAAGACCTGGCAATTTCCAGGAGATTCTGAACTCATCGTGTCAATTACAAATGGAAAAATGGTCATATTTATATTTACAGCCATCTGTTGGAGCCRTTAAGTGTAGGAGTCCTTGAACCTACAGCTGAGTTTGAAACCAAGTTGGCCCCTTCTGTTTTGCAATGAATGCTTTCTACTCATTTTGCGGTGGATGAGCTTTCTCACTACTGTCGCTGTGATCACTTTCCTCACCTGTTTCTGGGGGGAATGTTGTCAAAAGGCTTTCCACAATTTCACTGAGCTAAAGCTGCAAAACAGGGTTGTGCAAAATATTTGCCATAAAATTCTATTAGTAAAAAACTAAAGGGTTTTTTCATCATTCCAAGAACTGTTTTTGAAGGACAAATGGAAGAAGCATTTCTCTGAGAAATGGTAACTGACATAGAAGCTTTTTAGATGTCTCCAATTAAGTTCAATACATCTTAACAAATTCCATTCTGGAATCATCATTACTCTGAAAATCAGACTCTAGATATAGCAGAAATATACTAAATCCTAATTTTTTTTCAACATAAAGTATAGAGATACATAGTTTCAGCATTTACTAGTACTTGCTAGAGAGGTACACACTAAAGAAAACAGTGTCCTATTTGGTAAGTTATACAGTCTCACATTCTTGTTTCAAATAATAATTTTCCTACACAATTTCTTGCTTGAGTTGCTACCATTGCAACTTCAAGTACACTAGGAGCTGGATTTGAGTTGGTGGAAAGGCTCCCAACACAGAAAGACATGGTCTGTGCTCATGATATGATTTGAAGCAAGATGCAGCATGTAGGTTTTTAATTTCATTTGTACTCATTAAAGCATGAGCAGTTGCTCATTCACTGTATCTTGGCACACAAGATGGATGTTTAAATTGTTTTGGGAGCAGGGAAATAAGCAAAGAAAATCAGCCATAAGTGAATGTCCATTTTGGAAAGGAGACTTCTACATCTAAGGAATTCCCATTTTCAATTTAAGGCTGGGGGGTTTCAAGTTGTGATGGCTCTGTTTTGAAGCAGAAAAGATGTAGGATTTGGAATTGTTTCAGTACAAAACCAACTCAGTCTATTCAACGGAGTTTATTTATATTTCATGAAGGTGAACAAAAGCGCTCTGGAAAAGGCAACAAGAGCACACCACAGGAGAAAGGCAAACCTGGCGGAGGTCATTGTTCTGCCCCATGGCCTTGATCCAAATTTCCTACTTCCCTGGCTCCTCCTGCACTATTTGGAGATGAACAGACCTTCATCTGCTTCGCGGACCTTCCCAGCAGTTTTCAGTGCCTTTCTCCAAGTGTATTTCCATAAGATCCAGTGGAGCCACATCTTTTTACATGGCTGCTGCTGTAAAGCTTTCCAACAGCTTCAGCAGGCTCTGAGATGGGCTCTTAGAGAAAAATGGTACTACTCATTTTTCAATCAGTAGCAATCCTGTATTTCATTTCAGTGATTCAGAAAATAAAGCCCTTAAAGCAGAAATTGCCAGAGTATATTGAATGCAGAACCATCCTTTTAGTGCTCTTTCTTATTCACTACAATAAACAATGCCATTTAATATAATTTCCAAATCTCTATTTAGGAGGAAAAAAAAATCTTCTCATTTAGCTGTTACTCTCCCTCACAATGGAAAGCTGCCTCAGAGCATGTTACATTTCAGAGACCCTGTGAGATTTTATTTTAATGGGAAGCTAAATTAAATGTTTAAATTTAAAATCAACAACAGAACATGTTCAAAGAACTATATTTATAGGGTTTAAGTGAAAAATGCTCTGGCATCACTTTTAAATAGTGCTGGCAAGCAAGGGAGGAAAGAACACCACTCTGATTCTTTGCATGGCTTAGTCCACAGCCTTATCCAAGGCTCGTGTATAATGTGAGTTGTTGGCTGTGATACTTTGGTTCTAGTGCTAGTGGAATTCACTGTAGGCAAAGGCTCATGATGCTAAACAAAGTGGACAAAAGGCTTTTACAGAATAATAAAAATAACAAGTCACCATTTACAACTTAAAGTTAAATGTTCTCAGTGAAGACATTACCCAGTAAATAACTCTGTGGGAAAACCTCTAAAATATAAATGCCCTGGCAAGATGGGGAAAGCACTGAGGGTGATAGAAATGCTTAAAGTCAAAAAGGTGAAAAAGGACTTTGTGTCTTGCTCAAATCTCAGAGCTCTTTGCTGATTTACTTTGCTTGGGGCTCTCAGTTCTAGTTCAGCTTATGTAGCCACGGAAGCAGAGTCCCAGTTTCGAGTGTGCTGAAACCATGCTTGGATTTTATGTTCAACTAAAATAATATTGTGCTTGTGTTTCTGCGGTGAACAGGCAGAAAAGGGCTCAGAAGTAGGAACAAATAGACAGACTGTGGGCAAAGGAGCAGAAAGAAAACTGCGAATGAGAAATTAATGACAGAAACTGCTCAATGCAGCCTAATTTTTTAGTAATCTTCCAAGTTTAGTGAGAATTATTGCCAGAAGGCTCAGGCTGAGGCAAAGCTGAGGGTGAATTGCCTGATCCCCAAATGAATCCTGGTAGGACAAATACCTGATATCAGCTGAAGAAGGCTGTGCCAGGATTTGTGTATCTGATCAGAGATACAACTCAAGCAGTTGACCAACAAGTATTTGTAGTTATACTGTATTTCCTACAGCTATTTGTATTCATGTATCCCCATTTTCTACTGAAGTACAAAAAGGGAGACAGTACAAATCTATGTGAATGGTTTAACCAGAGTTAAGTGATGAGCTGACACAGAGTTGACTGTTCTCACTAGAAGAGGCCAAAGTGTGGAAAATATTTTRGGAGAAGATTTGAAAACATTTATGTTTTGCAAAAATTAAAGTGATTCCATGTTTGTTTTGTGAATTTATTATTGTTGTTGTTGTTATTATTATTAACGTTTTTCCTACAATTTTTATCAAAAACTCTCACCAAAGAACAATTAGGATTCTTTTAATCACTACTAAAGATGCACTTTTAGTGAAATAATGCTAAAAGTTAAAAGTGAATAAAACAACAGGGGAAAATAGTGGGGGGGAGGGGGAAGGAAGTTTTGATTATATTGTCAGTTTTTAAGTAATAGAGATTTTGCTTTTATAAGAAATAGAAACCCAAAATTGCCTTGGTGAGATTAGTCTGTGGACACTTCTCAGTGCTTCATTCTTTTTCAGCTGTGCTGACTAAAGATATAACATCATTATCTTCCCTTTAACTATGAGATCTTTAGGTTTCCAACAGAAGTTTATGCCATCAAAGCATTACTCTCTATGGCATGAGTAATTGGTTTGTTTGTTGTCTGCTTTAGTTGTGAAGGAAAGATTTTGCCAGAAGAAAAGAGTGGACCTGAGTGCACACCCAATTCTCAGTCTGCCAGAACTCCCTTTCTCAGGCCATATATTCAATGCTGTAAAATTGCTGCATGTCCCACTTCTGCCTCACTGAGAGGAGCTTCAGTGTCACCTCCAGTGACAGAATCAGTATAAAYCATCAAACCAGCCACAAAGGCCCAGTACTCAGATTGAGGTCTGCCCCTTTTGGGGTTAGGATGGAAAGATAATTTTACCTCTACATATACACTAAAGAATACAAATACACTAAAGAATTTGAAACAATTCTCTTTCTAAATCCCGTGTATATGTGTGTGATGGAGAGGATAAGGGAATAAAAACCTCATTTCTGTTATGGTAGTGACATTTTGTAGCATTCTATTTTAAAAAAGAAATCAAAAATATTCCTCCTTGCAATAAGTGTTTCACTCTTCAACTAAAAATTGTTTTCCAGGCACCAGGAATTCCCTCAGGAATATGGGATCCACACAGTGGCGTTTCTGGTTGTATTCCCCGTGGAATATAGGATGTACTTACTGAGGTTCCTGGTTGCCAGGCTTTGGAAACTTGGGACTCTGGAACCCCTAGCTCTATAACCAGCCTGCCAGGGAAGGGAGAGGACAGCTGGTTTCAGAAAGGTCACAGAAAGTAATTAAGACAAGTTTTGTTAGAATTATAATGTTCCCACAGATTTGGATGAACTGGAGAAATGTTCTGATGGGAAAGCATCCCTGAGGCCCCGGAGGTGAGTCTGAGTGGCTCAGAGGAGGTCAGCGTGGACCCATCCTCTGTGACCCCCCTCATCCCCCACCACAGCATGGGTTGGTGATGCTGGTGCCTAAGCTGCAGCTGCACCAAGTCCAGCTTGTTCTGAGCACAGACTCAGTAAGTCTGACATTGATGGAGACATGCCCTTAAGGACCGTTTTTCAGAGGTGCTACTGAGCACTGGCATTTTCCCCTGCCAGCTGTTGAGGATTTTTCCAAGCTACATGCAAATGTTCATTAGGGAAGCATATGTATTAGATTAATGTGGAGATCATCTCAAATTAAAGATTACATTTCTTTCTTCTCAGCAAGAGCAGCATAACTCAACCACTCTGTGGTTCTGTTCCATAAACCTTCCCTCATTTGCCCTCTCAGTGTTATTTTCTCTGTATGCCCCTCTGCAGCAGTGGTTCTGATGTACTTGTGGTGTGTCACAGGTTCTACACCCCAGCACAAGGGCAAGACCAGAGGTCACTGTAACCCACTCTATCTGTAGTGAATTTGATCATGCTACATCTGAAGGCCATGACAAAGTTTTGGAGGTACTAAACTGGTCTTCTATTGTCTGAAGAGAGGTACTGGCCACAGTGCACCAGCACAAGTCTCTATTGCTACCTGCAATTTGGGTTTCAAAAGCAGGAAAAGTAAAACCAGGAGGCTCCACGTGAACAAATACCCAGCGAGGAGACATGAGCAGAGAAATACAGAAATGACACGAGGGAAGTGTGAGTGCTCAGAAGCACGGCTGCTGGATGAGGAGGGTCACGTAGGAGATGGTGATGTCTGCTTCTGTCATTCACATTACAGCACTGCTACCCACAGGGATGGTGTTTAATTTGAGGATCACCGTTTCATACAGAATATGTCACAAGGTAAATTGAACAGCTAGACATATAATCAGACAGAATGGCACACTAAAATAATTAAATACAGGCAGCCCCAGGATGCTCCCTGTTTAATGTAGAATGCTAATTGGTATTCGAATACCACACCGTGTGTGTTGAAGAAAGACAGTGTAACTAATGTACCTGTGTGTTGTGTATAATAATACAGCGTGAGACCTTGAGGGTACATCTTCCCCTGAGGATTTCACACTGCCAACAGCTGATACCAATAACAACAAAGGAATGAATTTCCCCTGATATTTTCATGACATGTTCTATCTCAGTTCCTGCTTCAGTGCAACCTGTGTGAAGCTTTAAGAGTGATATGGTGCACTGGAATTAAATGCAACTTATAAAGTACATATATCCTATTTTTCGTAGTAAAAACATAGCAGATAGAATTGTGATACCAGACTATAAATCCCTGGTTGCTTGCTTTCATCCAGTTGATTTGAAAAACCAAACAACCTTTTCTCCATGAGAAACAGTTTTCCTAATATTATTTTATGATGCTTCCTTTTTTAACAGCTACAGTTTTCTGACAGTAAACTACATGGAGAAAAACTTGTGTTGAGTTAGAAATACTGTTGAAGTCTTCTTTTTAAAGAAATTGATAAATACATTCATTTTCACATTTTTCTCTCAAAGTAGCCTAATGAGAAGCCCTGTATTTATTTCTTGTTGTCATTATACTTAACTGGTAACTAATAAAATATATTGAGGCAAAACAAAAATGAAAGACTAGTTGCAGTACACACTTGCAGGGAAATATTGTGGTCTGAGAAGTGGTTGTATATATTGGGTGGTGTTACCTTTATTCTTGACAAACAGTATTCCCCTGTTCTTGAACCAGATAAAAGTAGTATTTATGAAGTAGAGCTCTATGAGTGTGAATAGGTAAAAAGACTTGTCCATACGCATATGGATATATTTGAGATGGTGCTCTTTTATTAAAAAGTATCTTAAAATTGGTTCTAGCCTGACAGTTACAAATATAGTAAAATATTTCTCATCATTCATAGGCACATTACATCAGAAATAGTGTTCCACAGAATGACTTTTTGCCCTGTCTTCCTCCTAGAAGATTTTCAGAGTGACCAGAAATTCATTTTACATCCCTAAGATTCATTTCATTTGATACTAGGGACAGGTGTAGAAGGAAAGAAAAGTGAGATAAAATAGTGKCATACATACAGAAGAAAATTAACTAAGGTTAATCCCAGGCTGGATTTCAAAACTCTTCCATGGCACATTGAGTCACACAATGGCTGATCTTGCCAGGGACCTCTGGAGATCGTCTAGTCCATGCCCGCTCCTCCAAGCAGGGACAACTAGGGCAGGTCGCCCTGGACCACATCTGGTTGGGTTTTGAATATTTCTGAGGAGAGGGAGTCCATAACCTCTCTGGGCAACCTGTGCCAGTGTTTGACCGATTTTTTTTACATTTAAATAGAATTTCATATATTTCAGTTTGTGCCCCTTGCTACACTAGATACCACTGAGGAAAGTCTGTTTTCCTCTTCTTTATTCCCTCTTTATTCCTTCTTCTTCAATTTTTCAGATTGAGTGTTATCAGACACTTATGAAACTCAACTTGAAGGGCAGCGAGTTTCAGCTACAATGATTGGAAGGCTAAAATGGAAATTCTTTGAGCTGGCTTCCTCCGGTTTAACACCATGTGCAATTAATTTCCTCTAATTCTGGTGGAATGGCTCACTTATTCATGAAAGAAAGAAAAAGGAAAAGAAAGGAAAAAGAGAGGAGAGGAGAGGGGAGGAGAGGAGAGGAGAGGAGAGGAGAGGAGAG